>JANAVB010010193.1:7102567-7462268 GCA_029216955.1 Iris pallida | reverse complement strand
AAAATATAGGAATAGAAGAAAGCACAGATTTGAGAAGGATCAATTTACCCCCAGGCGATAGAATCTTGTTGTGCTATCCCTCAATCTTGCCATGGACTTTCTCCTTAAGCTCTTCAAACATAGCCGAATTCCTCCGACCAATCATTAAGGGGCAGCCAAGGTAAGTAATGGGAGGATGTTTGAGCTGAAACCGAGTTAAAGTACTCAAAGATATGCCTCTATCCACCGGATAATGCTCCGTGACGCAAATTGCTGATTTAGAAGCACTCACGAGCTGGCCGGATGCATGCTGAAGGATCTGCATAAGCATTTGAATAGACCGTCTATCTCCTCCCGAGAAGATGATTATATAATCAGCATATGCTAGATGAGTAACTCGGGGGCATCCACTGGGGGAGTAGTACGGGGTGAAGCCTGGTTGAAGTGCTAAACGCTGAAGGTTACGACTCAAAGAATCAGCAGCAATAACAAAAAACATAGGTGATAGAGGATCACCTTGACGAAGCCCCCTGAAGGCCTGGAAATATCCCGAAATATTGCCATTGATCATCGTCGAGAAATGGACATTGTTGACGAGATGAAGAATCATGTTAATCTAGGTTTTGCTGAACCCCAATCTACGAAGAGTGGAGAATGAGAACCTCCAGTTAACCCGATCATAAGCCTTGCTCATGTCGAGCTTAATAGCCACATTTCGACCCCAGTTGTCATGACCGAGCATACTGAACATTTCCTGAGCCAGGACAATGTTATCGACGATCTCCCTACCCTTTATGAAACCGCTTTGCTCCGGAGAAATGATACGTGTCATGAGATGAGAGAGCCTGTTGGCCAGGAGTTTGGAGAAAATCTTGTTCATAAAATTGCAGAGACTGATAGGCCGATACTCCGTTATAGAGGTAGGATATTTGTTCTTGGGGATCAATATGAGGAGTGTACTGGTAATGACTTTCGGCAAGGAGAATCCATCAAAGAACATGTGTACCGCAGCTAGGATATCATCCTTTATAATCGGCCAATATTTGATGAAGAAGATCCCCGTAAACCCATCTGGCCCAGGAGCACTGTGACGGTCGATCGATTTAACAGTATTATAGAGTTCCTCCATGGAAGGCTTTTGAGTGAGGGCAGCACTATCCTCATCACTCAACAATTTTGGAATTACTGCCATGAAATCCTCATCAGTTTGAACCGGCTCAAGAAGGAACACCTTCTCGTAGTGTTCATTAGCAATCTTCTGAATGCCCTCCAAATCAGAAGCAAAAGAGCCATCCTCACCCTGAGTTGGTGAATATGAAGACGACGACGCTTATTAGAAACACATGAATGAAAGTAGCCTGAATTACGGTCCCCATGCAAATCCTATTTTAGTCGTGCTTTTTGTTTCCAATAAGCCTCTTCAATCTGAATCCTTTGTTTGAGGTGAGCCTGCGCTTCCTGGAGAACAGGGCGCAATGAAGGATCCTGATCATAGGCTACTTCAGCTGCCACTACCCTGTCCTCAGCGAGCTTGACAGCTTGGAAGATATCGCCAAATGTCGCATGGCTCCAAGAAGACAGAGCCTTTCTAGTAGCTGAGAGCCTCATCCTCAAGTTGATAATAGGATGATGATGATGAACTGATGTCCAAGCTTGCTCTATCGTCATGAAGAAAGATGGGTAGGCTGGCCAGAACGACAAGAAATGAAATGGTTTCTTCGGGACCGAAGCTCGATCACGAAGCTGAAGAAGTAAGGGCGAATGATCGGACTCGGTGCGATTAAGGTGATCACAGTTAGTGAGAGGAGCCCAGTCCTACCAGCATTTGTCCATTAAAACTCGATCAAGCCTGGATCCTTGTCGATCAGGGCCGACTTCGGATTTGACCCATGTAAAGCAGCTGCCTGAGAAGGAAGTTTCCACCAATCCTGCGGCCAACTGAAAATCCCAAAACTCCCGCATGGACATCTCGTTGGGTGACAGTCCCCCGAATTTCTCGTCCGACCTGGTAATAGCATTGAAGTCACCACCGATCATCCAAGGTTGTGGGAAGAAAGATTGAAGACGAAGCAGAGAATCCCAAAGTTTGTGGCAGCCCTCCTTAGTGCTGCTACCATGGACCACAGAGATAAGAGCAGTAGAGGGGATAAGCGGGTGTGTGAAAAGGACCGAAAGAGATTGGTCCGTAGAGTCAGCCAGAGAGAGTTGTCCTTCCTTGCTGCAAAAAATCCAGATATTCCCTTTGTCGTTTGTAAAGCCCATGGAGAAGCCGAGCTTGACTTGATAGAAGTGAAGTTGTTCAGGAGTGACCTTAGGTTCAATAATAGCAAGGAAAGGCACCTTGTGAATGCGACAAAGTGTCTTGATTCTTTTAAGAGTCATGTGGTTTGCTATGCCCCGAACATTCCAAAAAAGAATGTCAAGCATTAGAGGTCGATGAGGAGGATGGATTTGGAGGGAGCTTAGCTGCAGATCGAAGGACTCGAGATGATGGCGGCGACGACATCTTCTTTTGTCTGGGCTCGGCAGGACGGCCAACTTCAGTCTCTGGTGGGATTGCACGATTTTCTTCTTCCTCCACCTGGAGGGCCCATGACCCCGCATGCTTACGGAGCTCTCCCTCCTCGAGTTGGTCATCAGGTGGATCGTCTTCTGGAGGGGGTGCTTGAAGTAGGAAAGTGGGGTTGATTGCACTGATAGGAGAATCAGCAGATAAAGGCATTGCACTATTGTCGACTGTCACCGAAGTGATAGCTGCAGGCTCCTCAATGGAGTTGTGGTGATTAATACAACCGTCAACTGGGGTTGATATAGGTGGCTCAGCTGGATTGGCTTGTGCCTGGGTATCCGGGGGAATATGTGGCAGTTCGGGATTGGATTGAGCAAGGGAAGCTGCTGGTGAATGATTCACGTGGGGAGGATGGGGAATTAATGCCTCCTCGGGATCAGCTGGATCGAGAGCAGCATTTATGGGAGGAGAAGCCTGATCATTAAGTGCTCCTTCAGGTGTAGGGGCTTGAATGGAGCCTTCACCAATAAGTAAAGTAGTTTGATGCCTAGCAATCGGATCACGTGCACGTTTCGTTGATGGTTCATGCATAGGTTGTTTGTCTTTTTGGATGGATTTGCACGTGCTGCGAACATGGCCTTGGTGCTTGTAGAAAGAGCAGAACATGGGAGAGGATACATATTCCACTCTTTGAGAGATCCGTCTACTATTGGAGAGCTGGATCGTAATGAGAGGAGGGTGAGATTTACTGGCATCAATTTCGATGAGGATTCGGGCGACACTTGGACGTGTCAACTCTTCTGTAGCGCGATCCAGACGCAAAGGATTTCCTATACCCATGGTAATGGAGAACAAAGCATTTTTGTTGAAGAATTGAACAGGTAATCCAGGAAGAGAAACCCAGATGGGAGCTAGGGGTGATTCCTCCGTCGGAGAAAATTCTGCATGCCACCGAAACAGTCTCATAGGAGCCCTCGTAATGAACCGAAGATCTTTAGACCGGAGGCGAAGGAAATCTGCCTCCTCCTGAGGCCTGATAAGGAGATGTTTTGGGTCAATAGATCCCACGTGAACAGGTCCAACTAACTTGAAGTTCAAGAAAGCTTTCCTGATCACCTCCATAGATGGACGTGAATGGAAGAACTTTCCAATGAGGGCATAGCGGAACGGATCCGCGAGGATGGATTCCTCCTCCTCCGAGAAGGAGATCACTGGGATCCCCCTAGCGAAGGAAGGAGCTCTGATAGGAATCGAGGGGGTCGAAATAGGCGGGACCCCCGCCACTGCCTCAGCGAACGTCTTAGCCATAGGAGCCAATGGAGCGAGTGTCTCCACCGGCGAAAAACCCCGGCCCGGCCAAAGGCCTAGCCGAAATCGTGGACAAAGGGGCGGCTAGGGTTTAGCGATCGCCAAGGCGATGGAGATCTCGATCATATATATATATATATATATACATATATATATATATTTTTTTATATATATATTATATTATATATTTATATATATATATATATATTATATAAAAAAATATATATATATATATATATATATATATATATGTGTGTGTGTGTGTGTGTGTGTGTGTGTGTGTGTGTGTGTGCGTGTAAATATATATATATATATATATATATATATATATATATATATATATATATATATATATATATATATATATATATATATATATATATATATATGTGTGTGTGTGTGTGTGTGTGTGTGTGTGTGTGTGTGTGTAATGTATAATATAGATATATGTGTAAGAGGTAGATTATAGGCTATATAATATTGGTATAGGATATATAGCCTATGGCTAGTTGTGGTTAGAAATGACCCTATAGGCCAAATAAGGCACACTTTGACTAGCTACTTGACTAAGTTGACTAAAGTCAACTATGGGTCAAACTTGACCTAAAATTGACTAACCTAGACTAGTTGACCATTGTTGACCAAACCCTAGATAATTTGACCACAGTTGACTATAGTTGACAGAGTTTGACTGTATAGTTGACCAGAGTTGACCAAGGGTTGACTATGGCCTAGATTGACCTAAAATCATATAGAATGCATTGTAAACTTTATTTTTACCATTGTGGATACATTGTGACCTGTATTGCTATAAATAGGACTCATTTACTTTGACTTGGACATCGGACAATCAGGATATCAGACGAGTACATTCTCTGATTATTTCATACTTGCTAGGACTTATATTCTTTCTCCAGATTACTTTACTTGATGTAGTCACGTTGGTAATACAGATTGGTACTATATGGATCTTTTTATGAGATGTTATTCCCCTCGAGAGCATCAGGTACTTCATGTCATATGCGTTTTACTTTCATCATGTACTCTTGTGCTTTCACTATTCATGTATACTCTTGTGATTCATGTACTCTCATGTTCACAGAGCCCTCATGTATAACTTTATGTGCACTCATTTATGAGCCCCCATGTGATAATCATGTACAATAACATAACCTGTCTAGATCCTTGTATATTGATTGGGTACATGGGAGTAGAAATAGTCATATGAACAATTCCAGGTAGTGTAATCATGTATAAACTCAGTAGTATAATCATGTATAAATTCCGGATGTTCACATGCCTATTTTGTATTCTAAACTACTAGTCACTTGTAGTTCTTTACTTATAGTAGATATTTTCAGTACAGTTATCTCTCTATCTTTTTCATGTATATTTCTTTCAGTGATTCATGTATCTTACTCTATTGCATGCTTTATATTCATGTCATGATATGAACTGTTAAGATTTTATGCTCGTTCCTGTCCTGACTGGACCTGTTGAAAATATTACAGATGACACCGAGGAGTTCTGTCCTACGTATTATGAAGCAGCCTTAGATGACACTTACAAGCTGGACTCTCAGGAGGATCCAACTCTGGCTGAGGATACCACCCTTTCTGTTTAGATTAGCTTAGCTAAGCTTGTCTTTTCATTTGGCTTTGTATTGACATTCTGAGTTGTATTATATTTGGATGATGTTGATGTGTCGTTAGACACTTTGACTTATTTCCTCTGTTTGTATTTCTTTTGTGATTCCATATCTTATCTATCATATCGTACTTTCTACCTTAGATTTGTGATTGAGCTGTACTTCTGTATTGTCCTCCGATTGGAGTGTATATACTGTACATGTACCTTATATATTGTGTTAGATGTATGTGATCTAGGACAGCGTTCTACCGTCGACACTGCGGCGTAGGCTGGACGTACAACTTTTTGTGCCCTTACACTGGGTACGGGTCGTGACACATTTTTAGTAGTGGTCCATGCAGGTCTAGATTTTGTAGTGGTATTCGAACTAGAGTATCACTACAACCTGCTGTAGGATGTAGGATATAGTTTTGAGGTACTCAATCACATTAGGAAAACTCTTATCTAATTTCTGCTATCTAAATTCTTGCTGATTAATTGCTTTCTGTGAAATAAACTGTCCTTCTTTGATTATATCGCTTCATTCTCAGTAGTAGATTTCTTGTTGATCAGTCTCCAGGATGGTGCAGACACGATCCTATCGCTCCGGCCAGAGGGATACTACTGAGAGGTCTGCCACCTCTCGTCCGGCTAAGCCCGGTCAGGCAGCTTCCGTGGTACCTTCTTATGTTGGAGCTTCTATCGTTTTTGGGGGTGCTCCTCCGTCAGTTTCGAGGCCTTCCTCGATTATTTCGGAGATGTTTCAGCGGCCGCCACCGTCAGGATCAGTTGACGCCACCCAGCTTTTTACCTTCTTCCAGCAGATGGTGGAGGCCTAGCAACGCCAGGATACCGATTTTAGGTAGGGTATTGATAATGCCCATCAGTTGGCTATGACGACAGTGGAGCGAGTTACGATACAGCTGCAGGGTGGCCTGATCTAGCAGTAACATCAGAGGACGCAGAGGCTATTGGGGATATGATTGCAGGTTCTATTCTTCTCAACTCCATTCCAGCTTTTATATTGTTCGATTCTGGGGCTTCCTACAGCTTTGTGTTTGTATCTTTTACTATTAGACACCACCTTATTTCTGAACCTTTGCCTAGGACTTGTAATATCACAACCGGGGGTGGCATCATCCTCGTTAGTAATATTTGCAAGGGTCGGAGAGTTGTTTTAGAAAGCCGTGAGTTAGATGCGAGTCTGTTTGTAATGCCACTACCGAACTACGATATCGTACTCATGTAGGAGCGTAAAAAGTGCTTCATGGACTAAGTCAAAGAAGTTGAGAACTTTACGCAAGTCAAACAGAGTCAAACTCAGACTTTACGCAAGACAAACAGAGTAAAACTCTACGTGAGCTAGTTTACGCGAGAGCCATCCTCAAAGCTTTTACGCGAGGGACAGGCTGTCAAATCATCGCATTTATTGCGCATGATACTGTTCTGACATAATAATTTTCTAGCAGCGGATTGCACAGAAGCCGAGAAGATTTGATTTACACTAAACCCAACACTTGTCGTTTAATGTACAGATGGGCTACTTTACGCTCAAAAGACTGCTTCTTTTACGCACGAAAACTATTCGAGATTTTACGCTCAAGGCTTTTGTGCGCGTAAAGTTTATTTGAGCTAATTTTACGCTCAAGACTACTTTTCAGCCATTTTACGCGGGAAGTCTATTTTTGGCTATTTTACACCCAGTCTGCTACTTTACGCAGGAAGTATATTTTGGGTCATTTTTACGCCCGATCTTTTCTGGCTAAATGAGAACGTGGTCTGCATATGTGGATTTCATGCCACACTTATCGTGGAACGTGTGTATGTGCTCTCCCTATATTGCTGAAGTTATGGGACACGTGTCAATCGTGGGTGATAGTTGCTTGCGTAAAGACTCGATTATGTTGCTTTTTACGCACAGAGGGTCTAGTCTATAAATAGACTTATTTTCAACACAGACAAGAATCAAGAAAGATACATGAGAGAAGATTCTGAGAAAACTCATACTTTTAGAGTGATATTCCCAGAAGCATTTCTTCAACTTTTCTCAAGAACAGGGTGAAGCAAAGCATGAAAGCATTCGACTGTGCCATCAGTGCCGTTGCTCGATACCTTTCTGGTGACTTAGTTCTTCCAATTGTTTGTCTTCTTCAAGCAGTTTTCTTCATCATTATCGTATGGTCCAAGGAACAAAGTGATCGCTCTCAAATCAGACTTCCATAGCAATACTTCCCAGAAACAACTTGTACTTTTGTACTTTTTCTTATTTTCTTTCAAAAGCCAATTTTAGGTATTTTGTTAAGTGAAATAAAATGGCGACTCTGCTGGGGACGACTTTCTCCTCTGACGAGAAAGCAATTGCTCAATATGATGATGTGTCGGTCGGATCGACAAAGAAGACTCTGGTTGTTCAATTCGACCAGACTGCTTACGAAGAAATACTCCGAACTGGGGGTAGTACTCGCTGCTCTAATGTTCAGTTTGGATTCCTAATTCCAAAGCATCCTCGGATCTCCCTGCTGTCTCTGAAGGCAAAGGAATCCTTCCCACTCCTGTTGTGGAGGCTCCCGTCTGTGACGAGACAGTCTCTACTTCAGTGATGCACCTCGGGCGTAAAAATCAGTCTCCCGTCTGTGACGTGGTAGACTCCCAAGTTTTACGCTCTGTGCGTAAAAATCAATTTTTACGCTCTGTGCATAAAAATCAATTTTTATGCTCTGTGCATAAAAATCAATTTTTACGCTCTGTGCGTAAAAATCAGTCTCCCATCTGTGACGTGGTAGACACACAAGTTTTACGCTCTACGCATAAAGGTAAATCTTCCGTCTGTGACGTAGCAGATATTCATGTATTGCGCTCTACGCATAAGGGTAAATCTTATGTCGGTGACAGAGTAGATAAAATTTATAATGATGCCTCTGCATCTAAACTGAATTTGCTTATACGCATGCAGCGTAAAAACAAGAATCCTATTGTTGGTAAAACTTCAGTTTTTCACCAACAACCTTCTTACACTGCGTTATGCAAGGTACCAAACCTTCAGATTACGCGTAATGCTGATGGAGTCCTTTGTGCACAAAATCTCAGGATTTACGCATGCAACTCCAGGTACGTAAAAATGTACAGTTTGGTTCTGCTAATACAGCCAGTAATCTTCTTTATACACAAGGGACTAAATATTTTTCTGTCCCAAATGTAATAAAGAAGACGAATCCTTCCACTTCTTCTGATTTACGCGAGTTGCTCGTACAAAAGCGTAAAAACAAAAAATCTCCTATGACAGTCCCCCAAGAAAATCACCATTGTGAGTGTCACTAGATTGTAATCAAATGTTGCTGTTCGGCTTCTAAACGGTCAGTTTTTGACCGATTAAGCTACAATGTGCCTCAGCAACAAGTTGATGATCAAGAACAGGAGTTGTCATATGCTTCAGTCAATATGGCATCTTATGTCAATAGAGGACGACGTTTAAGACATAATTCGTCCAGGACTCCTAGCCAACAACAATTCAACCGACTTCTTGACACCTTTAAAGGGGTATATCAGCATACCCGGTCAAGAAGTCAAAGACAGTTGCAATCTTCAGATTCAAAAGCTGGGGGTACCCAGTCTTTGGAGTCAGAAACTAATAGTATTGATTCATACCTCTACACCAATCCCTCTGTAGGTTCAAGGGAGGTTGAATCCTATGCTATAGGAGATGAACCGAAAACGTCAACTGCTAATACAGAACAATGTCTCTTTGCAGTTGAGCAATCACTGAAGGACATGCTTACCATAATGCAAAGTATGCATCAAATAATAATGACTCAGCAAACAGTTCAGCCGGCAGTAGTAACACCGGTGCAGGTAGCAACACAAACTCAAGATAGTCAAGGGGTTGATATACCTTTGAATAATCTTAGTCAAGAGCTTGCTGTTAATCAACATTCTGCATCTCCAGATCCTCTCATTCCAGAAGATGTACCACCTCCGGTAGGGATTACGGTACATCTAGCAACTATTCAATCGAATGTGCTTCCTCAAACTAGTGAAGCTATTCAAGCAGTGCGTGAGCTAAAAGCATAGTTTGAAGTTCTGAAGCACAAAGATCAACTCCAGAGGTTAGGGATTAAGCAACCTTATCCTCCTCATTGGAATGATGTACCCTTTCCTCCAAAATTCAAGCCACAATTGATGGTGTTATTTGATGGAAAGGCTTCTCCCAGTCAATATATCAATTATTTTGATATTATGACTGTGCATCTGCAGAAGAATGATGCTCTTCTTACCCGAGTTTTCATTGGATGTTTGACAGATTCAGCATATGACTGGTATCGCAGTCTACCCGATAATTGCATATCGTCTTTTGACGAGTTTAAAGCAATGTTTCTTTTCCGTTTCTATGAAGGAGGCATGGACATGAATATGTCCTCTTTAATAGAAATCAAACAAAAGGAGAAGGAAGATACCCGAACGTTCATCGAACGTTTCCGACAGACAACTTTGAAAATACCTCATGGTATGCCAGATTCAGCATTGATTGATACGTGCAAAATGAATCTGAGACCAACTATTGCTGTCTTTACGGGCTCTCAATTCACAGATTGGGCCCTGTTTATTATTGCAGCAGTTTCAGCCGAGACCAATGGTAGTTTGGCTCGTGAACATGGGATGATCTTTGCCTCAGAAGACAAAGGAAAGAAAGGCTCTTCAGGCAATAATTACGGCAATCGCAATAGGAAAGGGATGGAAACCCTAGTGGTTAATCTTTCAAAATCCAAAACGACGCCAAATAATCCGGAGTCTTCCAAACCAAAAGAAGAATACTCTTTTAATGATAGTGATATCCCTAGGATATTCCAATGTCTTATAAAGAGTGGCAAACTCCAGATTCCAGAGCCAAAAAGGCCTAATAAGGTGAATCTGACTGACAATCCCAAATATTGTATCTATCATAGATACATAAATCATCCTACCAAGGCTTGCTACGTCTTAAAGAAGAAAATCCAAGAGTTGATAAATTTTAATGCCATCGCTTTAACCAATGATGAGCATACAGTTACAACTAATAGAATTTCTCTTTAATTTGGAGGTTTTCCTCCACAGCAAGTTCCAGATGGGATTGTCCCAATTCCCAAGGCGAAAATGAAGATTGTAAATCTCCCGCCTGCTAGAGAACAAAGTGAAGGATTATTGCCTCTCACATTAAAAAATAGTGAAATCATGTGGGTACATCCTGACTTAGTACCCAAAATGGAAGATGAAGGCAAAACTTCAAAATTCAAGAAAGGTAGGAAAGTCAAAACCTGTAATATATTTCTCATGTTGTTACTCCAGATCATGATGATTTAGATCATCTTTGGGATGGCATTCCTTTGGAGGAAAGATTGAGGGGTTTGAATATATGCCCTCTATATTTGGCTCCTCCTACCAAACTCAAACTTACTCATCAGCAATGGTTAGCAATGAGTAGTGTCCCCTTATATAGGACACAACAAGTCTTTGCTGCTTATGAGAAAGCTCCTGTGGGGATTTTTCCTCCTGTCCCGAGTATTTCTCTTTCTCCTGTAGCTACAGAGGTTTCTATTCCTCCTTCTCCTGTGGCTACAGAGGTTTCTATTCCTCCTTTTCCTGTAGCTACAGAGGTCTCCTTTCCTCTTTCCTCTGTTAAACCATCTATTGAAAGTTTCCTACCCACTCACATGTACAGTCAATAATCAGTCCATCTCATAAAAAAGATGGGCTATGACTTTCAAAAGGCGGAAGGCTTGAACTATGATAAAGGAATGCGACTTTCTTTATAAATTGAAGGTCAAAAATCCACTGTTGGATTGGGTTTTGAGGTCCCTCATAAAAATTCTCGTAAGAAGAAGGCTAAGGGAAAGAAGAACAAAACCTGTAATATGGTACTTCATTCTCCGGAGTCTGAAGAAGAAACCTTTGCTGGTACGAGATCTGGAAAAGAGTACTACAAAGATTATGAGGGAACTTCTAAAGAAACGGAGGACGTTGCTGAAACACTACTGTCACCCCCAGTTTTCAGAAATAGGGATATTTTTGTCATTTTATATTTTTGAATATTTTTAAAATTTATTTTATTATTTATGATATTATTTTGGGGTTGAAATTTATTTTATTATTTATGATATTGTTTTGGGGTTATTTGAGTCGGGTTCAAATTTTAACTCAATCCGACTTGAAATGGGGACCCGGGGGTAGTTTGACTCTAGTGGGACCCACACACTAGTTAGACATGGCCCATATGATATTAATTTTAGTCCACATAATAGAAATATTTTAGATAGAGGTTAGACTAATTATTATGGATAAGGTTAGTGTGATTAGAGACTTTAGAATGACTAATTTAGCCCCAACCAATTAGCCCTTTCCTAATACTCATAGAATAGGTTAGTGGGGGCATTTTTGACCTTACCATAATAGGACAAATAGCCCCATATGGCTAGCCACTTTGGGAGAGGATAGGCTCAAGTTCATTTCATTATTCTCATCCACACTCTCTCTCTCATGTTCTTCCCCAAATTTCTAGAGAGCAATTTCTAGCAATTTCTCCACCAAATCCTTCCATTTCGCCACCAAATCTTCTTTTTTCCTTCTCCATTCTAGCCAAGGAGGAAGCTACCCAAGTTCGGGAGGATTCGGAGCTCGTTCGTGTCCTTTTGGAATCTCTATGTGTCGGTGTCGCTCCGGGAAGGCTTTTCTTCGATTCGATCTACCGGGAGGTATAAATCCCTTCTCCTTTTCATTTCCTCATGCATATAGGTCTATTTTGAACCCATAGGAATGACCCCCATGGTTGTATCTCCATTTGTGTCCATTTTGTGTCCATTTGGAGGTCATAGGAGTGTCCTTTGTGTTGTGGTTGTGTCCATGTGGGAAAACCCCAAATTTGGACACACTATATGTTGTTGTTATGTATGAATGAATTATTACATGTTTAATCTCATATTTTTGTATTGGAGATGTGTTCAATAGTGTCTCATATATATATATTAGTGTAGAGAGTGAGTTCTTGATATATTATGTTATATACTTGTGTTCTTTTGTCTCAAACTACCCAAATCCGTCATGATTTTTATCCACGTTTTTAATTTCAGCCATAACTTAGAAATGGCATAACTTCTAGCTCAAAGCTTGGTTTAATCTTCCATTTTTTTTAAAAGAAGCGTATTGAAGTTAGATTTCCAAAAACATATATTAATAGGCCTAATTCTTTCTGTAACTTTCTGGAGAATTATTTGAGTGTCAGTTGTACGAAAGACAAACGCGTTCTCGATGTTTTCGCGATTCCGGGAGTTTTCGAAAACGAAAACGCGATCCGTTTGAAATTTCAGAAAGCTAACACATAGATCTATAACATACTTTAACCCTAGATTTTAATTCATGCTGAGATGGTACAGTATTGATTATTAGTAGGAGTTACTATTCGGTATATGTATTTTGTGCACCCTTGTGTGTAATATAATGTTCTATTTGATTTTAACTCATGTTAATGTATATACATTATGTAATTAAATAGAGAATGCAAGCATGAGTAAATATTTAAATAAATGATGTATGAGGTATAAGTATCCTATCTAATGTAAGCATGTATAAGTATGACTTGTAATGAATATGTAGGTTCCATAATATGTAATGTATGGTGCATATAGTAGTACAAGAGAATAAATGAATGATGAATTAATGCAAGCATGAATTTAATGTAATAATAGATATAATATATGCAATATACAAGTTAATGAGATGTAATGTTCTATGTTAACACAAATCCTGTATTACCTCATGTACCCCTTACACTATGTAGACACTATCACACTTGACACTTTGTTCACTTACACTTTGACACTCTTTGATATGTATACACTATGTATGCCCATTTAAGCCTCACTTGCCCCTTTGCCATGTTCATATACACACACATAGCCTCTTAAATAAGTATTTATGAATACAGTTAACTTAGCTATGTATGTATATTATATATATGTTAGCATATTATGTTGTAATATATAAGTTTATATAACCATTTGAAATGCCATGATTATAGACCTAATGTTGAATACCAATATATGCATGTGTATATATGTGTAGACATATATAGTTTAAAGTAATAGATTATCTAGTATATCCAATGTGAATTCTTGCCTATTTGAGTATTAAATAATTACATGCTATATAGAGTTGGGTGTATGTTGGCTTGTATAGCCTTGTATTGATGTGTGCTTGCTAGGATAGTCTTGGTTAGGCCTAGTAAGACTTGCTGGGTTAGGACATGACCTAGTTTGACTAGTGCAGTTGACCAGAGTTGACCAAGGGTTGACTTTGGCCTAGTTTGACCTAGATTCATGTAGAATGCATTGTAGTGCTTTATATTACCCTTCTGGACATGTTGTGACTTGTGCTGTTCTAAATAGGAGCCAGACACCTCTCATCAGATAATATATTTCCTTTGGACATTCAGATAGTAGGCGAGTACATTCTCTGATCATTTTATAACTTGTTTAGAATTATATTCCTGCTCTAGTTTACCTTATTTGATGCTATCATGATATTATCACGGATTGGTACTATATGGATTCCTACATTGAGATGTTATCCCCCTCGGGAGCATCGGATACATTATGTCATGTGTTTCGTATACATCATGTATTCCTCGCTCTCATATTATTCATGTTTCTCATGTGCTTCATGCTCGTTCATGCATGCTCGTGTACTCTCATGTGCTCTCATGAATCGATCATGTTTCCCATGTATCTCATGTATAACATATATTACATGTGCACTCATTTATGAGCCTTCATATGAATTTCATGTGCACCCATTTTTGGGCCCCCATGTGAACTTCATGTGCACTCATGTATGAGCTCTCATGTATACTTCATGTGCACCCATTTATGGGCTTCATGTGAAAACCATGTACGTAACATAACTTGTTTGGATCCTTGTATATTGATTGGGGTATGGGGAGTATAAATAGCCATGTGAACAATTCCAAAGTAGTATAGCCATGTGCGCCTCTTTAGTATAGTCATGTACAAATCCAGCCGTTCACATGTCGACCTTGTACTCTAAATCACTAGTCACTGGTAGCTCTCTACTTATAGTAGATATTTCTATTACAGTTCTCTCTCTGTTTACATCATGTACTTTCTTTCAGTTTCATGTATCGTACTCTCTTGCATATTTATATTCTCTAACCTGTTATGATCTGCGTGAGATGTATTGTGCTCGCTCCTGTCCTGACTGGACCTGTTGATAAATTTTACAGATAGCCTGGAGGTTGCCTGCTAGCCTAGAGGAGACACAGTAGAGGTTGTTTAGATAGTTATTTCATTTTTTCTGGAGTTGTATTACTTGTGGATTACTGTATTTGAGTTTTGAGATATATTTCTGGGATTATGTATCTTAGACACTTAGAGTTCTATCTCCTGTATCTCTTTTGGATTTCATGTTTATCTATCTTTATCATTCTACCTTAGATTGTGATTGAGTTGTACCTCTGTGTTGGCCTCCTTATGGAGAGTATTCATATTATGCTAGTTATAGTTCATGACTTAGAACATCGTTCTACCGCCGACACTGCGGCGTAGGTTGGGCGTTGTTACGTACTCGTACCCTCACGGTGGGTGCGGGTCGTGACAACTACCTGCTCAACCATCTCCTGTTCCTGCTGAGGCAAGACCTTCTAAACCAACTGTGGTTGAGAAAGGGAAACAGAAAGCAGTACGCTTTGACGTCCCATTGAAGTCCGTTTCAAATCAAGGGGTGGTGATGAAGCCCTACAAGTTCGATATTCTAGTCCAATTAGCTAATACTATGGCTAGACTTTCTATCTTTGAGTTACTTCGTCTTTCTAAAGAAAGTCGAAAAACTTTGAGCGAAGCTTTGCTACAAGCAAACTCATGCTTAGCTCAACTCAAGAGTCTTGACAATATACCGGTGTCGTGTCTACAATGTCATAGTGTGATGGAAGTAATTCCTAACATTACCTTCACACAATAAGATATGCTGTTGAAGCATAATAAGCACGATAGACCTCTGTGTTATACATGGTATATTGAATCTACTGAAATTGACAGGATTTATATTGATCCTGGGTCTTCTATTAACATTATTCTTCAGAGTATGCTACGACCCTTGAGGATTCCTACTAGTGATTTGACTTACACTAGTACAACAATAGTTGGTTTCAACTCTGGAAAGAGTAAACTACTAGGGAAGATTCATCTGAAAATTCAAATTGGTGATATTCGAACTATGGCGACCTTTTATGTTATCAACTCAGATGTATCTTACAACATCCTCCTTGGAAGACCGTGGATACATGAGCATAATATTGTGCCTTCAACTCTCCACCAATGCTTCAAGTACGTGGATTCTCAAGGGATTGTGAAGACTGAATTCGCGGATATCAATCCTTTTAAGGGTATTGAAGCCTATTTCTCTGATTCAATATTCTACAAACAGGAGCATGTGAAGGAGATATCGGACATGGCCGAAGGTCGATCACCTGCCAAAGATCAATCTATCAATGAAGATCATCCGGAAGAGCAACCTTTGAAGATTAAAGTCAAAGGCCGAATCCAACCCCAACCTGTTAATGACCAACCTTTGGTGATCAAGGTTAAAGGAAGAACTCGAGCTTCGTCTGAGGAATCAGTGAGTATTCCAGCCAAGAGCCAAGTTCAACCTCTCATGATCAAAGTCAAGGGACGTACTTCTCGTACGAATGATCCAGAACCACTAATTATTAACCTTGGCAAGTCTACGCAGAAGACGGATGACAGTCCGTTAATGAATAATCTGAAGCGTAGCAGTCAGTTTGTAAATGATGTAAATATTGATTATTCTGTACTTTCTAATATTAATGAAGATTTCCTTTTGGAGTACATGGCTGTCAAATTTGTTGAAAGAATGACTTTATCTGCTGATAATCAAAGTCATCAACATAAAAATGACATAAATACAGAGGAAACCTTATACATTAATCATAAGGAAAATTCCTTTCCTCCTCATATCGATGTAGGACCCTATGCTCAAAGGTTCCTAACATCTTCTCCCTATCTTCTTCTAGTAGCCTCATCATCACAAGCTTGTGTGACTTATATACGTCACGAAGAATCTTATTTTGTGATTCCGTCTAATAAGAAAAACAAGCACCAAATTGTGTTTGGCATGGCTAAAAATATCCCTGTTGCTCAGACAGATGATCTCAGAGAGAAAGATAAAGGAAGAATCCGAATTGACAAATATAGTCAACAATCTCTTAAGATTATCCAGAATATGGGATATGATTTGAAGACTATAAAAGGTCTCAATCAAGGCAAAGGTAGACGGTTACCATAATGTGGTGATCCATTTTACCAGAAAACTCATCATGGGTTGTGATATGATCCATCCCACATGTTTAATGAAGATATACAAGAAGAATTTTTTTTCTAGTTCTTCACAATCCTCAGATTCTGAAGAAATCCAGTTTATCGAATCTGACACATCCCACATGTACAAAAAAGATATAGAAGAAGAATGTTCTTCCAGTTTTTTACAATCCTCATATTCTGGAGGAAACTATTATGATGAATCTGAGTGCATCTTTTCAGTCAACATGGTTCAAACTGATGGTGAATCCGAGCCATTTGAAAATGATCCTTGGGTACAACAAATGAACACTCAATAGGAGCTTCGTTTTGAACAGCGACAGCCACCTACAGAAGATGAAATCGTCCAGATTGATGTTGGAGATGGAACTACATCCAAGCCAATATTCATCAGTAAAAACCTTTCTGAAGATAAAAAGGAAGAGTTGGTGCAGCTGATTAAAGAATATATTGATATCTTTGCATGAAGTTATGAGGATATGTCGGGTCTAGATCCTAAAGTAGCTACTCATAAACTTAATAGTCTTCCTAATGCCATGCCTGTAAAACAACAGCAACGACGTTTTCGATCAGATATGATGGATGCAATTGAAGCAAAAGTCAAAAAGCTGATCACATGTGGCTTTGTTCGTGAAGAAAAACACCCAGACTGGATTGCCAACATTGTTCCTATTATAAAGAAAAATGAAAAAGTCCGAGTTTGCATAGATTTTCGGGATCTTAATGCAGCTTCTCCAAAAGACGAATTTCTACTTCCAATTACCGATGTCATGATAGACAATACATGTGGTTTTGAACGCATGTCTTTCATGGACGGATTTTCATGATACAATCAAATTAAGATGCATCTAGGAGATAAAAAGCATACCGCTTTTCGTACACCCCTTGGAGTTTACTGCTATACGGTTATGCCGTTTGGTCTGAAAAATGCCGGTGCTACGTATCAACGGGCTATGAGCAACATCTTTCAACAACATCTACGAAAAATAGTTGAATATTATGTGGATGATATTGCTGTTAAAAGTCAATCAAAAGATGATCATATTCAAGACTTAAAGACAGTATTTGAGTTGATGCGTCAGCATCAATTGAAGATGAATCCTACTAAGTCTTTCTTAGGGGTTTCTAATGGCAAGTTTTTAGGATTTGTCATTACTTCTCAAGGTATCCACGTTGATCCTGATAAAATCAAAGCAATTCTTGAAATGCGTCCTCCACACAATTTAAAAGAACTTCGTGGCTTCCAAGGTCGCATTGCTTATATCAAGAGATTTATATCCAATCTTTCTAGGAGATGTCAACCTTTTTCTCGTCTATTAAAGAAAGGTGTATTATTTGTCTGGGATGAAGTATGTCAGAGAGCCTTTAATTACATCAAGCAATACCTTACAAATCCACCTGTTCTGGTACCTCCAGTGGTAGGAATTCTATTTTTGCTATATGTTCGAGCCTTAGATCATTCTTTCGGTGCTCTTCTTGCACAGAAAAGTGATAAGGGCCATGAACATGCAATTTATTATCTTAGCTGAATGATGGTTGGAGCTGAACACAGGTATACTCCTGTGGAGAAAGAATGTCCGGCCTTGGTTTTTGCCGTTCAAAAGATACGACATTATGTGTCAGGACAGACTATTCGTGTCATATCCAGAATAAATCCTGTTCAGGTATGGATAAGAAAATTGAGTATTCTTAACTCTAGGTTAGCCACCTGGGCGATGTTACTTACTCCTTATGATATGGTCTATGTACCTCAAAAATCAGTGAAGGTTCAAGCATTAGCTGATTTCTTAGCAGCTCACCCTATACCTGAAACTTCTAAGTTATATGAGGACATTCCAGATAAAGTCGTAGATTGCAACATGACTTTGAGAGAGGATATTTGGCAACTATATTTTGATGGAGCATCGCGGGTTGGACCTAAAGACAATATTGTCTCCGGAGTAGGCATCGTCTTGGTCTCTCCTGATAAAATGGTCATTTACCGTACTTATTCTCTCAATGAGCCATGCTCTAACAATGTGGCAGAATATAATGCTCTGCTAATTGGTCTTCAAGTAGCAAAATAATTGGACATTGAGTTCCTGGAAGCTTATGGAGACTCTCAACTGAATGTTAATCAGGTCAGAGGGACATATGAAGTCAGAAATCCTGACCTCATTCCCTATCATCAAGTGGTAATTGAATTGGTCCTTTCATTCAAAGGATTCTTCATCGAATTCGTACCACGTTCTCAAAATTTAAAAGTTGACAGTCTTCATAATTTAGCTGCAGACTTAGCTGTTCCAATTAGAAGATAAAATACCATTACTTTGTTAGATCGAGATTTATTATGTGTCAAGAATAATTTGCATATCGAATAGAGTTATACTACAGAATCAAGTTCTCAACAAAGGGATTGGAGAAGTCCATTCATTGATTATGCGATTTATAGGATTTTACCTGAAGATCCAAAAGAAGCTGCATCAATCAAGAGAAGATCATTTTGACTCTACTACGATTCTTCTTTGCATATGTTATATCGTCGTTCATATGATGGACTTTTGCTACATTGTCTCTCTGAGAGTGAAGCTAAGCAAACACTCCAGGAAGCTCATGTTGGTATCTGCGGTGCCCATCAACCGAGTCCAAAATTACAGGACCGTATCCAAAGAATGGGATATTATTGGCCTTCCATGATAGCAGATGCTGTGGATTACGCCAGACAGTATAAAGCATGTCAGATTTATACTGATTTTATTCATCAACCATCTAAATTCTTACATCCTACAACAGCTTCTTGGTCCTTCGAAGCTTGGGGTATGGATATTATTGGTCCGATTAACCCTCCTTCTGTCAAGGGACATCGGTTTCTCTTGGCTATAACCGATTACTTTTCTAAATGGACGAAAGCGGTTCCCCTTGTTGAAGTAAAAATATCTAATATGGTTAGCTTCATCAAACACCATTTCATTTATCGTTTTGGGATTCCCCGAAGGATAATCCATGATAATGGACCTCAATTTGCCAGTCAGGCGTTTTATCGATTCTGTGATAAGAATCGAATCCAAAATATAGCTTCTACGGCCTATAATCCAGCTGCTAATAGTTTGGCCGAAGCTTTTAACAAGATAATCATTAAACTTTTCAAAAAGTTCATCTCTTCTAATAAACTGATTGGAATGAGAAACTTGGAGAATGTTTATGGGCTTACCGAACGATAGTCCGAACTCCGACTGGTTTTATACCATTCTTATTGGTTTACGGATGTGAAGCTATTCTTCCACTGGAAATCCAAATCCCATCTCTTAGAATAGCCATTGCTAATGAGCTAACCTCAGAGAATAATGATCACTTACGACTCCAAGAACTTGAAGGATTGGACGAGAAACGTCTTCAAGCGCAACAGCACATTGAGTTATATTAAGCACGCATATCTCGAGCTTTCAATCGTAAAGTTAAAGAGAGGGTATTCAAAGTCGGTGAGTTAGTTCTAGCTGTTCGAAGACCGATGGTGATGACTCATAAGAGCAAAAGGAAATTCCAAGCAAAATGGGAAGGTCCTTATGTAGTTGAGACAGTCTTCTCTAATGGTGCTTAAAGGTTGTCTAAACCTAATGGAGATTTGCTCATGATGCCAATTAATGGCAAATTCTTGAAGAAATATTATGTCTAAATTTCTTCTTTATTTCTCCAGCTACCAATATTTGGTTAAGCAGATTATTTTTTCTCCTAAAAGAGAATTTTGATCTTCTGTCTTACCAGCTGATTTTTAGAAATTTTTTTTTATTATTTATCATGTTCTTATGACCTCTGAATAAATATTAAGTCTACTTATTTTCTTATCTATCATGTCCATATGGCCTCTGAATAGATATTAATCTATTTTTCTTTGAGTCGTTACGATCTGTCACGTTCATATTACCTCTGATAGTATTGTACACTCTAAAAAGAAAACAAGATTCATTATCTATCATGTCCATATTACCTCTGGATAGATATAAATTATTGAGTTCAGAAGACTTGTCATGTCCATACCTCTGATAAGTGTTTTCTATTTCATACCTATTGTTTAACTTCAAAATAAATGATAGGGTCACAAAACAAATGTTTCTTTCATTTCTTGTAATATTACAGAAAGCAAAAGACAGAAGATAATTTTTTTCTTTATTCAATATTCTTTATCTCCTAAGGTGGAGCAGATACATCTTCGAGTAGTTTCTGCAGCTCTGCCAAACACTTTTTATGAGATCTCAGTACAGTTTTGATAGCTACGGAGCGTCGGGCTTCGGGAGTACATAGATGAGAAAGTCTAGCAAAAGTGACTATCATCTTATCCTTGGCTTCGTCAAGGATTTTGATGGTACCTTCAGCACCGAAGACTTATTCTTCGAAAATTAAGCTCTGTGTTAGATGTTGGTCTCGAGCTGTGATCAACTGCTCCCTCTTCGCCTTCAAGCGAGCTAATTCTGCCTCAACTTCACGAATTCTATCATTCCGTTGATAAATTCTCATATTTGAAGTTTCATAGGCTTCTCTCTGGATATCCAGCTGGGGCTTAGCTTCAGCCAAAAAAGCTTTTTCTTTTGCGACCTTGCTGTTGTACTCTTGGAGAGATTCATTGAAAGTAGTCTCCCGAGCGGTGTATTCAGCTGATAAAGCGTCATACTCTCTTTGGATAAGACTTTCAATAGTTTTATTTGACAGCCTTAGATATTCTCTAATGGGCCGTTCAAGTTCCTCTACTACCTTCTCCAATGCCGCTGCTCTCGCTGCATCATTGAACATGGCGATATTTCTGATCGTAAGAGCAATGGCAGCCTTCAAGCTTTCATAATTAAGGCCTTTCTTTAAAACCATCTTGATTAAGGCCGTTAAAGTTTTATAGAAGGTTTCAGTATGGATCTCAACTAAGAGATTCATTTCTGCATTTGAGCTCGGTGTTGCGGCTATGTCTACCAAGTCCCGTTTCTGAAGACTAGGAGCAAATATTGTTACTTTGGTAACAGACTGAGATGGAGTCAATGTTGTCGCTGCTACCATGGCTAACTGATCCCCAGGAGCTTCAGGGACAATGTCTTCAGCACTCTTTTGGATCATTACTCCAGCCGCTTCTGGAGTTGAAACTACTTGAGTTTCAGTGGCGGTGATGGTTGTGGGAGGAATGGTAATCACCGTAGCTGACTCCGGTTCAGACACCGTCTTCTTAGGAACTTGTACTGGATCAGTAGCAATAACAGAAGATGCTATTACAATGTCTCCAGCTTCAGTTGATGAGTTGACCATATCCTCATCACCTTTATAGGCTACTGGCTCTTCTGGCTCTGGGAGTACTTCAGTTTCTTCATTGAAGTCTATTTCTTCTTCAGCAGCCGTTTCTTCATCTGCAGTTGGTTCTTCTGCAGTTTGTTCTTCTTCTCTGTTTTCAGCAAGAGAAGACAATTCTGGCTGAGCCTCTACTTCGGGCTCTTGTTGTACTTCCTCTTGGACATTATCTTCTTCTGAAGAAGAATTCTCTTTCTCGGATTCCATGTTTTATTCATAAATAGCTTCTTGAGGAAGAGGAGGAGCCACAGGCTTTGCTGTAGTGATGACACCTACAAATTAAACAAAATAAATTAATATACAAAATCATAATACATAATCTTGTATAGATTTTGTGTGATTTATATTTACCTGGAGTAGGTACAGGACGTACCAAGTATGAGTCATAGTCCCCATCCCAGTCATCATCATCGAAGACAAGAGCCGGTTCATCTGATGGGATGAGCTCTCGATCAATAGTATGTGTAGTGGCAGCGTCCTCAGTAGCTTGTGCCTTTTGTGGCAAAGACAGATGAAGTGATGAGCTGAGGCGTCCAGGAGATAGGAGCCCCACATCTTCTGTTGATGCTGCTGGTTGGGATGCCGAGGATCCTTCTCCAGGATGAGTTAAAGAAGATGCAATGTGTTGAGGCTTTTCGACAGGAGTTTCGCCCTCTGGAGTAGCGGCTCTCTGTCTAGAAGGCCCTTTGACAGTGATCTTCTTCTCCTCTGGGAGGGTAACAGCCGCATCTGATCTTCGCTTCCGGGTTTTGCTGATAATAATAGGTCCTGCAGCTATTTTTCCAGCTCTCGCAGGGATTACTTCCAAATACTCATCTGGAACAGCAGCGTCGTCGGGTATGTCTGGAAGTACCCTGACTGGTTCTTCGATGTTCCCTTCCTTGGGCCATCGAAGACTCCCCTTCATTTATAGCCATGCACGAAGGAGCGAATGGATGCATAAAAGCGAGCATACGTATAAAGTATTCGTAGCTCGGTTGTACTTGTAGCGGTGGATACCCAGAATATAGCACCGGTACAAGCAGTGCTAAAGTATCTCCACGCTCTTGCACCGTCAATCAACTTCCCATAATGGTAGAAGCTGGTGGAGGGATTACCAACGTGAAGTTGGTCATATCCAAACTAACGAGCGAACCGACTTGGTAGATACGGTTCGAGCACACAGTTATCTTCATTCCTGTACATCAGATGGGAGGGTCTGATGCACATTAGCCATTTAAAAACTGGCACAGGCAATGAAGTCCTCCCTTCTCCTCTATCTTCAAATTGTACACAGAGGCAGTCAGCTGGAACTTGTGGTCTTGTACAGAAAAAGTTCCATCCATGAGAATAGTTTAGTACTGATCGGGTGTCTGCCACTGTAGTTGTAGTCCACGTGGCTTTATTGAATTTTTGGAGGAAGATCTCTGCATTATCTCCAGGGCCTGGGGGCAACAAACTACAGTTATGATGCAGTAGCCAGCCCATCAGATAAGTGTAGGGCATCTCCACCCTTGGGAATTCTTTTCGATGAGGAGTATTGTTGATTAATTCCTCACCAAAGGTCCGCAAACCTGCGTTTATTCGACACACTATTGCCGATAGCAGGTTGATTCTGACCTTGAACACCAAACGTACTGCAGGCCACAATACGTTTCGATGAATTCTGTCAACTGTGCTTATCCCTGGCACGATCCATGTCCACAGCCATAGAGACAGAAAGCCTGCCAGCAAGGTTTCTCTTGAGATCCTCTGACTGCCATGCCTCAGGTAGCTTAAAGTTTCAGTCCCCGCAGGGATGTCTCCAGTCTTAGTGGACATATGCTAGTCCGGAGACTTATGTGAAATCATCAAACTATGGATCATATTTGAAGGGATTATTGAACAAGGGTTGATGGTTGGAGCCTTATTTTCTTGGTATCTCCCCTTCTCGTTCTTGGGTATCCTATTCTCGTGGTAGAATAAATAGGTTGTCCATTTATTAGTATATGCCAAATGCGACCCACTGTCATACATAGTGGTGCAAATTAGGTAATGGCACATCAGTTCTTGGTAGACCTCAACCAATTGAGGATTTTTCTCTTTGATTTCTGCTAGTTCCCGGTTAGAGGGAACATACTCTTCATAAGGAGCTTCATCCATTGGCAGCTTAGAGATGAATTGCATCTCGTACAGGGCAAGACCCATCTCACCTAGTGGGGTTGCAGAAGTTTCTGTTGAACTCATATATAACTCCATCAGAGCCAAGAACAGGTTACTGTTCATCGGTATACCCTAGCTCGTCGAGGCTACTGCTTCATAAAGGCCGATGGCTTCCAGGTCCATCTTGAAGTTCTTCATGATCCAAGCATTAAGTTGGATCCAGTTCTGGTTATAAGGAGTCAACCACCCTGGTAGCTTAGGGTTGGCCTGAGGATATAAAACTGCTGCCCTTATGAACTTGTTAATAAATATTGGAGTCTGTACCGGTTGGATCAGAGCTGAATCTTCACTCGGTGTAAACCCAGGCAGTAGACCAGAGAAAGGGACGACACCACCACTAGGAGCACTAATGTGGTAACCCATTTCGTTGGCTCTATCCCTCTTGAAAATGATTCTCCCCGGCCTACTATGACTGCTGGGAGTCAGGTTCCATAGCATCTGTCGGAGATGGGTGGCATGGACGAATGCAGATAGGGGATAATCTCTGGCCATGTTGGGGAGATACATTGCCCTCTCTCCAAACTTAAACACCCAAGCCTCCTTCTTGGGGTGTGTTTGTGACTGAAAATCTATCGCATCCCCAAACAAAAAGGCTGACTTCAAAAATTGTTGGTCATCTAGCGATACCAACACTTCTCTATTTATCATAGACAACAGCATTCTGTCCCCCTGAGCAGCTATTAGCTGTTGTCTCCCTTCAGGGTATTCTGGATTCGACTGAGGGAACTCCACATGGGACAAATTCTCCAAGTAATTTGAGCCCACCATACCAGCTGGCGAGCCAAATATTTCTGCAAGCGGATGAATTTGCAAGTCCACTGCCAAAAGAAAAAGAAAAATCAAGTTAGTAAAAATCTAATTTGAATTTTTACGCAGATGACTTGGTCTGAATTTTACGCATAAAAGACTCTATACTAGAGAACTTGACTATGCAAAACTTTACGCTTATGTGTAAAAAATTAAAGTTGATAAAATTTTTAAAAATGTAAAAGTTTTTTGTTTTACGCAAAGTCTTTTCACTTGTGAATTTTACGCTGGCATATATAGATGTGAGCCTATTTTAATTTTTATGCTGGCACGTATTAACGTGAGCATATTTTGATTTTTGTGCTGGCACGTATAGACGTGAGCGTATTTTGATTTTTACTGGCACATATTGATGTGAGCGTATTTTGATTTTTACGCTGGCACGTATAGACATGAGGGTATTTTGATTTTTACGCTGGCACGTATACACGTGGGTGTATGTTTTTATTTTTACGCTGACACGTATAACATGGACGTATTTTGTTATTTCAATTTCTACGCTGACACGTATAGACGTGGGTGCGAAGTTTAAAAGTTTGAGTCTCTTTCTTCTCCGGCGAACTCACGGCCGAAGTTAGGTAGTATTCTACCTTTCATGGCCAGAGCCACAGTGGGGTTAGTCTGTCGCGGTGCCACCGACGATGGGATAGTGGTTTCCGTACGCTCAGCCATCGACGAAGCAGCGGCGGGTTTCTTGCCCTTGGTACCGGCGACGGTCTTGCTCTTGAGGGCCATGGATTTGAATTGAGATTGCGAAGAAAGAGAGTAAAGAAGTTCGAGATTGCAAAGGAAGAGTAAATTTCTCTCTCTACTCGTAAAACTCTATTTATAGAGAATTTTGAAATCGGTTCAAATTCCCAAAATTATGCTGACGGTTGGATATTTTGACTTTTATGCGGACTATTGAGTATCGAGAACTCTACGCAGATGACCGTTGGGTATCCCGAATTCTACGGGGTCTGTTGAATATCCCAGATTTTACGCTTCTGTTTAAAGTATTTCAGATTTTAAAAAAATTTAAAAACTTTGAAGGGGGTCTTGTAGGAGCGTAAAAAGTTCTTCATGGACTAACTCAAAGAAGTTGAGAACTTTACGCAAGTGAAACAGAGTCAAACTCAGACTTTACGTAAGACAAACATAGTAAAACTCTACGCGAGCTACTTTACGCGAGAGCCATCCTCAAGGCTTTTACGCGAGGGACAGACTGTCAAATCATCGCATTTAATGCGCATGATACTGTTCTGACATAATGATTTTATGACAGCGGATTGCACAAAAGCCGAGAAGATTTGATTTACACTAAACCCAACACTTGTCGTTTAATGTGTAGATGGGCTACTTTACGCTGAAGAGACTGCTTCTTTTACGCACGAAAGCTATTCGAGCTTTTACGCTCAAGGCTTTTGTGAGCGTAAAGTTTACTTGAGCTAATTTTACGCTCAAGGCTACTTTTCAGCAACTTTACGCGGAAAGTCTATTTTGGGCTATTTTACGCCCAGTCTGCTACTTTACGCAGGAAGTATATTTTGGGTCATTTTTACGCCCGATCTTTTTTGGCTATATGAGAACGTGGTCTACATACGTGGCTTCCATGCCACACTTATCGAGGAACGTGTGTACGTGCTCTCCCTATATTGCTGAAGTTATGGGACATGTGTCAATCGTGGGTGACAGTTACTTGCGTAAAGACTCAATTATGTTGCTTTTTACGCACAGAGGGTCTAGTCTATAAATAAACTTATTTTCAACACAGACAAGAATCAAGAAAGATCCCAGAAGCATTTCTTCAACTTTTTTCAAGAAAACGGTAAAGCAAAGCAGGAAAGCATTCGACTGTGCCATCAGTGCCGTTGCTCGATACCTTTCTGGTGACTTAGTTCTTCCGATTGTACGTCTTCTTCAAGAAGTTTTCTTCATCATCATCGTATGGTCCAAGGAACAAAGTGATCGCTCTCAGATTAGACTTCCATAGCAATACTTCCCAGAAACAACTTATAATTTTGTACTTTTTCTCTTTTTCTTTCAAAAGTCAATTTTAGACATTTTGTTAAGTGAAACAACTCAGTATGGATTGGTTGAGCAGACACCATGCCAGCATAGATTGCCACGGGGGTTGTCACGACCCGCACCCACTGTGAGGGTACGAGAACGTAACAACGCCCAGCCTACGCCGCAGTGTCGACGGTAGAACGCTGTCCTAGGTCAACATACATCTAACAATATATATATATCTAAACAGTTTATACTCCCCGAATGGGGGTGACATAGCAGTAAAACTCAATCACAACTAAGAAAGAGATAGCACGATATGAAATAGAACTCAAGGAAATAAATAGATGAAAAGTAGTCTAAGATAATCCCAGCAATATCCAGAAGCACATGGTCTCAGATACAGAATGAAAGAATATATACAACTCTGAACAACAAATATAGTAGCTAAAACATGTCTCAAGACTGCATAAAGTAAGATAAACCTAACTAATCTAGTCTAGGAAATCAGGGTGATATCCTCAGCTAGAGCTGGGTCCTCCTGAGAGTCCAGCTCGCAGGTGTCATCTAAGGCTGCCCCGTAGTAAGTATCCAGACCAGCCTCCTCCTCGTCCTCTGTAATATTTTCAACAGGTCCAGTCAGGACAAGAGCGAGTACAGTACATCTCAACAGTTCCTAGCAGGTTAGAAAATATAATCATATAGTAAAGTAAGATACAGGTGCTGAAGAATACAGTATATAAACGGAGAGAGAAAACTGTAATAAAAATATCTACTATAAGTAAGGAACTAACAGTGGCTAGTGAGTCAGAGTACAAGATAACACATGTGAACGGAACAGATTTGTACATGATCTATACTAAAGAGTTGTACATGATCTACACTACAGAGTTGTACATGATCTACACTACAGGGTTGTACATGATCTACACTACAGAGTTGTACATGATCTACACTAAAGAGTTGTACATGATCTACACTAAAAAGTTGTACATGATCTACACTAAAAAGTTGTACATGTATGGTGAAAGCACAGGAGTACAAGATCCGTATAGTACTAATCCGTGATAATGTCGTGACAGCACAAGTAAAGTAATTTAATGCAGGAAATAATTCTAAGCAGGATATAAAATGATCAGAGAATGTACTCGCTTGTATCTGAGTGTCCAATATGAAACGTACTGTCCATGGAGTGGTGTATGGCTCCTAATCAGAACAGCACAAGTCACAACAAGTCTAAAATAGTAAAATAAAGCCCTACTATGCTTTCTACATGATTCTAGGTCAATCTAGGCCAAAGTCAACTCTTGGTCAACTCTGGTCAACCCTAGAAGTCAAACTAGGTCAACCAAGTCTAGACTAGGTCAAACTAGTCTATACTAGGTCACTATGGTCTAAACAAGGCTATACTAGCTAACTAGACCCATATCAAGCCAATATACACTATCACACTCAATATACCATAGGCTATATAGCCACAATTCATAATGCATTTAGAAGGAGAGACAAAAGACTAGGAAAAATATCTATATTCAATTACACTGTACATCTACATTATATATAACATATATATTACATACATATGTATATATCCTATACAAGCTCATATATAGGTTATAGGCAATTAATAGGAACACCACATATTATACACATATATATAGCTTAACCAATATATGTATAGGTAACTATACATGTTTTATATATATATACATACTATATACATAACTATATGAAGGCTATGGAATGTGTATATAGAGAGGGAGAGTGTACAAGTAAACTGTCAAGGAGAAATGTTGTGTGTGTGTGTAATGGTAAAAACAGTGTGCAGGAATTATAAAACAGTGAAGAGGGAGAGATGCAAAGGCTGTGTGTAGTGAACAAGTGTGTGTGGACTGTGTGTGTGGATGAGTGAAATAGGGTGTCTATGATATAATGAAAATCTGGAATTGATAAAACAGTAAGCAGAAAAGGCAGTTATTGACTATAACATGATGAAATCTGGAGCCAACAACTGTGAAAAGGGAACCCAACAATACACAAGTCAAACTGGAATCATTACCCATTTAAACTCAGTTTTCAAACACTCTTGCATTCTCAGTTTTAAGGGATTAGCATCAGTAACATTTGAACTCAAAATCAATTAAAAAGGAAACTCTCTCAGTTTCAATCCCTACTTCCAAAACCCTATTTCAAATTCAAACACCAATCAAACAATCCCAAAATCATACACATAGTTAGACTACATATAGAAGAACTAATTTAGAGAGTAAAACCTATAATTAACAGTATAATTTAGGGTTTAAAAAGTTGCCAAAGTTCATCCCAAGAAACTGGAAATGCAGGAAATAATTCTGTTATTGACAGTTTGGTCCCAATCATTCACAACCATATTTCGATCCCAATCCTCAATGCAATTCACCACAAATTCATACCATAGCTAGACTACATATAGGAGAAATGATTTAGGAGCTAAAACCAATATGTAACAGTATTAAATAGGTCAAAAATTGATGGCAAAGTTCAACATTTATAATTGGAAATTCTCAGGTTTGAATGTATCAGGAAAATAGGCATTTCGAGATTTCACAAGTCAAAACAATATAAAATACAAAAACAGAGGTTGGTAGTGTATAAACACATCATATATGTGTCCCACAACCTGTTCGTGTCCACCAAGATGGACACAAACGTGTCCAGTATAATTAAACCCAAAATCGGGTAAACTGGGTACACATACCGGACAGCGTCGTGCGGGTGTGCACGCGTATCGTGCACCCGACACAGGCCATCTCAGGCCTCGTGCTCGTGTCCCCAACTAGACTAGATATAGGTGCTCGTGTCTAAGTGCCTGAAACATGTCTTCGTGTCGCCGTGTCTGTGAACCAAAGCCGTATCAGTGGCTAAGTGCACACTGTGCGCAGAACAGTGGCCCCGTGCACGGTCGATATCTCCCAATCCAGACCACGAAATCTCGTGAAACATGGGGAGAGTGACGACAGACAGTGCCCCAATGTTCCCACGAAATTTTGTGTCAAGACACGCCGTGTCGTGTCCTGTGGGGACCCCGAGTAGCAGGGGATCCCCCAGGCCGCGCGCGAGGCCGTGTGCACGCGTGTCCAAACGACACGACACAAGCACGAAATCAACTCAGAGCTACAGAAATGGATAAGCGACACCAAAACATGATTTTTCATTCAAACACAAATAAAAAATAATACGAAAAGTTTTACTATGGCATTTCCACAAATACCATGCACAGGACACTGATACGTGTCCAGATTGGACACGAAACAACACGAAAACTTAAGGTTTCCTATTCCTACTGTTAGGTTAGGTCTAGGGCTCCCTAATGATGCAGACAAAACAAAAATCCGTGGGGTGTAGAGAAAGTTACCTATTGAAGAACAATGGGTGAAAAATCCCCAAATGGAATGATTCCTCAAGCCACCAAAATCCTACAAATTGTTTCCTTCCTGTAAACAATCAATACCAACAGCAAGAATAATGAATTTAGGTCCTAATGGAATTGGTTTGGGGAAAAAGAATTTAAAATGGATTTATAATGAATTTTTAAAGATTTGAAAATACCTTTCTTCTCAACTTGTTCTTTCCTAAATAGGCTAGCCCTAAACTACGAGAGTACTTATAGGGGCGTGGTTCCCAAAGCTTTAGGTGGCTAGCCAACTCAGGTAGGGTTAGGGTTTGCTAATTTTTGGGCTTTGGGCCAAGTCACATAGGCTATGGCTAAGTTGTTTTATTAAATGGTTCAAACCATAAGTCATGACTTATGACTTATCTAATTTCTATAGCTAAATAGGTTCTAATGACCAAACCATAGATTAGGCTAGGTTAGACTAGAGTCACATAACCTAACCAAGTCCATACTAACTAGGGTTAGCTCCTAGGTTGGTCTACATGGGTCCAAACTAGCCAAAAATTAATCTAGTCCAAACAATTCCAAAATAATTCCTAAAAATTCCCAAAAATTCTAATAAATTTAAATTACCCCAAAAATGACAAAAATACCCACACACTAGAAATGTGGTGGTGACAAATCTACCCTCCTTAAAAGAATTTTGTTCTCGAAATTGAAAGGCGAAATACATCTGATGAGAAGGATAGAAAGCATACCTCACGGTCCAAAAAGATAAGGGTAGCGCTCGCGCATCTCATCCTCCCGCTCCCAGGTAGACTCTCCTGGAGAATGATGCCTCCATGCGACGCGTACCAAGGGTATCACCTAGTTCCTCAGAACCTTCTCCCGTCGATCCAGAATCTCCACTGGCTGCTCTGGATAGCTGAGAGAAGGCCCAACTTCTATCTCTGAATGATCGAGCACATGGCTAGGGTCAGCCACGTACCGTCTCAACTGTGATATATGAAATATGTTATGGATCCCTACTAGTACAGGCGGCAAGTCTAGCCTGTATGCAACGTCATCGACTCTCCCGCTGATAACGAAAGGGCCAATGAAGCGTGGGCTAAGCTTCCCGCCCACACCGAAATGTATCGTACCACGAGTCGGAGATATCCTCAAGAAAACCTGGTCTCCGACCTAAACACAAGCAAGGTCTCAATTAATTATAATAAACAAACATGATCAAAAATCACAAACAAACAAACCTAAATCTAATCCTACTCTAAACTGTACCTCAAACTCCAAAGGCCTCCGGTGGCTATCGACCCAGTGCCGATGTCTGTCCTGCGCTACGCAAAGTCTGTCCCTGATGAGCTTTACCTTCTCGGCCTCATCAATATCTATCTCTGACCCCAGTAAAGCTCGCTCACCAACGTCATCCCAGGATAAGGGTGTACGACACCTACGCCCGTACAGAGCCTCGAAAGGTGACATCTCAATGCTGGCCTGAAAACTATTATTATAGGCAAACTCCACCAAATGAAGATGATCCTCCCAGGAACCTCCAAAGTCTAGGACGCACGTCCGCAGCATATCCTCAAGGGTCTGAATAGTCCGCTCTGACTGTCCGTCCGTCTGGGGGTGGTATGCAGTACTAAACTTGAGCTGAGTGCCCAAGCTGGTCTGCAGACTCCTCCAGAAATGGAAAGTAAAATGACTATCCCGATCTGAGACGATACTGACTGGAACCCCATGAATCCTGACTATCTGCCGCATATACATCTCCGCCAGCCTCTCTGTAGACGTACCCACCTTGAATGGCAAGAAGTGGGCCGATTTGGTCAACCTGTCAACGATGACCCAAATCGTGTCTTTCCCTCCTGGTGTGCGCGGCAATCCTGATACGAAGTCCATAGTGATATGCTCCTATTTCCACTCGGGAATGGGCAACGGCTGCAACAATCCACCGGGCCTCTGTCTCTCTGCCTTGACCTGCTGACAGACCAAACACCTCGCCACGAAGCGAGCCACCTCCCGCTTCATTCTTGACCACCAAACATGCTCCTTCAGATCTCGGTACATCTTGTTGGCACCCGGGTGTATAGAGTACTGAGATCTGTGGGCCTCCTGCATAACCTGCTCCCTGAGATCTCCGCTGGGAACACATAATCTAGAACCGTGCCTCAAGGCACCATCCTCTGCAAGAGAAAACTCGCCCTCCAGCAATCCTGCTTGAACCTGCTTTCGGAGACACCACAGAGCAACGTCCTCAAACTGTGCTGACTTGATCCTCTCTACCAAGTCTGACTGAATCTGCATCCCCCATAGCTGCATCTGTACTCCGGGCACGATCACCTCAATCCCAAGGCTCTCCAAGTCGACAAGCAAATACCGATCCATGGTCAAACACATGGCTGTCGGATACCTACTTAAGGCATCGGCAACCACGTTGGCCTTTCCTGGATGATACTGCAGTGCAATGTCGAAGTCCTTCATCAACTACAACCATCTGTGCTGCCTCATGTTCAACTCCTTCTGAGTGAACACATACTTTAAGCTCTTGTGATCTGTGAAGATCTCCACCCTCTCCCCATACAGATAATGCTTCCACAGCTTTAAAGCAAAAATTACCGCCGCCAGCTCCAGATCGTGGATAGGGTAGTTCTTCTCATGGGGATGTAATTGCCTGGAAGCATAGGCAATCACCTTTCCATGCTGCTGCAGGACGCAACCCAGCCCCTTCCCTGAAGCGTCACTATAAATAGTGTATCCACCTGATCCTGAAGGCAATGTCAGAATCGGAGCTGTCGTAAGTCGCTTCTTCAACTCATCAAAAGTTGCCTGATACTCCTCTGACCAAACAAACTCAGCATCCTTCCGGGTCAACCGTGTCAATGGCTCTGCAACCCGGGAGAAATCTTGCACAAATCTCCGATAATATCCTGCCAGCCCCAAGAAACTCATGATCTCTGCAACTGAAGTCGGCGCTGTCCATGCCTCAACCGCTACAATCTTCTTGGGGTCAACTGCGATACCATCTCCAGTCACCACATGCCCCAAGAAGTCCACCCGATCCAAGAAGAACTCACATTTGGAGAGCTTCCCGTAAAGCTGCTCCTTCCTGAGAGTCTCCAGCACGATCCTCAAATGCTCCTCGTGCTCCTCCTCAGTCTTGGAATATACCAAGATGTCGTCAATAAACACCACCACAAACTGATCCAGATACTGGCGGAATACCTTGTTCATAAGGTTCATAAACACTGCTGGTGCATTGGTTAGCCCAAACGGCATAACCAAAAACTTGAACTGCCCGTACCGTGTCCTAAAAGCGGTCTTGGGAATATCCTCCCCCTTCACCTTCACCTGGTGATATCCCGACCTCAGATCAATCTTGGAAAAATACCCGAGCTCCGCTCAACTGGTCAAATAGATCATCGATCCGCGGCAGTGGGTATTTGTTCTTGATCGTGAGGTTGTTGAGTGCCCTATAGTCAATACACATGCGTACTGACCCATCCTTCTTCGGCACAAACAACACTGGTGTACCCTATGGCGACGAACTCGAGCGGATGAAGCCCTTGTCCTGCAGCTCATCCACCTGCTTCTTCAGCTCCACCAGCTCGCTGTTGTTCACCCGATAGACATGCTGAAAGATGGGCTCCGCTCCTGGAACCAAGTCTATCGAGAACTCTATGTCTCTGTCTGGTGGCAATCCCAACAACTCCTCTAGAAAAATATCCATATACTCTGCTATCAAGGGGTGTGGAATCGTCTGCACCTCGACCGAGACTCCACAGAAGACTCCGCTGCTCTGCTCTGCCTGACGTCTGGAGTACTCGAACGCTGGCTCCCCCGGCGCTCTGAAGAGAACTCTACCCCCTCTGCAATCAATGCTGGCATGGTGCCTGCTCAACCAATCCATGCCTAGTACTATATCGTAGTTTGGTAATGGCATTACGAGCAGGCTCACCTCCAACTCACAGCCTTCCAAAACTACTCTCCGACCCTTACAAACATCACTCACGAGGATAATGCCACCCCCGGTCGTGATCTTGTAAGTCCTAGGCAACGATTCAGCTATGATACCGTGTCTAATCGCAAAAGATACTGATATGAAGCTATGCGAAGTACCGGAATCGAATAATGCAAATGCTGGACTGGAGTCGAGATGGATCGAACCTGCAATCAGCTCTCCAATCGCATCTGCATCCTCTGCTGCCGTGGCGAAAGCTCTCCCCTGCTGGCCTACCCTGGCCTGCTGCTGGTGCTGGACGAACCTCTGCTGCTGTATCGGCAGGGCTGGTCCCCTCTGTTGGCCTGCTGCTGCTCTGGCTCCTCCTTTCTGGGCTACTCGTCCTCCAGACCTATCACAATCCCTCAGCTGGTGATCTGCCGCTCCGCAAAGAAGGCACCTCCCGAGCCACTTTTTGCACTCATTGAAGACATGCCCAGGCTTCTTGCAGAAGGTACAACTGACTTCCTGGTGCCTGATGCTGAAACTGCTGCTGGTGAACTGGCCTCTGCTGAAACGACTGCGGCTGGAACTGCCTCTGCTGGTGGTGGTGCTGCTGTTGAAAGTACGACCTCTTTGCCGGTCCTCCGCTACTGCTGCCTCCCTGGGAGTCTCGTCCCCTCTTGAGCCTAAGCTCAAGATCATCCTCTGCAGCTAATACGTCCACCAGGATCTCCTCAAATGTAGCACTACGGGCGTTCTTGGTGTAGGACTTGACCTCCTTTACCAAGCCCTTCCGGAATCTCCGGGCCTTCGTCATCTCGGACAAGTCATCCATAAATCTGTTCAGGCGGCAGAACTCTCCTGCGTACTCCTCTACGGACTGGCTCCCCTAGACTAGGGCCTCGAACTGGGTCTCGAGGGCCCCAGTGCTGCGTCTGAAAAGAACTTCTCCTTGAACAGCTTCTTGAATGCTGTCCAAGTCTGTCCTGCTGTGCCGACCCTCGGGTCGGTCTGGTACCAGGTACGGGCCAGATCCTGCATCATGCTGGCCGCTGCCTCTATCTGGAGCCTCGTCGGAATCTCAGCCAATCTGAAAATCTCCTCCATATGCTCAATCCACTCATCGGCATACAAGATCCCCTCTGTCCCCCGGAAGTCTCTAGGGTGCATCTTCTGGAAGTCCTGGATGCCCTTCTTCCGTGGCTGGTGCGGCTGCGGGACTGCCGCTGGCTGAGCTATGACTCTCTCTACTGTAGTCACTGCCAGCTCAATGCCTCGAGTGAGCTCCGCTGTATGCCTATGCTGCATGGGCCACCACTAAAAATGTGTCACGACCCGCACCCACTGTGAGGGTACGAGAACGTAATAACGCCCAGCCTACGTCGCAGTGTCGGCGGTAGAACGCCGTCCTAGGTCAACATACATCTAACAATATATATATCTAAACAGTTTATACTCCCAGAATGGGGGTAACATAGCAGTAAAACTCAATCACAACTAAGGAAGAGATAGCACAATATGAAATAGAACTCAAAGAAATATACAGATGAAAAGTTGTCTAAGATAATCTCAGCAATATCAAGAAGCACATGGTCTCAGATACAGAATGAAAGAATATATACAACTCTGAACTTCAAATATAGTCTAGCTAAAACATGTCTCAAGACTGCATAAAGTAAGATAAACCTAACTAATCTAGTCTAGGCAATCGGGGTGATATCCTCAGCTAGAGCTGGGTCCTCCTGAGAGTCCAGCTCGCAGGCGTCATCTAAGGCTGCCCCATAGTAAGTATCCAGACCAGCCTTCTCCTCGTCCTCTGTAATATTTTCAACAAGTCCAGTCGGGACAGGGGCGAGTACAGTACATCTCAACAGTTCATAGCAGGTTAGAAAATATAATCATGCAGTAAAGTAAGATACAGGTGTTGAAGAATACAGTATGTAAACGGAGAGAGAAAACTGTAATAGAAATATCTACTATAAGTAAGGAACTAACAGTGGCTAGTGAGTTAAAGTACAGGATAGCACATGTGAACGGAACAGATTTGTACATGATCTACACTAAAGAGTTGTACATGATCTACACTACAGAGTTGTACATGATCTATACTACAGGGTTGTACATGATCTACACTATAGAGTTGTACATGATCTACACTAAAGAGTTGTACATGATCTACACTAAAAAGTTGTACATGATCTACACTAAAAAGTTGTACATGTATGGTAAAAGCACAGGAGTACAAGATCCGTATAGTACTAATCCATGATAATGTCGTGACAGCACAAGTAAAGTAATTTAATACAGGAAATAATTCTAAGCAGGATATGAAATGATCAGAGAATGTACTCGCCTGTATCTGAGTGTCAATATGAAACGTACTGTCCAAGGAGTGGTGTCTGGCTCCTAATCAGAACAGCACAAGTCACAACAAGTCTAAAATAGTAAAATGAAGCCCTACTATGCTTTCTACATGATTCTAGGTCAATCTAGGCCAAAGTCAACTCTTGGTCAACTATGGTCAATCCTAGAAGTCAAACTAGGTCAACCAAGTCTAGACTAGGTCACTATGGTCTAAACAAGGCTATACTAGCTAACTAGACCCATATCAAGCCAATATACACTATCACACTCAATATACCATAGGCTATATAGCCACAATTCATATTGTATTTAGAAGGAGAGACAAAAGACTAGAAAAAATATCTATATTTAATTACACTGTACATCTACATTATATATAACATATACATTACATACATATGTATATATCCTATACAAGCTCATACATAGGTTATAGGCAATTAATAGGAACACCACATATTATACACATATATATAGCTTAACCAATATATGTATAGGTAACTATACATGTTTTATATATATACATACTATATACATAACTATATGAAGGCTATGGAATGTGCATATAGAGAGGGAGAGTGTACAAATAAACTGTCAAGGAGAAAATGTTGTGTGTGTGTGTAATGGTAAAAACAGTGTGCAGGAATTATAAAACAGTGAAGAGGGAGAGATGCAAAGGCTGTGTGTAGTGAACAAGTGTGTGTGGACTGTGTGTGTGGATGAGTGAAATAGGGTGTCTACGATATAATGAAAATCTAGAATTGATAAAACAGTGAGCAGAAAAGGCAGTTATTGACTATAACATGATGAAATCTGGAGCCTACAACTGTAAAAAGGGAACCCAACAATGCACAAGTCAAACTGGAATCATTACCCATTTAAACTCAGTTTTCAAACACTCTTGCATTCTTAGTTTTAAGGGATTAGCATCAGTAACATTTGAACTCAAAATCAATTAAAAAGGAAACTACTCTCAGTTTCAGTCCCTACTTCCAAAACCCCATTTCAACTTCAAACACCAATCAAACAATCCCAAAATCATACACATAGTTAGACTACATATAGAAGAACTAATTTAGAGACTAAAACCTATAACTAACAGCATAATTTAGGGTTTAAAAAGTTGCCAAAGTTAATCCCAAGAAACTGGAAATGCAGGAAATAATTCTGTTATTGACAGTTTGGTCCCAATCATTCACAACCACATTTCGATCCCAATCCTCAATGCAATTCACGCCAAATTCATACCATAGCTAGACTACATATAGGAGAAATGATTTAGGAGCTAAAACCAATATGTAACAGTATTAAATAGGTCAAAAATTGATGGCAAAGTTTAACATTTATAACTGGAAATTCTCAGGTTTGAATGTATCAGGAAAATGGGCATTTCGAGAATTCACAAGTCAAAACAATATAAAATACAAAAACAGAGGTTGGTAGTGTATAAACACATCATATATGTGTCCCACAACATGTTCGTGTCTACCAAGATGGACACAAACATGTCCAGTACAATTAAACCCAAAATCGGGTGAACTGGGTACACACACCGGATAGCGTTGTGCGGGTGTGCACGCGTGTCGTGCACCCGACACAGGCCATCTCAGGCCTCGTACTCGTGTCCCCAACTAGACTAGGTATAGGTGCTCGTGTCTAAGTACCTGAAACGTGTCCTCGTGTCTCCGTGTCCGTGAACCAAAGCCGTATCAGTGGCTAAGTGCACACTGTGCGCAGAACAGTGGATTCCCCGTGTACGACCGATATCTTCCAATCCAGACCACGAAATCTCGTGAAACTTGGGAAGAGTGACGACAGACAGTGCCCCAATGTTCCCATGAAATTTTGTGTCAAGACACGCCGTGTCGTGTCCTGTGGGGACCCTTAGTAGCAGGGGATCCCCCAGGCCGCGCGCGAGGCCGTGTGCACGCGTGTCCAAACGACACGACACAAATACGAAATCAACTCAGAGCTACAGAAATGGATAAGCGACACCAAAACATGATTTTTTATTCAAACATAAATAAAAAATAACACGAAAAGTTTTACTGTAGCATTTCCACAAACACCATGCACATGACACTGATACGTGTCCAAATTGGACATGAAACGACATGAAAACTTAGGGTTTCCTATTCCTACTGTTAGGTTAGGTCTAGGGCTCCCTAATGATGCAGACAAAATGAAAATCTATGGGGTGTAGAGAAAGTTATCTATTGAAGAACAATGGGTGAAAAATCCCCAAATGGAATGATTTCTCAAGCCACCAAAATCCCACAAATTGTTTCCTTCCTGTAAACAATCAATACCAACAGCAAGAACAATGAATTTAGGTCCTAATAGAATTGGTTTGGGGGAAAAAGGATGTAAAATGGATTTATAATGAATTTCTAAAGATTTGAAAATATATTTCTTCTCAACTTGTTCTTTCCTAAAGAGGCTAGCCCTAAACTAAGAGAGTACTTATAGGGGTGCGGTTCCCAAAGCTTTAGGTGGCTGGCCAAGTCAGGTAGGGTTAGAGTTTGCTAATTTTTGGGCTTTGGGCCAAGTCACATAGGCTATGGCTAAGTTGTTTTATTAAATGGTTCAAACCATAAGTCATGACTTATGACTTATCTAATTTCTATAGCTAAATAAGTTCTAATGACCAAACCATAGATTAGGCTTGGTTAGACTAGAGTCACATAACCTAAAAAAGTTCATACTAACTAGGGTTAGCTCCTAGGTTGGTCTACATGTGTCCAAACTAGCCAAAAATCAATCTAGTCTAAACAATTCCAAAATAATTCCTAAAAATTCCCAAAAATTCTAATAAATTCTAATAAATTTAAATTATCCCAAAAATGACAAAAATACCCTCACACTAGAAATGTGGTAGTGACAGGGGTAGAGTTCTCTTCAGTGTGCCAGGAGAGCAGAGTATGAGTTCACCAGGCGGCCGGTAGAGCAGAGCAGTGGAGTTTTCTATGGAATTTCAGTCGAGGAGCAGGCAGTGCCACATCCAATGATAGCAGAGTTCATGGATGTGTTTCCGAAGGACTTTCCAGGACTTCTACCATACAGAGACGTTGAGTTCTCTATAGACTTGGTGCCCGGCACAGAGCCGATATCCTAACACGTCTATAGGGTGAACAATAACAAGTTGGTGGAATTGAAGAAGCAGGTGTATGAGTTGCAGGACAAAGGCTTCATTCGATCGAGTTATTCACCTTGGGGTGTACCGGTACTCTTTGTACCGAAGAAGGATGGATCGGTACGGATGTATATCGACCACAGGGCCTTCAACAACCTTACGATCAAGAACAAGTATCTGCTTTCGAGGATCGACGATCTCTTCGATCAGCTGAGTGGAGAATGGGTATTTTCTAAGATTGATCTAAGGTCAGACTACCATCAGGTGAAGGTGAAGAAGGAGGATATTCCGAATACAGCATTCAGGATGAGGTATGGGCAGTTTGAGTTTTTAGTGATGCCTTTTGGGTTGACTAATGCCCCGGCGGTGTTCATGAACCTGATGAATAAGGTGTTCCACAAGTACTTGGACAAGTTTATGGTGGTGTTCATCGATGATATCTTGGTGTACTCGAAGACCGCTAATGAGCACTTGAGAGTGGTTCTGGAGACTTTCAAGAGGGAGGAGCTTTATGGCAAGCTCTCGAAGTGTGACTTCTTTCTGGACCGATTTGACTTCTTGGGTCATGTTGTGACTAGAGATGGGATCTTAGTTGACCCGAAGAAGATCACGGCAGTTGAGGCTTGGACAACACCAAGTTCAGTCACAGAGATCAGAAGCTTCTTGGGGTTGGCAGGCTACTACAGAAGATTTGTCTAAGATTTCTCTCGGGTTGTAGAGCCATTGACTAGGCTGACCCGAAAGGATGCAGAGTTTGTCTGGTCGGAGGAGTGTCAGGCCGCTTTCGATGAGTTAAAGAAGCGGATGAAGATAGCTTCGATTCTGACATTGACATCAGGATCAGGAGGGTTCACTATCTACAGTGACGCCTCGGGGAAGGGTTTGGATTGTGTCTTGCAGCAGCATGGAAAGGTGATTGCCTATGCTTCCAGGCAGTTACGTCCCCATGAGAAGAACTACCCTACCCATGACTTGGAGTTGGCGACAGTCATCTTTGCTCTGAAGTTGTGGAAACACTATTTATACGGAGAGCGTGTGGAGGTCTTTACAGACCACAAGAGCTTGATGGATAGGATCAAGTCGACTCAGTTCGACGATATTGCTCTATGGTGTATCCGAGAATAGGTTCGAGCAGGTTTGGTGGATGAGTTTGTCATTGCAGAGGATAGCACGTTGAGGCACGGTTCCAGACTGTGTGTGCCCAGTGGAGACCTTCGGGAGTATGTTATGCAAAAGGCCCACCATTCTCAGTACTTTATGCATCCAGGTGCCAACAAGATGTATAAGGATCTGAGGGAGAATGTATGGTGGAGTGGCATAAAACGGAAGGTAGCACGCTTCGTAGCCAGATGTTTGATCTGTCAGCAGGTAAAGGCAGAGGCTAGGAGGACTGTTACAGCCATTATCCATTTCGGAGTAGAAGTAGGAGCACATCACAATGGACTTTGTTTTGGGATTGCCGCGTACACCCGGAAGAAAAGATGCGATTTGGGTCATCGTAGACAGGTTGACCAAATTAGCCCATTTTTTGCCATTCAAGATGGGTTTGTCTACCGAGAAGCTAGCAGAGATGTACATACGGCAGATTGTCAGGATACATGGAGTTCCGGTAAGCATTGTCTCAGATCGGGATAGTCGCTTTACTTTCTATTTCTGGAGGAGTCTGCAGCTTAGCTTGGGCACTCAGCTCAAGTTCAGTACTGCATACCACCCTCAGACGGACGAACAGTCAGAGAGGACTATTCAGACACTCGAGGACATGTTGCGGACTTGTGTCATAGATTTTGGAGGATCCTGGGAGGATCACTTGTACTGGTGGAGTTTGCATACAACAACAGTTTTCAGGCCAGCATTAAGATGTCACCATTCGAGGCGTTGTACGAGCGTAGGTGCCGTACCCCCTTGTCTTGGGATGATATTGGAGAGCAAGCTTTATTGGGACCTAAGATGGTTGTGGATGCAGCCGAGAAGGTGAAGCACATCAGGGATCGACTTCGCATGGCGCAGGGCAGACATCGACATTGGGCCAATAACCACCCCAGACCTTTGGAGTTTGAGGTGCAGCTTAGAGATAGGATTAGAATTAGGCTTGGTTTGTTTGTGTTTGTTTGATCATGTTTGATTATTATAGTTAATTTGAGACCTTGCTTGTTATAGGTTAGAGATATGGTATTTTTGAGGGTATCTCCGACACGTGGTACTATACGCTTCGGTGGAGGTAGGAAGCTTAGCCCGTGCTTCATCGAACCTTTCGTTATCAGCGGAAGAGTCGGTGACGTATCATACAGGCTAGACTTACCACCTACATTAGACGGAGTCCACAACATATTTCACATGTCGCAGTTGAGACGGTATGTGGCAGATCCTAGCCATGTACTCGATCATTCCGAGATCGAGGTGGGACCTACCCTTAGCTATCCAGAGCATCCTGTGGAGATTCTGGATAGACGAGAGAAGGTACTGAGGAACCAGATAATACCCTTGGTTCACATAGCATGGAGGCATCATTCTCTAGGAGAGTCCACCTGGGAGAGGGAGGATGAGATGCGTGAGCGATACCCTTATCTTTTTGGACCTTGAGGTATGTTTTTCTATCCTTCTCATCAATTTAGTTTCGTCTTTAATTTCGAGGATGAAATTATTTTAAAGAGGGTACATTTGTCACTACCACTTTTTAGCCTTGAGGGTATTTTGGTTATTTGTGAATTATTTGATTATATTTGAATTTTTATTATTTAATTAACTATTAAGTGTTATGTTATCCCTGAACCTAGAATTGGCGTAATATAGAGGTTAGTCATGATCCTAGAGACTAAGTTAGAGAATTACAACTTAATGGCTAAGTTAGAAAATATATAGATATTTAGTTAAGTTAGATATTTTAGCTTGAGGCTTAATTGCACATGGGCCCTTTAACTAGAAGGCTTAGAATCATACCAAGAGAGAAGCCCATAGCTACCTAATGAATCAAAACCCTAACCCTAACTAAGTAGCCGGGCCAAGCAAGGCATTCCTCCCTATATAACATCCTATCAATCCCCCTTGCCTCTTTTCATTACATCTCAAGCTCTAGTTTAGTGTTCTTCCCCAAATCTTTACCATTTATCCAAATTAACTCCAAATTGAGCCTAGTCTTTTGCATTGGACGCTATTCCTGCCGTGGAGGCTAGCTAGCAAGGATTTGGAGCTCATAGGACCACAGTAATGGAAAGAGGATCTCATCTCTAAGCCTTTCATTGAGATTTCACTCTCAATAGGTAAAATCTATTAAACTTATTCTAAATTCTGATTTTTCTTCATAGGAGCATGCATCTAGGCACCATGGACCTGTAGGCCAAGTTTAGTAGGAATTGGTGTCCATTTGATACACATATCAGACACATATTGGAGTACTAGTGAAGGTATTTGATGAAATGCATGTGAGAACTTTTTATTCGTATTTTCTGAAACTAATTACATGTTTAGGTAGCCCTTCATATGTGTTTTGAATCCCCCAAGGACTGAAATCGAATTCGTGTCGTCTTTGTGTCCAAAATGGACACGAACACGTAGCATGAGGGCTATGCATTGTGTCCTGCTACTCGAGGGGGTTTTCTCCTCGTGTAGGACATATGGACAGTTGGCATGGAGGTGGGGGCCATGACTGACAAGTCAGCCCCCAAGTTTCTTGTCGATTGGATGTGTGTCGAACACGAAATCGCGCGTGTACGCGATTTACACTAACTGTGCATAGGCAAATTTTGTGTCTTGATACGGGGTTCGTGTCAGCCCTAGACATTACGTAGAAACAAAGTGATGTGTCCTACATGTAGCCCTAGACCCCCTCTAATTGTGGACACGAGCAAGAGGTGACACATGTACTATGTCGTGTCCTAGGAGACCCGACACCTCTCGATCACATTGTGGTCTGCACAGTTCTGACTCCACTGTTTTCATGTGGTTTTGACACTTCGTGTCCAGCCTATGGACACGTGGACACTTCCCTAACTAGGACACAGGTAGGCTAGACACTGGTGCCCAACTGATTTAGGGTTTTCATGTGTTTTGGTGTTCGAATTGGGTTGGGTGAGGGTTTGAATGGTGTTGTCTGATACTGTACACAAACTGAAACCTGGGAATGAGTTTTGGTTTAATTTTTGGTTTTGGTTTATTGTTTGAAAATCTGAGATTTAACTGTGTTTTGATGTTGGGTTATGATTTGGGTTGTATTTGGGATTGTAGGTGTAGGTATAGTGTGTATGCTTGTATGGGTAACACATTACACACATGTACACCATACACACACCCCCCTATAATCTGAAAACACACATACACCCTATAATCTGTTATATACACACACATATAACTGGCTGTCATTGACACCCACTCCTTATCCACGTACCCCCCCACACTCACATGAACCTGGACACACACACATAGGTATACACTCACACTACCTCTACAAACACACACACACACACACACACACACACACACACACACACACACACACACACACACACTTTCATATACAAATATATATACCCCTTCTCTCTCTATATATATATGTATGTACGTGTGTGTGTGTGTGTGTATATATATATATATATATATATATATATATATATATATATATATTAAAAGTGTTAGCTATATATATATTAAAAGTGTTATATATAAAATATATATATATATATATATATATATATATATATATATATATATATATGTATATATATATATATGTATATATATATATGTATATATATATATATATATATATTGGAGCAAAGAGGCATACGGCGACATCTTCCAGGCTATTCGAGAGGCGTAGGACGACGTCACTCGCACGGAGTCCACATTTGCCCTTAACGACTCCCCGGAGACCCACGCAAACCTAAACCTAGCCATAGCCCTTCTTAAATCAAGGCTGAGAGTGGAGAATGAATTTTGAAAGCAAAAAGCCAGATTGACCTGGGACACCGACGGTGACCGTAATTCCAAGTTCTTTCATGCGTGCGTAAAAGGACGCAGGAACAAATTAAAATTACACCGGATTCTCGACGACAATGGCAACCAAGTCGATGACCAGGCCGGAATTTAGGTCGCGGCCGTGAACTTCTACTCCAGCCTATTCACCAAAGAGCGAGTCGCTAAAGACGTGACGCTATTGTCGGTTATCCCTTCCCTCATTAGCGATAATGACAACGAGACCCTGCTGGCCACCACTTCAGAGGAGGAGGTCAAAGCTGCGGTCTGGTCCATGAATGAGCACAGTGCCCCAGGGCCGGACGGGTTCAACGTCGTCTTCTTCAGAGCTTGCTGGGACACCATTAAGACGGACTTAGTCGAAGCCACTATTGTCTTTTTACAAGGGGCCAGATACCCTAAGTCGATTTTCTCTGCCAACATCATCCTTATCCCCAAGAAAGACAACCCGGAAACCTTTATAGACTTCCGTCCGATCAGCCTCTGCACCTTCACCAACAAGATCATTTCTAAGATTGTCGCCAGTCGGATGTCCGATCTTCTCCCCAAGATCATTTTTGAATAGCAAAGCAGGTTTGTGAAAGGCTGCAATATAACAGACAACATCCTTCTTGCACAAGAAATGAGAACGTGCATGAAGTTCCCGTCGAGGGGGGGAACGTGGCCATCAAACTCGACATGGAAAAAGCATACGATCTCCTGGACTAAAAATTCATGATATGGGTATTCAGGGCCTTCGGTTTCTCCGAAACATGGATTGACATCGTCTTCAGATCTATCAACAATGCATGGTTCTCCACCGTCATTAACGGTCAGGCAGCGGGATTCTTTCGCTCAACTCGCGGGGTCAGACAGGGGGATCCGCTCTCTTCTACCATTTTCATAATCGCGGCCGAAGCCCTCAGCAGAAGCCTCAATAGCATGCCCAGTATGGCCGGTTTCAACCACTTCCACAACACCACCGGATGCCCACTTATCACTCACCGGGCCTACGCTGACGATATCCTCATTTTCTCCTCTGGAGATAGCAGATCGATCGAGGTCGTCTTGAGTATGTTCGACAGATACACCAACTGCTCAGGTCAGCGTGTCAACAACAACAAGAGCGTCATCTACACTCATCACAAAGCTGACAGAACCCGCTCAACCCTGCTCGCTAACATGACCTCTTTCAGCATGGCCTACCCTCCTTCCTTTACCTTGGGTGCCTGCTGGTGTACGGTAAGGCCAACTCCGGAATATATGATCACCTAGCAAAAAAATCTGCAAACTCATCGCGGGATGGCACAATGCAACCTTATCCCCAGGAGGCAAAATGATCCTCATCAAACACGTGCTATCGTCCATCCCGATGTACACTCTTGCCGTCTGCTCCCCTCCATGAAGGTGCTCCACTCCCTTGAATCCCTCTTCGCCAAGTTCTTTTGGGGGCATAGCGACGAAAAAGACAAACATCACTGGAGCAAAGAGGCATACGGCGACATCTTCCAGGCTATTCGAGAGGCGTAGGACGACGTCACTCGCACGGAGTCCACATTTGCCCTTAACGACTCCCCGGAGACCCGCGCAAACCTAAACCTAGCCAAAGCTCTTCTTAAATCAAGGCTGAGAGTGGAGAATGAATTTTGGAAGCAAAAAGCCAGATTGACCTGGGACACCGACGGTGACCGTAATTCTAAGTTCTTTCATGAGTGCGTAAAAGGACGCAGGAACAAATTAAAATTACACCGGATTCTCGACGACAATGGCAACCAAGTCGATGACCAGGCCGAAATTCAGGTCGCGGTCGTGAACTTCTACTCCAGCCTATTCACCAAAGAGCGAGTCGCTAAAGTCATGACGCTATTGTCGGTTATCCCTTCCCTCATTAGCGATAATGACAACGAGACCCTGCTGGCCACCACTTCAGAGGAGGAGGTCAAAGCTGCGGTCTGGTCCATTAATGAGCACAGTGCCCCAGGGCCGGACGGGTTCAACGTTGTCTTCTTCAGAGCTTGCTGGGACACCATTAAGACGGACTTAGTCGAAGCCACTATTGCCTTTTTACAAGGGGCCAGATACCCTAAGTCGATTTCCTCTGCCAACATCATCCTTATCCCCAAGAAAGACAACCCGGAAACCTTTATAGACTTTCGTCCGATCAGCCTCTGCACCTTCACCAACAAGATCATTTCTAAGATTGTCGCCAATCGAATGTCCGATCTTCTCCCCAAGATCATTTTGAATAACAAAGCAGGTTTGTGAAAGGCTGCAATATAACAGACAACATCCTTCTTGCACAAGAAATGATCACGTGCATGAAGTTCCCGTCGAGGAGAGGAACGTGGCCATCAAACTCGACATGGAAAAAGTATACGATCTCCTGGACTGAAAATTTATGATATGGGTATTCAGGGCCTTCGGCTTCTCCGAAACATGGATTGACATCGTCTTCAGATCTATCAACAATGCCTAGTTCTCTACCGTCATTAACGGTCAGGCAGCGGGATTCTTTCGCTCAACTCGCGGGGTCAGACAGGGGGATCCGCTCTCTTCTACCATTTTCATAATCGCGGTCGAAGCCCTCAGTAGAAGCCTCAATAGCATGCCCAGTATGGCCAGTTTCAACCACTTCTACAACACCACCGGATGCCCACTTATCACTCACCAGGCCTACGCTGACGATATCCTCATTTTCTCCTCTGGAGATAGCAGATCGATCGAGGTCGTCTTGAGTACGATCGACAGATACACCAACTGTTCAGGTCAGCGTGTCAACAACAACAAGAGCGTCATCTACACTCATCATAAAGCTGACAGAACCTGCTCAACCCTGCTCGCCAATATGACCTCTTTCAGCACGGCCTACCCCCTTCCTTTACCTTGGGTGCCTGCTGGTGTACGGTAAGGCCAACTCCGGAATATATGATCACCTAGCAGAAAAATCTGCAAACTCATCGCAGGATGGCACAATGCAACCTTATCCCCAGGAGGCAAAATGATCCTCATCAAATACGTGCTATCATCCATCCCGATGTACACTCTTGCCGTCTGCTCTCCTCCATGAAGGTGCTCCACTCCCTTGAATCCCTCCTTGCCAAGTTCTTTTGGGGGCATAGCGACGGAAAAGACAAACATCACTGGGCCGGTTAGGAGACGATGGCCAAACCCACTGGAGAAGGTGGTCTGGGCTTCTGCAGACATGCCCACATCGTGGACGCCTGCTCCTTCAAGTTATGGTAGAAGTTGCACACCGAGACCTCCTTATGGACGAAGTTCATGAGAGCTATGTACTCCAGATTCACCCATCTGTCGGAGGCTAGCACTAACAACATATCCTCGTCATCGTAGCACCGCATAACTCGGGGTCTCACCACTGCTGAACCTCTTATTCGTCTCCAATTGGGCGACAGTCGTTCTCCGACCTGTCTGGAGCGGTGGTTAGGAGAAGATATCATTCATCCCAACATTCTTACTCCGCAGGGGTGCGCTATTAGAGACCTATGGGATGGAAGTTTCGGATGGAATTGGAGGAAGGTCAGAGATTGGCTTGGCCAACCTACGGCAACCAGTCTTCTTGCTACGAATCTGTGGATTACCGATACGTCCGACTCTTGGAGATGGTCTCCTAACCCGAGTGGGACATTCACTTTGGCTTCTGCCAGAATTGTTGCCAGAGGCAGCGGGGTGCCAAATACCGTCTATGCCAAATTTTGGCAGGCATGCATTCCCATCAAATGGTCTATCCTCATCTGGCATGCTCTTCGCTGTAAGATCCCGATGGATGACATCATCGGATCACTGGGATTCAGTCTCGCTTCCAGATGGCACTGCTGCGAGGAGCACAAGACAGAATCAGCTGAGCACGTCCTTCTTTTGGAGGAGCTGGCTGCAGGCACTTGGTCCAAGCTTCACCATAGTCTTAGTATGGGTCAACCGACCGGGGGCTTCTACGATCTCCTGGACGTCTGGAGCCGATCCCATAGGCATCAGATCGTAGCAGCCGCTGGTATTTGGGTTCTTTGAAAAAACATGAACAAATTTCGATATGAAGGGTGCCAATTCCTCCCTCCTCAGCTGTACAGAGAGGTCATCAGACAATGCTTCAAAGTGAGGAGGCGCTGCTCTCACTTCTCCAACTCGTTCTGGGAGGCCCTGGCTTAGGCCGCCCTTTCCCCTCTTTTGTGTGCGCGTTTCGCACTTTTCGCTTTCTGTCCTTTTGTCGCGTTAGCACGCTTACTTGTATAGGCTTCGGCATTTTGCGCCTATTACTTCAATAAAAGATCAATTTTCCAATATATATATATATATATATATATATATGGCCGCCCGCCTCCACACACAGCCATGCAAGATTTCAACAACTTCATTTTCGACGCCAACCTTGCTCCGCTCCAATTCACTGGCAACGAATTTACCTGGTACGACATGCAGGAAGGTGATCACCGACAATACTCCTGCCTAGATAGAGCTCTCACGAACAACCTTTGGCAAGGCACTTCATTTTCAACGCCAACCTTGCTCCGCTCCAATTCACTGGCAACGAATTTACCTGGTGCGACATGCAGAAAGGTGATCACCGACAATACTCCTGCCTAGATAGAGCTCTCACGAACAACTTTTGGCAAGGCATGGGAAGCACTTCCAGACTATCTCATCTGAATGCCACCGAATTCGACCATGCGTCCCTGCTGGTTGAGATTAGGAGCACTTCCGGTCAAATAAAAAAGAACTTTCGGTTCCTCGACTTCTGGAGTGAACATCCACAATTTAAATACGTAGTTGAGGAAGCTTGGAACCTCGCGGACTCTTCCGACCCGCTCGTCCGGGTGGCCAATAAGCTTAAGGCAACCAGGAAAGCTCTGGCGGCTTGGAGTAAAAAGGCGTACGGAGACATTTTTCAGGAATTCTGCGTCGTGGAAGACGATGTTACCCGCGTCGAGGCCTTATACATCATAGACAATTTGCCTCAAGCTAGTACCGCCCTTAATCTTACTAAGGCTATTCTCAAATTTCGGCTAAAAGTTGAAACCGACTTCTGGAAGCAGAAAGCTAGGCTCAAATGGGACAGTAAATGGGACAAAAACTCAGCCTACTTCCATGCATGCGTCAACGGCCGCAAACAGAAACTCACCCTTCATCAGATAAAAGATAAGTCTGGCAACACCATCAGCAACCAACGGGGTATACAAGAGGCGGCCGCCAAATTTTACTCCAAGATGTTCTCCAAAGAGCGGGTTCACAGAGACAATAACTTTCTGGCTGAAATCCCACACCTCATCAGCGACACTGATAACATCCAGCTGGATCTACCTCCGTTCGAGCAAGAAGTGAAAGACGCTCTCTGGGCCCTGGACGCTCACAGTGCGCCCGGTCCAGACGTGTTCTCGGGGGTCTTCTTCAGAGAGTGTTGGGATATAATTAAGAAGGACATCCATGAAGCGGCCATGGCCTTCTTCTAGTGAGCTACTTACCCCATATCTTCTGCCAACCTGATCCTCATCTCGAAGAAGGATAGCCCAGAAACCTTCCATGACTTCCGACCCATTAGCATGTGCACCTTCACCAACAAGATCATCTCAAAAATCATTGCCTCTCGCATGTCAGACTTGCTCCCCAAGATCATCTCTGAGGAGTAAATCGGCTTCATCAGAGGCAGAAACATCCAGGATAACATCATACTCGCGTAAGAGTTAATCACCTGCATGAAACTCCCCGCAAGAGGTAGAAATATCGCGATCAAGATGGATATGGAAAAATCCTACGACGGGCTGGATTGGCAATTCATGATTTGGGTGCTCAGGGGGTTTGATTTTTCAGAATCCTGGACCAATATCGTCTGGAGATCGATCAGCAACTCCTGGTTCTCAACGGTCATCAATGGTCAAGCCAATGGATTCTTTAAATCGAATCGTGGCGTCAGACAAGGAGATCCTTTATCATCCACCATATTCATCATCACAGTGGATGCCTTGAGCAGAAACCTGAACAAGATGACCAGCACCCTAAACTTCCAGCACTTTCACACTGCCAGCGGTTGCCCGATCATCATTCACCTGGCCTATGCTGATGATATCCTCATTTTCACCTCTGGGGATGTCAGGTCGATGGATATGGTCTACAATACCCTGAAAAGATATGCCTCTTGCTCCGGCCAGAAGATCAACCCAGAAAAGAGTGTCATCTATGCCCACCACAACATTAAGAGAGAGAACGCGACTAGTATCTCCAACATCACCTCGTTCACCATTAGTCACCCCCGTTCTAATATCTCGGATGCCCCTAGTGTACGACAAAACTAACGTCGGCATCTTCGAAGACCTCATCAACAAAATCAGGAAGAAACTAGAGGGGTGGCACAATGCCACGCTATCTCCGAGTGGCAAGATGATCCTCATCAAATACGTTTTCATATCCATCTCCATATTTACCCTTGCCGCATGCTCCCCTCCCAAGCAGATGCTCACGTCAATAAAGAGCATCCTCAGCAACTTCTTTTGGAGGCATAGTGGCGGCCATGTCAAGCATAATTGGGCGAGCTGGGACACCATGGCTAAGCCTACTGAGGATGGGGGCTTGGGCTTCGCCAAACTATCTCACATCGCTGATGCCTTCTCGATGAAGTTGTGGTGGAAGCTACGTACGAGAACGAATTTATGGACGAGATTCATAAAGGCTAGATACTTCAAGCACATTTATCCGACGCAGGCGATCGCAAACTGCAGATCCTCCATGGCTTGGCAGCACATTATCACCAGGCGCACTCTCACCGAATCGGTTATTTATCTACATCTGGGAGACGATGAATCCTCTACCTTCTTTGAACGCTGGGCAGGAGAAACATTGCTCCCCCATCTTCCGGAGGCTCTGGGGAACAGCAAAATCAGGGACCTATGGGATGCACCGGGGAACGACTGGGATTGGGACAAAATTCGTGAATAGACCGGCGAGGAAGCGGAAGAGTGCATCCGTCATCAAGGTCTGAAGATCAACACAAATATTGATGAGCTACGATAGTTGGCCAGTCCGGCTGGCGACTTCTCTGTATGCTCGGCTAGACAAGTGGCTCGCGGCCGAGGGATGCCTGCTCCGATCACCTCTGCGTTCTGGCAGACTTGCATCCCTAAGAAGTGGTCCATCCTTATTTGGAGAGCCATTAAAAAGAAGTTACCGACTAATGATGTTATGTACTCTATTGGATTCAACTTAGCCTCGGCCTGCAATTGTTGCTCAGAGCGTCAGATGGAAACCATTGACCACATCTTCTGCCAGGGGGATCTTACCGTTCAGGTCTAGACAACGCTGTCCCATCACTGCAGACAGCCTCAGGGGGGCAGAAGCCTCATCGATCTTTTAGCCGGGTGGGGATCCGCATCCCATCGACACCAGATCGTTGCGGCTACAGCTATATAAGTATTATGGAAGAATCGCAATAAGGCGAGATATGAAGAACACCAGTACAACGTCGAAATGCTCATTCGGGAGGTGATCAGGCAGTGCCATAAGATCAAGAACATATGCTCTCATGGCTAGACTAGTTTCTGGATGTCTATCCTCGGGTAAGGTCCCAGCTTGGATTTTGCGTTTTGTCGGAATACTTGTATAGGCGTCGGCATTTTGTGCCTAAGGGTATACTTGTACAGGCTTCGGCATTTTGAGCCTTACGGAATAAAATAGGAGATTTTAATATATATATATATATATATATATAGCTATCTTTAAATGTATGTATATAGCTAAAAGTATATATATATGTGTATATAGCTATATACATACATTTAAAGATATATATATATATATATATATATATATATATATATATATATATATATATATATATATATATATATATATATATATATAAAATATATATATATATATATATATATATATATATATATATATATATATATATATATATATTGATGAGTTGAGGAGAATGGTGAGCCCTGCTCCCTGGGGAACCTCCGGCGTAGGGTGGAACCCCCCTTGGTGGCCGCCTCCTTGGTGGGCGTCGCCTTGGTGGGCCGTCCTTGGCAGCCAGTGCCAGCCTCCGCCGTTGGCCTGCTCCACCTGCCGCCCCCCTCTCGTAGCGTACCTCTCCTGGCAGCGTTTTTCCCTCTTCCTGGCAGCCCCTTTGCTGCCCGAGGTGTTGCCGCCCTCTCCCTCCTCATCGACGCCGGCCACGACCCCGACATCGCCGTCGCAGGAGCCGTCGCAGGCCGCCTGCTGCTGCAGCCGCCGAGCATCAGCCGGGCGTTGGTCCCCCGCTTGGGTCGTACGCTCCCCCGGCTGGCGTGCCGCCCACCTCCGCTGCTGCTCCCCCTACCTCCTCCCTCCTCGGCCATCCCTGATCCTGTTCCTCGCCGCTCGTCGCCTCTCCTGCGGTGCCGCCCCCCTCTCTGGCAGCGCCCCCACCTCTCATTTCCTCTCGTTGAGTTGGGCCCCGGCGCTTTCGGCAGCGCCCGCAGCGGTCCCCACCGCCTCCGGCGTCGTTGTCCCCCGACATCGTCATCGATGGGTCCCTCTCCTCCTTGCCACGAGCCCCCCTCCTGGGCCCATGTGGCCGCTCGGCGGCAGCCAGCGGGTGGCAGCCCGAGTATGCCGACGGCTATGCCGCCTCCGCCCCCTTCTGTCTCCGCGTCGCCTCCCAACGGCGGCCTTCGGCACTCCCTGCGGCGTTTGCTGGAGACCCCTCCCTCCCGGTTCTAAGTGGCTTCCGCGCTGCCGAGCCCCCCATGCCCCCTCGCCCGCCGGCTCTCTCAGTTGCGGCCAGGAGGGCTGCCCCTCCCCCCTCCCCCACCCTAGTTTTTCCCCTTCAGGGTCGGTCCCCTCCGCCGGCGTTGCCCGACCCAGACCCGTGCGGGCGCCCCTCAGCCACCCCAGTCGGGCTTCCCGGACCTGATCCTCGGGTCAGCACATCCGCCGTCGGAGCCTCCTCCGGGTTGGCCCTTGCGCGATGGGGGGCCCTCGGGCCTAGCGCCATCTGCCTCGGGCAGAGCTCCCATCGGGCAGCGTGCCCACCCCTTGGGCCCTGCTCCATGCCCCCTCTATGGAACAGCGTCCGCTGACGTGTTCCACACTTTCAAAATTTTGAATTTTCGAAATTACGTTTTTCGTAATTTTGAAACCTGTCAAAATTTCGCATTTAGAAATTTTGGCTTTCCGAAATTTCGAAATTCTAAAATTTTAATTTTCTACCTTGTCTAACAGGACCCTTTTCTGTTTTTTTGGTCCCGCACTTGTCTGTATTGCTCTTCGTGAGCCACTTTACCTTTTTAATAAATGTCTCCTTTACAAATATATATATATATATATATATATATATATATATATATATATATATATATATATGTGTGTGTGTGTGTGTGTGTGTGTGTGTGTGTGTGTAATGTATAATATAGATATATGTGTGTGAGGTCGTTTATTATAGGCTATATAATATTGGTATAGGATATATAGCCTATGGCTAGTTGTGGTTAGAAATGACCCTATAGGCCAAATTAGGCACACTTTGACTAGCTACTTGGCTAAGTTGACTAAAGTTAACTATGGGTCAAACTTGACCTAAAATTGACTAACCTAGACTAGTTGACCATTATTGACCAAACCCTAGATAGTTTGACCACAGTTGACTATAGTTGACCTACTTTGACTGTATAGTTGATCAAAATTGACCAAGGGTTGACTTTGGCCTAGATTGACCTAGAATCATATAGAATACATTGTAAACTTTATTTTTACCATTGTGGATACATTGTGACCTGTGTTGCTCTACATAGGACTCATTTACTCTGACTTGGACATCTATTCTCATCGGACATTCAGAATATCAGGCGAGTACATTCTATGATCATTTTATACTTGCTAGGACTTATATTTTGCTCTAGATTACTTTACTTGATGTTGTTACGTTGGTAACATAGATTGGTACTATATGGATCTTTTCATGAGATATTATCCCCTTGGGAGCATCGGGTACTTCATGTCATGTGCGTTTTACTTTCATCATGTACTCCTGTGCTTTCACTATTCATGTATGCTCTTGTGATTCATGTACTCTCATGTTCACAGAGCCTTCATGTATAACTTCATGTGCACTCATTTATGAGCCCCATATGATAATCATGTACAATAACATAACCTGTCTAGATCCTTGTGTATTGATTGGGGTACGAGAGAGTAGAAATAGTCATGTGAATAATTCCAAGTAGTGTAATCATGTATAAACTTGGTAGTGTAATCATATATAAATTCTAGCTTTTCACATGCCTATCTTGTACTCTAAACTACTAGTCACTTATAGTTCTTTACTTATAGTAGATATTTCCAGTACAATTATCTCTCTATCTTTTTCATGTATATTTCTTTCAGCGATTCATGTATCTTAGTCTATTGCATGCTTTATATTCCAGCCATGATATAAACTGTTGAGATTTTGTGCTCGTTCCTGTCCTGACTGGACATATTAAAAGTATTACAGATGACATCGAGGAGTTCTGTCCTACGTATTATAGAGCAGCCTTGGATGACACTTGCGAGCTGGACTCTCAAGAGGATCCAGCTCTGGCTGAGGATACCACCCTTTCTGTTTAGATTAGCTTAGCTAGGCTTGTCTTTTCATTTGGCTTTGTTTTGACATTTTGAGTTGTATTATATTTGGATGATGTTGATGTTGTATCGTTTGACACTTAGACTTATTTCCTCTGTTTGTATTTCTTTTGTGATTCCATATCTTATCTATCATATCGTACTTTCTACCTTAGATTTGTGATTGAGCTGTACTTCTGTATTGTCCTCCGATTAGAGTGTATATACTGTACAAGTACCTTATATATTATGTTAGATGTATGTGACCTAGGACAACGTTCTACCGTCGACACTGGTAGACTGGACGTACCACTTTTCGTTCTCTTACACTGGGTGCGGGTCATGACACTTATCTTGGAGACACAAATGCACCTTTACCTAGTTGTCAAGTTAAGATTTCTCTACCTGAAAAATCTTCAACCATAGAAACTTCTCCAAATGGTCTTTCCAAGAAATAGAAGTTTGTCACTCATCATCCAAAATAACTTATCATCTGTGATCCCTCTTCACGGGTGAGCACTCGATCTTCTACCCGAGATCATTGTGCCAACGCGTCTTTTATTTCTCAAATAGTGCCTAAAAATGAATTTGGGATGCTCGCAATGCAAGAAGAGCTTAATCAATTCGAAAAAAATAATGTTTGAGAATTTATTCCTATGCCTAATAACTATCCTATTATTGGAACTAAACGGGTGTTTCAAAACAAGCTTAATTAGGATAAGGTAGTAACTCGTAACAAAGCTTGATTGGTTGCTCAAGGCTATAACCAAGAGGAACGCATTGATTATGAAGAAACCTATATACTAGTTGCACGATTAGAGTCCATCCGAATGCTTTGCGCTTTTGCTTGTTTTAATGACTTTTAAACTTTTTCAAATGGATGTCAAAAGTACCTTTTTAAATGGTGTTATTAAGGAGGAGGTATATGTCAAGCAACTTTCTGGCTTTGAGGGCTTTCATTTTCTAGATCATATTTTCGAGCTTCACAAAGCCCTCTATGGCCTCAAACAAGCTTCCCGTGCTTTGTATGAGCGCCTCAGCTCTTTTCTGATTTCTCACAACTTTTCTAAGTACAAAGTAGACACCACTATATTCATAAAATCCTACAATAACACGTTATTATTAATTCAAGTATACGTAGATGACATTATCTTTGGTTCCACTAATAAAATACTTTGTGAATATTTTGCTAAAGCTATGCATCGGCACAGCTCAGCACCCAGACTAGTCGACATTCATCGCAAGCGATGATCAGACCAAGAGGAATGCAAAAGACGTCCACCTGATGGGATTCCCAGCATCAAGCGTGGGCGACAAATTCCTGTGTGCCAAGTTTGGTTCGATTCTGAGAAGGTCGAATCGGAACCCCTTTTTGGCGGGCCCGCGACCCACTCAAACGGACGATTTTGTGCACGGCTCATCGGAATCCAAAACTGGACATACCTTGAGTTCCTCTCCTCAAACTGAATCCGTAGACATGTAGTTTGACGACTTTAGAGATCGTAGGTTCTGGCACGTATTTCGGTGCAAAGCAGGTCCAACGGCGGACATCGTTTTGACCCAAAATTACGATTTTGCCCCTGTTCCGGAATTGGACTTTTGGACAGGCATTTTCTAGGTATATATTCTTTACCGAGAACGTTTTTGATGTTTGTTTTAGCGTCCAGGGACGTTTGTGGAGGTTCCACTCTTGTAGCTTATTCTCACTTGTCGATTTCATCTACTGGACGTCGTCAAAACACCTTCTAATCACCAGGCAAGTATACCTTGCTATATTTACTGTCATATTATTTATTTTTAGCATTTATTTACTTTGTTTCATGTTTTTATAAACTGTGCGTCCAAGCCACACTTGGGTGCAAGCGACTTTATCCGTCGTTTCTTGGTTTTATTTTTATTTGTTGTATGTTGACTTAGTTGTAGTGGACTACCTTCTTGTAGTGGGATATCCTTATATCTACATTGGCCATGACACTCACACTAAACAGTTTGAGACATGTTGCTAGGGGCACGGCTTGCATATTGACTGGCCATCTTTATGTAAGAAGTCGTGTGACGGATAGATGATCGTAACTGCTATGACTAGGGTTTTAGAGACTCAAGCAGTTACAAAACTGGACGAGCCATGGGCATAACTTGGACAGTGGGGAAAATTGGGGGAGGACAGTCGCTAGTGCATATAGGAATCCAAACAGGTAAACCACAGTCTCCGGATGGAACTGTGGCGATTATATTTGCAGATGCCCTCTAACGTTTTAGACGTTACGGACGGATACAGATGACTGGATGCCAGTTACGTACACATAGACTAAATCCCACCTATGCACATGAAAGTTGTCCTCTAAATTGCACAATAGATGGTTAGGATTCCCTTTACATATTGGTGTCTAGGAGAGTCTTGCATATTATTATTATTTTTTTTCTGACAGTTCATATTAGCATGTTCTTCCTGTATCTTGTTACGTCCCATTGAGGACCTGGTGATCTCTCCAGGTATAGACAACGAGCAGTATCCTGAGGAGTACGGTTCTGGACTAGACTCTCTATTTGCAGCTGAGGAGGTCTCGCCTTCGGAGCCTATTTGATTCTATTTTTAGTTGATGGACTTATATAGTTGATACTCTTTTTCTTATTCATTTCAGTTGATTTCTTTTCAGTAGCTCGGTAGTGGATTTGTTTCCGCCCGACAGATATTACTCGTTATTTGGAGTTGAGACATTTGGTTTGTTATTTCTCTTATTTATCACTGTGGATGAGATATAGATACTGCCTGTGACCATGTTATATTGTTATGAGCTGGAGCTCTTTTATTACAGCTTTTGTTTGTACACGTAGATTCTATATATTGGGGTAGTCTGCGTATGCATACAGCTGGCATGTACGTATTTCCTAGTCCTATGTATATTGGGACTGGGGCGTTACATGATGCGTCCTCAAAGCAACAATGACGGCCGTAGCAGTAGAGGGAAGGAGTCCCTCACCGTCAACTTGGCCAAAGGGTCGGTGACGTAACAAAAGACGAGGCCACCTAGACCAAAGGAGACTTCTTCGACGATGACCAAGTCGTCGATATCTTTAACATCTTGATAAAGAGTGACACATTTCGGCTAACCGAGCCTAAGCATCCATAGAAAGTAGGCAGGATCGACAACCCAAAATACTGCCTCTTTCATCAGTACATCCATCATCCTATGAAGGAATGCTATGTGCTAAAAAACTAGATCCAGCAGCTTATCAATTCGAAAGCCATCACCCTCGACTTCGAGGAGAAGACGGTGGCTTCCAACATGGTGTCACTATATTTCGACCGCCTCTCCGGGATCGCGGTATAGGACGACGTGGTCCTGATTCCTAGGCCACGAAGGAGGTTGTCAATCTCCCAATAGTGTGCGACCATGTGTCATGACCCACTCCCACTTTTGGGATACGAGTTCGTGGCCAAGTCCAGCCTACGTCACAGCATCGACATTAAACGCTGTCTATGATAAACACTGGTCGACAACAAGAAAAGTATGCATATATCATCCACAGCTACGTTACCAATAATCACAAGAAAAACATAACTAACAGTCTCAAACAATAAACTAAAAAAAAGTCGTTAATAATCCACTACAACTCAGATAGTCTCGAGAGCAAACTGGTAGAAAAATATAAAATAGATAAACTAGAATCCATAACTATGATCACTAACTAATATGAATGCATAAGAAATGCAATATGCTAATTCGCATCAGTGTCAGAATCTGGTACATCGATAACGCCAGTATCACCAAAATACTCACCCTATATGTCACGACCCGCACCCAGTGTAGGGGTACGAGAAGTGGGTACGTCCAGCCTACGCCGCAGTGTCGGCGGTAGAACGCTGTCCTAGGTTACTATCTAATCAACAACTCACGCAATTATATAATGTACTTATCAAACCTCAACTCCGAACGGAGGACAAGTATAGATATAATAAGATCTTAATCACAGTCTAAGCACGATATGATAACACATAAGTTTATAACTAAGACTAAATAACAACAACAAAACCAACTACTAAATAATAATAATCCCAAATAATCTCAAAACAATATCTCAACTTATTACAATTCAAGTTCTAAAACATGAAAGCTAAATCAAGTCTACTAGCTAGTCTCTCGATCACTCCTGAGTGTCGGGGCCAAAGGTAGCTAAGCCATCTCCCGGTCCATAGTAAGTAGGGCAAGTATCCTCGGGGCAAGCATCTGTAATATTTTCAACAAGTCCAGTCAGGACAGGAACGAGTACAACTCATCAAGAAATCCTAAGTAAATGACAGAGAACTATAAGACAGTTATAGACAGTTATATTGATGAACATGGCAGTTTATATGAGTAATAACATAGAGAAATAGTTAAGGTACAAGAAAAGTAAGGTAACTAAACAAGAGGAGAAGCATGGCAAAGAAGGCTATAAAATATAATCTAGCTGAACTAGAGTAACATGATATAAGTCCAGACAGTATAATATGAGTCAAGTGTAATCCCAGTGTGAGTCGAGACAAGGTAATTCTAATACCAGATGATTCCAGTATAAGATGAGTCTAGTATAAGTTGAGTCCAGTCAGTGATCAAAGATTCCAGGATGAGTCCAGACTATACTCTGACAGTGTGTTTTGAAATATCGAGATCGACATGTAAACGGATGTAGGTAATACGGTACATCGCACACTCAGCCAAGTATGGGATGGCTATCATTCCAGTATAATTCTAAGGGAGTGTTTCCAATATTTGGGAATATTCACATGCCTACTCCAATATTTTCCCATCCAACAAGTACAAGTGAATCCATAACCTGACACGAAAATAGTACAAGTCTAGCCAGAACATGAATGATACCAGTAAGTGATTCCAGGGTGATTCCAGTAGGTGTTGCCAGTAGTGATTCCAGAAATAGAGGCCAGACATGAATAAATGAGTGTCGTATGAAATGGATCCAACAATATCAAATCGTGTTTGTAACATAGAATCAAATAGAACTAATTAGAACTGAAGTACAGTAATTGACAAATAAATAAAAGAAATATCAGAGAATATACTCGCCTGATACCTTGTGCAATTGACAAAAATAGATATCTGCACCAGAGTCACAATATCCTAAATAGAGCAATACAGATTATAATGTGTTTAAAACAAGGTAAATAAATTTTATGATGCAATCTATATGATTTCTAGGTCAATCTAGGTTAAAGTCAAACTTGGTCAACTCTGGGTCAAGCTAAGTCAACTAGGTCAACTCTAGTCAACTGTGGTCAAACTAGCTAGGGTTGGGTCAACAATGGTCAATTAGTCTAGGTCAGTCAATTCTAGGTCAAAACAAACTAAGTATATGCAAATCAAGTATCCAAGATAGCTACTAACTCATAGCCTAAGTCACTTGCCAAACCAAGCACAAAACTAAGCCATAAGCTAACAAGGCACACAAACTTAGTCATATAATGTATATATATTATTCACATTCATATATTCATATACATAGATATATATAGGAAAGCTATATATATAGGCACATACATATATATACATAGAGAGAGCGAAGGAGAGGTAAAAGAGTAAGTGAGTGTGTGTGTGACATGTGTGTGAAAGGATATATGTTAATGTTCTCAGATTTAGTAGTAGGTAGGTGTATGTGACATGTGATACATGGTGTCAAAGGATGTATGAATGCATGTGTGTAAAAGGTTATAGGTTAACTCAGTTTATAGAAATACATACATACATACTTACATTACATACATGCATACATACATATCATATATACATACATACATTGCATACATGCCTACATACGTATCACATATGCATACTTGCATTCATTCATACACCTATACATACATACATAGATGCATACATACATATTTGAATACATTATATACTTGCATACATTATATTTCATATATGCATACTCTACATTATATTACATTCACATATCATTAAGTTTCATACATATACTTATTTTTATTACATGTCATTCATGCATATTACATAAATACATGCAAATATACATTATATACATTGTATACAATATGGAAAAATAGAAGAGAAAAAAGGAAAAAAACTGAAATGGAAAGGGAAGGAAATAAAAAATGTGAGAAAAAGGGAAAACAGTGGACATATACATGCTTGTATCATATATTCTATATTACCATACATGCTATCATTATATATTACATTACATTATGTATACATTATGCATTCATATATATCATTACATCTATACCTTGCATTCATATCTAGCAGTCTTTATATACTTTCATGCATATATTGTATATCATTCTTTCATTCATGCATTTATGCATTGCTTACATACATTACATTGATTGTATTCCTACATGCTTGCATTCAACCATATATATATATATATATTAATGTAAAGAGGATACATATCATATATATATATCATTTCATTCATCTAACATATCATACAATATATACTCTACATTCATTTAATATCTATACTACATAGGTTCATAGGTTACACAAAATGCCTATGTCGTATAGTCACTCTTCTACTTAAAACTAATGCTGCACCAATTGGGCCTTTACTAAATTCTAGGATTAAAGTATGTCGTAGTCCTTTGTGTTAGCTTTTCGAACTTTAAACGGATTACATTTTCGTATCCGAAAGCTCTCAAAATCGCAAAAACACCGAAACGCGTTCGTCTTTTGTAAAGTTAACACTCAAATAATTTTACAGAAAGTTTCAGAATGAATTTGGCTTTTTAAAATATATATTTGGAAAACTAACTTCGATACGGTTCTTTTAAAAAAATGGGAGATAAATCGGAGTTCTAAGCTAAAAGTTATGACATTTCTAAGTTGCTTTGGTTAATAAAAACGTGGATGAATATTATGACGAATTTGAGTTGTTTTGGACAAAAAACACATGTTGGCCAAGATACTTGGATACCAACATAGGTATCCAAATGAAACTCATTCTAACTAAGATCAATCCACTCTCTAACCATTCTAAAACTAAATTTAAATATATATTTAAACTATTATCATACATACATACACATGGGGTGTCCTAATTTGGGATCTATCAAGTATGACACAAGACACATATCTAAAATCCTCAATAGAGCTCCAAATGGCCTCAAATTTGAATCTAAATGGGGTTACATGCATGGGGGTGGATCCTATGGATTCAAATCTAACTAAAATATAAGGGAAATTGAAATAGAGATGGTTATACCTATTGTAAGTGGGATCCCAATGATACACTCAAAGGACACGATTTCGACACGAAAGCTCCTCCAAAATGGACACCCTTCCTTGCTTCTTGCTCCCAATCCTTGCTAGCACCTCCTCCTTGGTTGAATGAGAAAAAATAATGGAAGATTGGAGGAAGAATAAAGGGATTTGGAGATCAAAATCAAGAGGGAAGCTCTCAAGTTTGGGGAAGAACAAATAAGGGTTCTATGTAGTGGTAAAAAGAGACAAGAGTTTTCTTAAGGATTCTTTATAGGAAGGGAGGGGGCACTTGATGGCTGGTCATTAGATAAATTAGGGTTAGTCTTACATGTAGATGAGTAGCTAGGGCTTGTCCATCTAATTCCAAGCCTTCCTATTGGTTCAATTAGTCATAAGGCTTTCTTTTTCACAAATATTCCAATAGGTAAATATCCTAATTAGAAATATCTAGATATTGTTAATCAAACTTAACCATTAAGTCTCTATCCTTCTAACTAAACCTCCATGAGCATCATTAACATCTAGGTTTAGTCAAAACTAGGTTAGTCTCTAACAATTCAATTAGCACAATATTAATTAATCAAAATTTATTTTCATTAATAAGTAAAAAATGACCAAAATACCCTTAGGCTAAAAAGTCATAATTAGTCATCCTAATCACATGGTTAGGTCCCCATGGTCATGGTTAGTCTCTAGGTCATGCAATCACTAGGGTTACACTAGTTAACCATCAAAATCACAATTCAACATTTTAAATAGTTTTAAAATAATTAAAAATTACCAAAAATAATAACATGGTTTAAATATCATTATTAAATGATTATAATTACAAAATTTCAAAATTACCTTCATTTTAGAAACTGGTGCTACAAGTCTACCCTTCTTAGAAAAATTTTGTCATCGAAATTAAGATGGTCGTACTCCTTCTAGTTTAAACTCCCAATAATCAAGGTTAAGAAAACTTTATCTAAAACATGCAAATTGTAGTCCTACTGGTCATGATATCACGGTCTTGATCAGGGTTACTATACTATCTATCACAGCACAAAACATCCTGACAGGTACTAATGGAATCACACAACAAGATGGTAAAAAGAACATGAAAGAAAGACCTGCTAACCCGTCACCAGTAGCGTCGGTCTACTCGACTGTCAGCGCAAAAGCCCTGCCCCTCTGGGGTATATCCCTCTGATGGTGTGGGGTGCGGTGCTGCGCTACAGGTGGCCTAGATCCCTCTATCTAATCCATGATACTCAAGTAATATCCATACTGATATTCTACTCCATTATACTAGGGCACTATCTATATGGTATCTATTCTGCAATCTGATAATCATACCCGTCTATCCAGAAACATGTTACCAGAATCCTCGTCACACCAATAAGTATGGCTGCGATAATCTATAGTCTGCAACTAATGTACTTACCTCTAGAATCATGGTATTTAAAAATTTTGCATTGCCGCTAGCTTAGCTGCAAAAACTTTAAATTCCAACACCCGAGAAATATATCCAAAATCAGACTCTATTCTATCGCCAAACCAGCTAATATGGCTGTAGAAGACTCTAGATTCCATGACTGAGGCAACCTAGCTCATAATGTTATCTTCGTAGAAAATTAAGTCAATAATGAATACCAAGAATCAAATTCAACGATGAACAAGGAAGTAGACATAAAATGCCGAAATCGAATTTCGAGATAGTTTATAATGAGATTCTTAAGGGTCATCCCAGGAATCTTCTCAAGTAGTCCTAACTGTGATTGAGTAACCTCTCTGCTAAAGCCTATTCCTTAGTTCCTATCGTAGGCGCGCTGTAGTACAACTAATCGTCGCACTACCACGATATCACACTAATGCGACTCTCGACCTGCATAGGCTACCACTAAAAATGTGTCACGACCCGCACCCAGTATAGGGGCACGAAAAGTGGGTACGTCCAGCCTACGCCGCAGTATCGGCGGTAGAACGCTGTCCTAGGTTACTATCTAATCAACAACTCATGCAATTATATAATGTACTTGTTAAATCTCAATTCTGAACGACGGACAAGTATAGATATAATGAGATCTCAATCACAGTCTAAGCACGATATGATAACACAGAAGTTTATAACTAAGACTAAATAACAACAACAAAACCAACTACTAAATAATAATAATCTCAAACAATCTCAAAACAATATCTCAACTTATTACAATTCAAGTTCTAAAACATAAAAGCTAAATCAAGTCTACTAGCTAGTCTCCCGATCACTCCTGAGTGTCGGGGCCAAAGGTAGCTAAGCCATCTCCCGGTCCATAGTAAGTATGGCAAGTATCCTCGGGGCAAGCATCTGTAATATTTTCAACAAGTCCAGTCAGGACAGGAACGAGTATAACTCATCAAGAAATCCCAAGTAAATAACAGAGAACTATAAGACAGTTATAGACAGTTATATTGATGAACATGGCAGTTTATATGAGTAATGATATAGAGAAACAATTAAGGTACAAGAAAAGTAAGGTAACTAAACAAGAGGAGAAGCATGACAAAGAAGGCTGTAAAATATAATCTAGCTGAACTAGAGTAATATGATATAAGTCCAGACAGTATAATATGAGTCAAGTGTAATCCCAGTGTGAGTCCAGACAATGTAAATCTAATACTAGATGATTCCAGTACAAGATGAGTCCAGTATAAGTTGAATCTAGTCAGTGATCAAAGATTCCAGGGTAAGTCCAGACTATACTCTAACAATATGTTTTAAATTATCGAGATTGACATGTAAACGGTTGTAGGTAATACGGCACATCGTATACTCGACCAAGTATGGGATGGCTATCATTCCAGTATAATTCCAAGGGAGTGATTCTAGTATTTAGGAATGTTCACATGCCTATCCAATATTTCCCCGTCCAACAAGTACAAGTGAATCCATAACCCGACACAAAAATAGTACAAGTCCAGCCAGAACATAAATGATACCAGTAAGTGATTCCAGGGTGATTCCAGAAGGGGATGCCAGTAGTGATTCCAGAAATAGAGGCCAGACATGAATAAATGAGTGTCGTATGAAATAGATCCAACAATATCAAATCGTGCTTGTAACAGAGAATCAAATAGAACTAACTAGAACTGAAGTACAGTAATTGGCAAATAAAAGAAAGAACTATCAGCGAATGTACTCGCCTGATATCCTGTGCAACTGATGAAAATAGATATCTGCACCAGAGTCACAATGTCCTAAATAGAGCAGTACAGGTTATAATGTGTTTAAAACAAGGTAAATGACGTTTAGGATGCAATCTACATGATTTCTAGGTCAATCTAGGTTAAAGTCAAACTTGGTCAACCCTGGGTCAAGCCAAGTCAACTAGGTCAACTCTAGTCAACTGTGGTCAAACTAGCTAGGGTTGGGTCAACAATTGTCAACTAGTCTAGGTTAGTCAATTCTTGGTCTAAACAAACTAAGTATATGCAAATCAAGTATCCAAGATAGTTACTAACTCATAGCCTAAGTCACTTGGTAAACCAAGCACAAAACTAAGCCATAAGCTAACAAGGCACACAAACTTAGTCATATAATGTATATATATTATTCATATTCACATATTCATATACATAGATATATATAGGAAAGCTATATATATAGAGAGAGAGCGAAGGATAGGTAAAAGAGTAAGTGAGTGTGTGTGTGTGACATGTGTGTGAAAGGATATGTGTTAATGTTCTCAGATTTAGTGATAGGTAGGTGTATGTGACATGGGATACATGGTGTCAAAGGATGTATGAATGCATGTGTGTAAAAGGTTATAGGTTATCTCAGTTTATAGAAATACATACATACATACTTACATTACATACATGCATACATATATATCATATATACATACATACATTGCATACATGCCTACATATATATCACATATGCATACTTGCATTCATTCATGCACCTATACATACATACATAGATACATACATACATACATATTTGAATACATTATATACTTGCATACATTATATTTCATATATGCATACTCTACATTATATTACATTCACATATCATTAAGTTGCATACATATACTTATTTTTATTACATACATGTCATTCATGTATATTACATAAATACATGCATCTATACATTATATACATTGAATACAACATAGAAAAATAGAAGAGGAAAAAATGAGAAAAACTGAAATGGAAAGGGAAGGGAAGAAAAAATGTGAGGAAAAGGGAAAACAGTAGACATATACATGGTTGCATCATACATTCTACATTACCATACGTGCTATCATTATATATTATATTACATTATTGTTTGCAAAAACAAAAGTTGATCTTTATTTTAACAAACTTTGTAAAGAAGATTACAAGAATTCTGGGAAAGTACAACTATAGGAATCCGATCTGAATGACGATCGCTTTATCCCTTGGACGATGTGAACTTTGAAGACGGTAGCCTCTGAAGATTGCAGCAGCACTTTGACAAGAACTCCTGATCCCTGGTGATGATCTCTGATCTCTGTGTGTGTATATGATCCCCCCTAGGAAGGACTTGAAACTCTATTTATAGAGTTCTGGAAATAACTACTTTTTAGTTATTCTGGACTCGTGCAGGTTGGATTGCGCACACTTTAGATTGCTCAGGCAATGAACTGCGTAGGCAGTTACTCGATCGTAGACCATCTGTATGTGACGCGTGGCATTGTTTGATTGAAATGCGCTTGATCGTGTACAGACGGTTGCTACATGGTGAGTAACTGATGGCATGAAGGCCACGTATACTTTGTCAATTATCTTGATGAAGTGCACCACCTGAATTATGCTAGCTTCGGATTGCGCTGGGATGGACTACGCTGGGCTGGATTACGCTGCAGGCAGATTGTGCTGCATGTACGGCTGTCCTCGAGCGCTGTGCTGTACGATAAACGAACAGTTTCCTCGTTCTCCGTGCTGTCAGTTGTCAGAAGATCTGATTCTCTGTCAGGTAATGATGACGAGGCCACGTCAGCTTGCGCACTTGGATGAGTGCGCAGTTCAGCCTGCGTAATCAAATTGTTGCACAATCTGTCTTCTGCACAGTTCATTTGAAGGATGCATAATTTGATTTTTATGACTTCTTTGATGGGTGCAACTTTATTTTTAGGACCTACAAGACCCCCTTCAAAGTTTTTAAAGTTTGAAGATAGTCAAAACTTCGAAATACTTTGAATTTTAATTTTTAAATCAAGTTGCGCACATGATGACCTGTCTGCACAATCGGAGGAATTAGCCCCTGTTTATGCGGCACAATCTGAGGAGTTTGTTTATTTTGGAAAACTATAAATAGTTCTCAGTTCTCTTTCTACCATTCTTTACTTGCTTTCAAACTTTCGAAAGAGAAAACTTCCCGAGCTTTCCTGACTCTTCTTCTTCTTTTCGTCGATCTCCATGGCTCCAAAGCGCTCCGCCGCCGAGAAAGGCAAGGCCCCCGCCGAGTCCTCGACTCGTGCCGCGCCGCGCGCTTCTCGACATGAAGTTGCCATCCAACACTGCAAGGTAGTAAACCTGATCGAAAGACCTTTTTTAGGGTTCTTTAACACTGTTGATCCTTCGAACCTGTCTCTTTTTAGAGATTTGGTCATACTGCGCCGCCCTGTTTAGGGTTTCGGTTGCACAAACCCAATAGTTTTCATTTTTATGAAAACTATTTTCTTGCACAATCGGTTAGAACGTGCTGGCAAAAGTCAACGCAGTCACCTGATTTGCGCAAGGCTGTCCAGCGCAAACTGATACTTTGCGCAAGTTATTCAGCACAATCTGATGGCTTGCACAAGTAGATGAGTTGGCGCCACTGGATAGTTTGCGCATAGAAGCTATTGTTGCACAATCTGATGGTTGTGCAATCTGATGCTTGCGCAATCTGATGCTTGCACAATTTGATGCTTGCACAATTTGCTGACAGAATCTTTGATTTTACTTGTACTGAATTTTGTTTTTTTTGTTTGATGCAGTTAACATTAGAGAGGACCCTGAATATGAAATATTTGCAGGGTCCCTTGCTGAGCCGGAATTTAAAGAAGATTTGTCCCATGTGCTCTTTCCACTATATGCTCTGTCATCCTCCCGCCAAGCTATCTTGGTAGCTCAGGACAATGAGACTTTGTTAAATTTGATGAATAGGCAGCCCCTGCAGTCTGCTGACGCTATTACCCATAAGAAACCCATGTTCTTATTTGGCGAAGCCATTGACAAGAGTTCTCAGCCAAGATCCCGTGTTGAGCAGAGACTCTTTCAAAGAAATGAGAAACTAGTCCTGTTATCGGACATTGCTAGATGCCTCCCTCTAGCCTGCTATGCCCATGCAAGCCATCCCAGGAGGATGGACTGGGATATTACTCCCCTCCAACAGGTACGGACAAGAAAGATTTGTGTCAAGAAAGGACCAAACAACAGAGACATGTTCTATAGCTCCTCTGAACGACATAGCACTTTACTCAGAGGGTTGAAACCAGGCTGCATCCCTCCAGAGAACTCTTCTTTGCTACTGCCGGTGAGGACACCAATCTTTGCTAATGAATACGCAAAGGTTGAGGGCAGATACCCGGATCAAGACATCCGGCTGACCGGTCTGGTGAACCCAGACAACAGAAGGTGGAACTACATAGCCAACTGGATATTGGCTCAGTTCGAAGACAAGCTTAAAGAGATCGAGCTTTATCATGCGGTATATGCTACCGTGTATGGATTCCACCCAAACCCTCATCTGTTTCTGGCCTTGGCAGAGAGATATAATTATAGTAGGATATGGACGTTCATGACGCCCTGCGGGAAAATTGGATTAGCCCTCCATGAGATGAAGTACATTTCATGTCTACCAACGGGAGACTTCCCTTATGAGGAGTATGTTCCAACAAACGACGAGTTAGATAGACTACGTCGAGAAAATGTAGAGATGGTGGCTGTCTTCGACGAACTATTGTGCCATTACAACATATGCTCCATGTACTATAAAAGCGGTTCTTCCGGCACATGTTATTCCTTAAAGTGGTTGCCTTATCTTTTTCTTAATCATATTATTGAGAAAAAGACTAAGGATTATGACACATGCAACTCGACTTTCTTCCAATCCCTCAGCCACAGGGAAGTAATAAGACTGATAGAAGAAAATAAGAAAATGGATATCAGAGTTACTGATGAACATCAATACCTTCCGCTCAAGATCGGAGACTTTGTCGAGAGTTTTATAAGAATGGGCTACAGGCCCATATCAAGAGAAGCCCAGCTAGTGGGATTCCTGACATACTGGCTCCGTCGATTCATTATACCAGGAGCAAGCGCCGTGGACCGCTTCCACCGCGGCGTACTTTTTACTGCTGTCCGGTTAGTCTTCGGCTACCGGATGGATTTGCTATCAGCGATGACCTGCAGAGTGAATACAGGTCTTCGTCTGTATGTTGACTCCATGATCAAATGGAAGGGTGAGAAGGGGAACTTCCATCGACTGGAGTTGCCTTACACCTATTTATTCGGATGGTTGCTTCTGTACCATCCGTCTTTGATGAACCTCGATATGGGAGCAGTCGACGGTAGCTTTCTGCGGAGATTCTCCCGGAGCAAGTGGGTGTACATTAGTCTGAAGGACTGCAAATGTGTCCTGAACCTTGGGAAGGGATGGAATTTTTACTGCTTTGCCCCTCTAGCCGGTTATGAACATATGTCAGCAAATTTAGTTGACCTTGGAAGGCAACCGTTGGGTCGGGCGGCATTTGACTGGCTGAAGACGATCAGGCCGTCCCACTTGGTGTACAGATTTGAAGAGGTATGTTTTCTGGAACCATATCTGCCAAGTCGCTTCGTTCGTCAATTTGGTTACGACCAGTTCCATGTGGGCAACGCTATAACTTGCCTACAAGGAAAGGGGTATCTAATTGATGGTGCCAGAGCATGGGCCTACTACAACGCTCGAGACACAAGGACAGTGTTCTCGATGCCAACCAAGAATGATCATGGTCCTAGAATGTTATATACATATTCACTTTTTTATACAGCTGCAAATACTTTTGCCAAGAATTTCAATCTGGTGGATAGCTTCGCGACGGCGATGCGTTTGAAGAAAGGAGCAACTGCTGTACTAGCTCCAGGAAATGATGAACAATATGAAACAGTGGATGATCCCTTGGAAGCCTCAAGGGAAGCTAACTTCCTTGAGGAAGTTAATGAACCACTGAGGATTTCTTTGAAAGTTGTTAAGTCTCCGGCCAGGGAGAGGAAGAGAAAAATTAATGAGCCTTCCTCTTCGGTTGCCAAGAAGAAACTCCTCTTGGACCCATCAGAGAAAGTCACTACCAGATCGCAGTCTCAGCAACTGGTCGAGTCGACCCGAGAAGAAGCGACCACACTGACTTCTCTTCCACAGCGAGTTGATGTGGTAGATGTGGAGAGTCGAAGAACCCTCTATTCAAGTACAAGAACGTCCATCTGCACAGACACATGCTGCTTCATCATCAACGCGAGTAGCTGCTACCCCTGGCGCTTTGGTAACTAACCAATTTATCATTAGTTCTTTCAGCAACCTGTTCTTTAATGCATTGGGACCCCTAGTAGATAGGGTACTAGAGAAAGAAGTTGTTGATTTCACTACTGTTAGAAGCCCAACCTCTCATTTGATAAATGCCATCCGAGGTCAAGGAGATGAAGCTCAAGCTGTTTTTCTTGAGCACATACTGGATGAACTAGAAGCATCGGTTAAGATATACAAAGATCTTAATCGAGGGGAAGTGGACTCCTTAGTACAAGCTGAATTTGAAAGGATGTCTCAAGAAGTTACCATTGAGAATGCTAAGTTCCAGACTTTCATAGACACTTATACTGCCAAGGCTTCAGAATATGATTCTCAAATGGAGATAGCCACCTCTGCTGCTGGAGAGAAGGAGGAGAAAGTTACTAAGTTGAAAGCAAAATCTGTTCGTCTTCAAGAGGAGATTGCCCGTCTCCAGGAAGAGTTGAAACTGGTTCAGCATACTCTAGAAGATGAAGTCACACAGCATCAAGCTGCCACTCAGCAAATGGATATTCTGACTCAGGAACGAAATGAATATATCTTGACTCATCAGGCTGAAATCTCTCGCCGCTTAGTGACCTTGCCGACTTTTAATGAAAAGTCTGGAATGGAGGAAGCTAGGAGGCGCGTGATGGAATCCCGTGAGGAGCGACTGAAGTCTTTAAAGCAGCAGATGGTCCACTTGATGACACCATCGACCGAGTAGAAAGATTTTCTGTATCTTCTTATTTTGTAATATGTATCTTTGTAATGTCTTTCATCTTTGATCAATAAAAAGACATTTTTTTGTGGTGGCTCTATTATTTGTTGCATATCTTATTCAGATATAAATAATAGCGATAGAAAATATATTCAGAGGTGCAAGACATGATATATTTCTTGATTTTGGAAAACAATCATATTCAATTATATCTGCTCAGAGGTAATATGGACATGGCAAATATAATTTATCGAATATCATTATTTCAATAGACAACTTAATCAAAGATAATAAGTTGCTGATAAGAACGAACTGGATGATTCGTCAAAATAAATGAACGAAATGAATCATCGAAATAAACGGATGGACCGTCAAATGAATTAAATGAACGGATGAACCGTCGGATGATGAACGGGCGAACCGTCAGATGGATGGAATAAACGGGTGAAACGTCAGATGAATGTGATAAACGGGTAAACCGTCGGATGATGAACGAATGTGATGAACGGACGAACCGTCGGATGATGAACGGGCGAACCGTTGGGTGAGTGTGATGAACGGATGAACCGTCAAATTAATTTAATGAACGGATGAACCGTCAAATGAATGTGTCACTTCATAGTCTTACGACTCTCTATCTATAAATAGAACAGAAAATCAGATGAGATGGTCACTTTCACTTTTCAACATAAAGATGTCGTCTGGAGATGCATCCAAGAAGATTGAGATCGCCTCGAAGGTGGAAGCGAGTACTGAGGAATGTCTAGTCGAACTAGCTCAACCAAAGCGGATAGCAGCGGACGAAGGTTCATCTGCCCCCAAACCTCCAAAGGACATCTTGGACTTCCTTCTTGAACCAGGAAAGACTGAAGAAGAAGAAGCCATGAGGATGGCTGCTTGCAAGTTCCTGGTGGGTTCCAGCAAGAATGTTCTCGACTCTTTTGCTGATCATGTTTTTGATAAGGAAGGTAGTGGCCCGCGTCCCAATTTTGAGAAGGATGATAGTGACTTTCCTTGATATTATGTAACAACGTTTATGATAAAATAAAAATCAAACTTTATTTATGAACTGTCTGATCATATTTATATAAAAATCCCTGTTACATTCATACATAGTATTTCTTGAGAAATTTGCCATTGATAGGCATTATTGCAACTCGACCGTCTAGCTCTGTGAGTTAATAAGCTCAATTTGAGAAGACTTTGCTCATAATATATGGGCCTTCCCACTTTGCATCGAACTTGCCTTTGCTCGAGTGCGTCATAGTCATAGGACGTCTGACGGTTAGAACGAGCTCTCCTTTCTGAAAGGCTCTGACCTTAACTTTGCAGTTGAAAGTCTTTGAGGTACGGGCTTGGTATAACTCAATATGCTGTTGAGCCAATAGCCGCTTCTCGTCGAGCACTTCTAATTCTTGGAGTCGAAGAAGATCGTTATTCTCTGTAGTGAGTTCGTTGGCGATAGCAATGCTCAAAGACAAAATTTGAAGTTCCAGAGGTAGAACTGCTTCACAGCCGTACACCAAAGAGAAGGGTGTACAGCCTGTAGGGTTGCGGACCGTAGTACGGTAGGCCCAAAGACATTGTCCAAGCATTTCACTCCAATTTTGTTTGTTAGTAGACACAAACTTCTTGAGAAGCTTGATGATAGTCTTGTTGAAAGCTTCAGCTAAGCCATTAGCAGCAGGATTGTAGGCTATCGAAGCGACATTGTCAATCCGATGATCGTCACAAAACCTTTTGAACTTTTGGCTGATAAATTGAGGTCCGTTGTCATGAATGATTCTTCGAGGTACACCAAATCTATAGATGACATAGTGTTTGACGAAGTTGATGACGCTGCTGGTCTTGACTTCAGCCAATGGTATAGCTTCGGCCCATTTGGAAAAGTAGTCGGTTATTGCTAGTATGAACCGATATCCTCTAGAAGAAGGAGGATTGATGGGACCGATGATGTCCATGCCCCAAGCTTCAAAAGGCCAGGAAGCAGCAGTCGGATGAAGGAATTCCAACGGTTGATGAATGAAATCTGCGTGGATTTGACAAGCTCGACATTTTCTTGCATAATCGATGGCATCAGATACCATAGAGGGCCAGTAGTAACCCATGCGTCGGATGCGATCTTGTAGTTTAGGACCGGGTTGATGTGCTCCACAGACATCGTCGTGAGCTTCATGCAGTACTTATTTTGCTTCATCACCAGCAAGACAGCGCAAGAGTAGGCCATCATAAGTTCGCCGGTAGAGAGTTTTGGTGGTCTGATTGTAGTAGAACCGGAGAGACCGCCGACGAATACTCGTAGCCTCCTTAGGATCTTCAGGGAGTATATCATGGACCACGAAGTCGATGAAAGGAGTTCTCCAATCTTACTGATAACATTGACTTCAGTATGATCACTGAACTCAATATTACGGTTGTTTTCAACGTAGAACAATTCCCGATTAGAGATAACTACCACCTGCTGTCTTTTGATAGGGATGGCTAAGACAGCTGCAAGATTAGCCAAAGCATCTACCTCAGTATTGCAAGCTCGGCGTACATATTCGATGAAGAAGGCTTTGAATGATGTAGCCATGTTGATTGCCGCTTCAAAGTAAGGCACTAGATCTTGATGGCGAACTTCATAAGTCTCTCTAACCTGGTTAACAACCAGCTTGGAGTCACCATAGACTTCAAGATACTCGACGTCAAGTTGTTTGGCTAGCTGAAGACCAATGAGTAGAGCATTATATTCTGCCACGTTGTTGGAGCAAGGCTCATCTAAGGAGTATGCTCTTTGGATAGCTGATCCGTCTGGGTAAACAATGACAACTCCAACTCCTGCGACAATGGCACCATTGGGTCCAATCCTGGATGCACCATCAAAGAATAGACGCCAAGTAGGAAATTCTTCGGAGATTGTATTAGATTCCAAAGTCTCGTCTGGAATTTCATCATAGAGTTTGGATGTCTCTGGAACATGATGAGCTGCTAAGAAATCCGCCAGTGCTTGATCTTTGACATACTTTTGAGGAACATATACCATGTCATATTGGGCTAACAGAATGGCCCATGTAGCCAGCCGAGAATTGAGTGTGCTAGGCTTCTTCATCAGTACCCGAAGAGGATTAACTCGGGATATGACATGAATAGTTTGGCCAATGATGTAATGCCGAGTCTTCTGAACAGCGAACATAAGAGCTAGGCATTCTTTTTCAACCGGACTATAACGGTGTTCAACACCAATCATAGTACGACTGAGGTAGTAAATAGCTTGTTCGTGGCCTTCTTTGTTCTTTTGGGCAAGTAAAGCGCCCAATGAATGGTCTATAGCACGAACCTATATTAAGAATGGTATGCCAAAGATTGGTGGCACCAAGACTGGTGGATTCATGAGATACCACTTTATGTCATCAAATGCTCGTTGACATTCTTCAGTCCAAACGAAAGATACACCCTTCTTCATTAGTTGAGTAAATGGTCTGCAGCGTCCAGACAGATTTGAAATGAATCTCCCAATGTACGCAAGTCGACCTTGGAATCCTGGTAGCTCTTTTAGGTTGCGTGGAGGACGCATCTCTTGAATGGCTTTGATCTTCTCGGGATCCACATGTATACCCTTAGAGGTAATGGCGAAGCCGAGAAATTTGCCACTAGAGACACCCAAGAATGACTTGGTGGGATTCATTTTGAGTTGATGTTGGCGCATGAGATTGAAGATAGTTCTCAAGTCTTGGATGTGATCTTCCTTTAGACGACTTTTGACAGCAATATCGTTAACGTAACATTCGACAATCTTGTGCAGATGATCTCGAAATATGGTACTCATGGCTCATTGGTATGTTGCACCAGCGTTCTTGAGACCAAATGGCATTACAGTATAGCAGTAGACTCCGCGAGGAGTGCAGAAAGAAGTGTGTTTTTTATCTTCAGGATTCATTCGAATCTGATTGTATCCGGAGAATCCATCCATGAAAGATATTCTTTTGAACCCACAGGTGTTGTTAATCATGACGTCTGTGATAGGGAGAGGAAATTCATCTTTTGGACAGGCTTCATTAAGATCCTGAAAGTCGATACAGACTCGAACTTTCTCGATTTTCTTTAGAACTGGGACGACATTAGCTATCCAATCAGGATGCTGTTCTTCTCGAATAAAGCCACAAGCGATGAGCTTCTTGACTTCATCGTCGATTGCGTCCATCATTTCTGGCTTGAAGCGCCGTTGTTGCTGTTTGACCGATTTTGTACTAGGCAAAATGTTCAATTTGTGAGTAGCAACTTTAGGATCTAGACCTGGCATATCTTCATAACTCCAGGCAAAGACATCAATGTATTCCTGAATAAGAAGAATTAATTTTTACTTATCTGTCTCTGGAAGGTTCTTGTTGATGAATATTGGACGAGGTGACCCGCTCTCTCCTACATCAATTTGAACCAATTGATCTTCAGTAGGAGGTTCTCGTTGTTCGAATCGGAGTTCCCATCGGATATCCATTCGTTGAGCCCAAGGATCTGTTTCAGGACTTTCTTCAACATCCTCGTCATAGCCTTCTGGAAGTTCAACGGAGACCATGTTAGAAGATACAGTCAATCGATGAACTTGACCGATGCTGGTGTCAGAATCCCATGATCTGGAATCAGAAGAGTTAGAGCGCTCTTCACTATCGAATTCAGAGGCTGCTGGGGATAATACCGGAGGTGAGGCATATCCGAGACCTCTTTTAGTCCTGCTGTTGTACATCTCTGACTTCCCTTTCGGCACGGTTGTACGGATAGGAGTTTTTCAACCCTTACCGTAGTTGAGGCCGCTCTTGAAGTCATAACCCATCTTTCGGATGATGTCTTTTGATTGTTGACTGTAACGACAGAGTTGAAGATGTCCCGTATCATTACTTTTGCTATCATCCGTATAGCTGAATTGTTGTTTCCGTCCTTTACTAAAAAAGTATTGGACTTTCGCCTTTCTTACGAGCGAGAATAATACGATATGAATCCTTTGGGTGTTCAAATGAGACTTTTGTTTGAAGAGATTGTACAACTCCCATCGTAAATAATTGATAGCTATCTAACATATCCAAATAGTATTTAGCATGATAAATGACATCAGTATACTGGAAAGTAGATACTTTTTCATTGATTTGTATATTTGTATTTACAGCAGGACCTTTAGCCTTAACAGGATTGGTCAGATTGATTACAAGAGGGGGAGATGAAGAACGTAGAGGAGGATTGGCTTTGTTACGACGGAGGTCGATAACAAGCGGCTCAGAGGAGGTGAGCTCCCTTTTTTCCTTGTTATAAGATAAATCAATAACAAGTGGCTCAGAAGAGGTGAGCTGCCTTTTTTCCTTGTTACGACATAAGTCTATAACAAGTGGCTCAGAAGAGGTGAGCTCCCTTTGATCCTGATCGTCATCAGTTGGTTGCTTCTGGACTGGTAAGTGAATAGCCAGTGGCTTGGAGGATTGTGGACAAGAAACACGCCCTTTGACAGGTATGATGAGGGTGTCATTAGGCACTGCTTCTTGCTCTTCTTTAGTGTCTAGAGATAGGACAACCTTCATGAATTCATCCTTGTACATACGAGCATCGTTGCAGTATACTTCGACGCCTTTGAAAGAATAGAGATCAGCAACCTCCTTTTGCACCTCTCCATTGTCATCGACATATTTAAAATATTGATGAAGAGCCGAAGGAACAATGTTATGCTAATGCAGAAATGGTCTTCCCAACAAAGCATTATAAGAACAACCATGGTTGTCAATGATGTAGAAGGTCACCTTTGTGCGAATATTGCCTATTTGGAGTTTTAGGCGAATCTTGTCCAGAGGCTCACTCCTTCCCTGATTGAATCCAAGGATGGTGGTGATTGTACTGGAAAGACTATGCACTGGAATCTTCAATGCATCCAACATTGTCTTCGGCATAATACTGAGAGCAGACCCTGGATCTATCAGAATACGATCGACTTTCATCGAGTCGACGTATCCTGTATAGTAGAGAGGACGGTCGTGCCTGTTGTCTTCCATCAGCATGTCATCCTGTATGAAAGTTATGTTTGGAATTAACTCCAACACACTATGACAATGGAGGCAAGAGACTGGTTCTGCTTTTAGCCTCACTCAGAGTTTTCCGAGTCTCTTTGGAGAGGTGCAAGAGCTCGAAGATTGACAGCCGGGCCGGTGTATTGGCTAGTTGGGCTAGGATATCAAAGTTGTAAGGCTTTTCAAGTCCAGAAGGAGATGACTTCTTCAAAGATTTGTCGAAGCGGACTTGCTGTTTGCCTTTGCCAGCTACCGTCGGCTTGGGAGGAATAGACTCTATAACCGGTAAGAATGCAGTAGGAAGATCCTCAATAGAAGCAGGCTGCACTGGAGCAGGCTCAAAAGAAGAAGCAGGATTGTCTTGAGCTTCGATGTAATCTTTTAGATAAGCTTTCCCTGATCTGGTGCCCAACAGGATTTCCTCGTCAACTATGGGGTCAAAAGACACCATATTGCAAGTCTTTGTCTTGCCCTTGGAGCGGTCTTTCTTCTTGGAGGAAGAGAAAAGTTCGAACTCCGAGGCTAAATCCAGATGAATCCACATAATATCGCCATTGTCAAGAGACAAGGGGACGAGACCTTCACTTCGTGGAGGAGGGAGATTCTCGATCTCAAGAGTAGCTTTGGGGATAGGAATGACACCGTGCTGTACCATCTGGGGCGGAAAGTCACCGAATTGAACTGAGACCATATTTGCGGTAACAGTCTTCTCGTCTTGCTGCAGAGTGACAATACCAGCATGGACCAGCTCTTGAATTTTTTCTTTGAGCACATAACATGCTCGAGTAGGATGCCCAATGAACCTGTGATAAACATAGTATTTAGGATGATCAGTCTTACCGACTTCATCAGGCTTCTTGGGATCTGGGAGCTAGAGCTTATTGCTTTTGATCAAGCAATCAAAGAAGCTCACTGTGTCATTCTCGTCAAAAGAGTACTCTACTTTCGGACGAGGTTCCCTTGGTGGAGGTACTGAAGGAGTAGAAGTGGACGTAGGGGGAGCTACGTTGACCGTCAGAGATTCTTTGTTCTTATTCGTCAAGTTGATGTTCAAAGTTTCTTTTCCTTTGCGATTGTTCTGGCGATTGCCACCACCCAATGTCTGGTGTTCATCCCGGTCGGGGTTAGACATTTGTACCCCTAGCTGCTTGAATTTATCAGCGCTAACTTCAGCTGCTTTAGCGTTGACAATGAAAGATGGCCAGTCTTGGAACTGAGTAGATCTTGTCCACATAATGATGATAGGCAAAAGATTTGCCTTGCAGGTGTCTATGGTGACAGCGGTCGGAGTTCCAGGAGGCATTTTTAAAGCTTTCCGTCGGAACCTTTCAATGAAACTCTCAGCAGTTTCATTGTAGCTTTTTTTTGATTTTATTGAGGGCTGACATGGTCATGTCGTTGATTGTAACACCCAGTTTTCTAGGAGAGGGTAATTTTGAAATTTTGTAATTATAATCATTATTTAATGGTATTTATTTCATGTTATGATTTTTAGTAATTTCTAATTATTTTTTTTAAACTATTTAAATTCATGACTTATGATTTGGTGTCTTGCTAGTGTTCATTTCCAGACTGAGGGGTATTTTAGTCATTTTTATAATTTTAAGAATTATTTGGGATTATTATTTATTATTTAAATTTATTAGAATTTATGGAAATTTTTAGGAATTTATTTGAAATTGTTTGATTATGTTGACTTTTGACTAGTGTCGACTTTGTAGACCTACCTAGAAGCTAACCCTAGTTAGTGGGCCATGGTTAGGTCAAGTGACTCTAGTCTAACCTAGCCTAGCACTTGGTTTAAGTCATTTTAGCAATAGGATTAGAAGTCATAAGTCATGACTTGTGGTTTTAGAACCTTATTTAAGTTAATCTACACTAGCCTTTGTAGCTTGGCCCAAGGCCCAACCATATGACTAAACCCTAACCCCAAGCCCTAGTGGCCGGCCATACCATTAACATAGGGATTCCCACCATATAAAACCCCTCCCAAACCTAGGGTTGCCTCTTTTCTTTAGGAAGAGCCCTATTTTCAAGGAGGTGAGTTCTTGTCTTAATAAATTCATTATAATTCTATTATAGGTCCTAAAATCCCCAAATTAGTTGCATTAGTTTCTAAATCTGTTCTTCTTGCTGTTGTAAATGTTTTGGTTCAGTTTGGCATTGATTAGAAGTGATTGGGATACCAAGCAAGGAGCGAGAAAGAGGCTTTTTCCATTAAAAGTTCACAAGGAGGTAATTTCTTTAAATCTCCATGAAATTTCATGTAGTCTTCACCAATAGGAAGCCCTAAGGGTCCCCCTAATGCCTGGATAAGGTTCGTGTCCTGTGTCGGTGGATTCGTGTCCGTTTTGGACACGTATCAGTGACCATGGCTTAGTGTTCGACATAATGCCACAGAGGGCCTGTCGATTTAGATAACCCTTTGTTTTTGAATAGGAATTAGGTTTTTGTTCTTATTTATTGATTCCTGTCTTCGTGTCACAGTTTTCGTGTCTTTCTGTGTCGCTTTGTTGCTGTGGACACGCGCGCACACACGACCGCGCGCTGCTACAGGGATCCCCTGCCTATCGGGCCCTGTAGCGGACACGACACGGACCCTCTAGACACAAAACTTTGTGGGAGCCACGGGGCACCCACTGACACTCCATGTGTCGAGTTTCGTGGGCCCACGTGGCGTATCGAGGAAGAAATCCTCGACGCACTGGATGTTGCCTATGCAGTGCGCCTGTGTATTTATGCACTGATACGCGCGTGTCCTGTTGTACACGCTCGACTTGGACACGTTTCAGGGTGTCCTATGGATAGCCCTATAGGTAGTGAACCTGTGCTATTGAACACGAGCTTTGATTTGATCCCTGTTGTGGATACGAGACTCGTGCACACGTGCACGAGGCTTAGTTTCCTGCACTGTGTCCAGGATGCTGTTTTGGCTCTTATTTCAGTTTGGACATATTGTGTCCACTTGGGTGGACACCAATAGATTGTGTGACACGTACACAATGTATATTTACCTTACCAACCCCTGATTTTGTATTTCTCTTTGTTTTGGCTTGTGAATCCTTGAAAACTCCAAATTACTGATACATGAATGATATCCTGATATTTCGAGTTTCTGAAAGATGAACTTTGACATCTAATTAAACCTAATTTTATGATGTTAAGGATGGGTTTAAGTCCCTAAACTAGTTCTCCTATATGTTAACTAACTGTGGTTCAATTTTAGTGTTGATTGGTGTCCTTTTGATTTCGAAATGGGTTGGGAACTGTGGGGACTGAAACTGGGTTTAGTTTCATTAACTGTTATTGATTTGCTGAGTTGTTTGGTATTACAACCTGTGTAGGCACTGTTGGGTTCTTCAAGAACTGAGATTTGAGAACATGATTTGATTTCCTTTCCTTTTCCTTCTTCTTAACTGGAAATTAATGTGTAATCTTAATGTGAATCTGAGTTGTTCTCTGAAATCTGAGAATTGTGAATAACCTGAGATTTCAGTGAGTAGCTAACTGATTCCTAACTTTTGGGTTATGCAAACCTGAGTTTAGGTAAAAGTTCACTTTTGTTTTGAGTTATCAACCTGAGAATTATATGAAACAATCCAGTTTTACTTGATGTTGTATTGCCTTCCTTTTACTCTTCACTGATGATTCCTGCACTATAAATTCCTGCCATTTTTTTCACTGATTTTTATTCCTGTACACTGTTTTGCACGTTGCTTCATTTTTCACACTTTCATCTAAATTTCCTGCACACTTCCATTGCATATCACACACACTATACACTGTTTTTCCTGCATATTTATAATTCCTGTACACCCACACACACATAGCCCATTGTATTGTTCTGATCCCACACACACACTCTTCCCTCTTCTTTTACTGTTGTTTTTCTGAACACATATTCACACACCATATGGTTCCCCTCTCTATGTATGCATAGCACATATATATATACCTATGTCTAATCTAAGGTGATGTAATGTGCCTATATATATAGGTGTGAATGTATATCTATATGTATACATATAATATTTAGCCTAGGAATGCATAGTATTACTTCAATAATTGTATCTATATACATAGTGTTGTATATGCATAGGTGTATGAGTACTTGAATGTTGTGTGTAGTCTAGTATAGCCTTGTTAGAGCCTAGCATGACTGGTTAGACCTAGATAGTTGAGTTTAGACTTGATTAGACTAGATTGACCTAGTTTGACTTCTAGGGTTGACCAAAGTTGACCAAGAGTTGACTTTGGCCTAGTTTGACCTAGAATCATGTAGAATACATAGTAGGATTTCACTTTATCATTTTTTGGACTCTTAGTGACTTGTACTGTTCTATAGGAGACAGACACCACTCCTCGGACAGTATATTCTCTTCAGACACTCAGGATATCAGGCGAGTACATTCTCTGACCGTTTCATACTTGTATGGATTTACATTCTTGCTCTAGATTACTGTACTTAATGCTAACACGATCATTATCACGGATTGGTACTATATGGATCTTCTTCTGAGATGTTATCTCCTTGTATTCACTAAGTACATATTGTGATGTGCATTTTACTTACATGTTGTATTTATTGAATACCCTTATCATTGTACACTCATTGTGCATATTGTACTCTCAGTATCACATTGAGCCATTGTACAAGCCATTGTACAAGTCATTGTACAAGTCATTGTACAAGTCATTGTATAAGGTAACGTAACTGAATTGGATCCTTGTGTATTGATTGGGGAGGGGGAGTAGAAAATGGTTATGTGATCAATCGTATTGTATAAGAAATTGTATATGTCCATTGTACACCCACGTACAAAGGAGTCCCATTTTATTGTATAACCTAACCTGTTTACATAACCATATTGTGCTCTAAAATCACATGTTCCTTACAGTCTTACTTATTATATTTAGATATTTTTTGTTATCAAATCTCTACTGTTTTTCATATATCTTCTTCTTTCAGCGTTTCATGTACTTTACTCTATTGCATGCTTTATATTTCCTAACTCGTTATGAACTGCGTGAGATGTTTTGTGCTCGCTCCCGTCCTGACTGGACCTGTTGAAAATATTACAAAGGATGGGGAGGAGGCCTGCATAGATACCAACTATGGGGCAGCTGTGGATGCCATGTGTGACCCAGATTTCTAGCCTGATCCACTAGTTTAGATACTTAGGCTCCCTAGTCTAGGTTTTCTATTTTCTGTCTTTGAGATCTAGATTGTATATACTCTTTCTTTTCAGTACTAGAGTCTTGTTTGAGCTGGATGTTCTGATTTGATATGTCAGTAGACACTTAGACTCTCTGGTTGTATTTATGTGGTTTTTCCTTCATTCCAGTATTTATCTATCCATCTTCCTATCTTTTATTCTGCTTTAGATGTGATTGAGACTGTATATTGCTATGTCACCTCCATTCGGAGTGTATATACTGTACAGGTACCTTTATATTGTTAGATGATTGACCTAGGACAGCGTTCTACCACCGACACTGCGGCGTAGGCTGGGCGTTGTTACGTTCTCGTGCCCTTACTCTACAAGTTGTCCTTCTCTTTGAAGGCTTCGAATTGAGTACGTAGGAGTTTGACAGCTTCATTGGCATCTTCTACTGATGTAGAAGGAGCAGGCCGAGTCACAATATTAGGAGGAGGAACAGCGTGATAAGCACTACCCCCAGCACCTGATTGACTGGGTGTAGGTTGGATCTGTACATGAGGTAATTGAAGAGATGCTACCCCCAGCCCTGCATTGACAGGCACCGACGATGCTATGATTTTAGGATTTGCAGGAGGTACGGTCGATGGTACTGTATGCTGGGCCACAATGATGGAATGCATACTTGCAACCATTTCAGCCATGGTCTTCAGCTTGTCTTCTAATGCAGCTATTCGTTGTTCTTGACTAGCTGAACTGGAAGCATCGGGATCTTCAGTGACAACATAAGCTGTCACTTCTCTAGGTACAGTAGAATATACTGTCTGTTCCGAACTTTCGCTGTATGCATCATAGTCGGAGAAAGAATCATCTCCTGAGTGAGAAAGAGAAAGATGACCAGAAGGATCTCGAAGATTCCTTTGACCGATTGTATCTCGGCTTCGGGATCGGGTATGTTGGAATACTCTATCGGAAGATTCTTGGAGTAGATCCAAATACCGTTGGCTTGGCTTGTGAGGCTTGCCGTGCTTAGAGCACTTCCTACCCCCAGTGTCTCTGGAAGTCATGTTGATGGAAGCGTACAAAACTTCGTCTTCGTCTTTGTCTTCTGACACAGGTTCAGAGTTTGAAAAGTTCAGACGATCGAAGACAAATCGTCTTATTGTCTAACAACAACACTTGATGACAACCTTGTGATTGCAATAGTGTCCAAGTGGTTGTACTGGAGATGTTGAGATGTTGTCCCATTTTTGCTTGAGGTGTTCTCGGAGATCGGGAACAGCAACGGGACGAGAAGAAGTTCGAGGGATGTGTCCTTTGATAATGTTCGGAACATGGTTCCGGTTCTTCAAATGTTTTGTCCCCTGAGTGTACAGGGAAGTACTCATTTCATTGGCATAGGTGTCCGGATTTTTGTTCCTGAAAGTTTGCTTCTGATGCTGGTTGGTCTTCGGCATTGGTAGTTTGTGTTTCACCGAAGTTAGTCGATTGAGATAAGTTCTTAAATCAGCAAACTCACCCCCCAAGGGTTTCTGTCTGAGACACCAGCAATTTTTCCTGTCTTGAACGAGATATCTGAAGAGTTGGAAGATCTTAGAACTCTGCTACCGGAGTGGGCAGAATACCTCTCTGATCAGTACACTTCCCTTTGGCAATGAGGGAAGAAGAACCTTTATTGGAAAGAGTTCTTGTACTGACTGGTGCCGGAGCACGTTCAGATTGATCTTCTACGATAAAAACTGAGGAAGACTGAGAAAAGACCAAAGGGCCTTTTCCTTTATTTTGTGAAGAAGGGTTAGCTAAAGATCTTTTCCTCTGTTGTATTCTAAGTCATAGGACGAGGAAGTTTGAGAAAAGACCAACGGACCTTTTCCTTTGTTTTGGGGAGGAGGAGGAATAGCCAAAAGACTATCCTCAGTGGATTACGCAGGAGCAATAGGGTGCAGAGGAGGAGCAGAGCTTTTTCCCTTGCTGTGAGAAGAGGAGAGATTAGCCAAAGGGCCATCTCTTTAGACTGCACTGGCGCAGTTTGCGCATGGATTGATGGCGCACTGGCAGGTTGCGCATGAGGAGTTCTGGCAGAAAGTCTTTTGGCCTCAGTCACAGTGGCTTGCGCAGCAGTAGTCTTGTTGCCAGAGTGTTTGTATTGCACTCTGGTTTCTGGAGTAGTAGATTGTGCAGGCAAAGTGGCAGCCAACTGCACCAGAGGAACATGAGTCTTGCACTTTGACAGAGCAGCATATGAAGTGGTTTGTGAAATGTCAAGGGGAGCAGCATACTGTGCATGAGCAGTAGTAGCAGACTGCACAACAGAGACAGCAGTCTTAGGAACAGAGGCAATGGACTGCGCAGCAGGTTGAGCAGCAGACGCAATGGACTGCGCAGCAGTCTTGGGGACCCACACTGGATGAACTTTGCTCGTGGCAGAAGTTGTTGCAGTGCGAGGGGTGGTCCTGGAGTTGATCATCGCCTCGTAGGCCGTCTGGTGGACCTTTACAACCATCGTCTTCTGCGTCTTTCCGATAGACGCATCGTCACATTGAGTTGTCACTTCCTCGTCGGAGGAGAAAGTCGTCCCGAGCAGAGTCGCCATTTTGTTTGCAAAAACAAAAGTTGATCTTTATTTCAACAAACTTTGTAAAGAAGATTACAAGAATTCTGGAAAAAGTACAACTATAGGAATCCGATCTGAATGACGATCGCTTTATCCCTTGGACGATGTGAACTTTGAAGATGGTAGCCTCTAAAGATTGCAGCAGCACTTTGACAAGAACTCCTGATCTCTGGTGATGATCAATGATCTCTGTGTGTGTATATGATCCCCCCAGGAAGGACTCGAAACTCTATTTATAGAGTTCTGGAAATAACTACTTTTTAGTTATTCTGGATTTGCGCAGGTTGGATTGCTCACACTTTGGATTGCACAGGCAATGAACTGCGCAGGCAGTTACTCGATCGTGGACCATCTGTATGTAACGTGTGGCATTGTTTGATTGAAATGCGCTTGATCGTGTACAAACGGTTTCCACATGGTGAGTAACTGATGGCATGAAGGCCACGTGTACTTTATCAGTTATCTTGATGAAGTGCGCCACCTGAATTGTGCTGGCTTCGAATTGCGCTGGGATGGACTGTGCTGGGCTGGATTGCGTTGCAGGTAGATTGCGCTGCATGTACAGCTGTCCTCGAGCGTTGTGCTGCACGATAAACGAACAGTTTCCTCGTTCTCCGTGCTGTCAGTTGTCAGAAGATCTGATTCTCTGTCAGGTAATGATGACGAGGCCACGTCAGCTTGCGCACTTGGATGAGTGCATAGTTCAGCCTGTGCAATCGAATTGTTGTGCAATCTGTCTTCTGCGCAGTTCACTTGAAGGATGCATAATTTGATTTTTATGACTTCTTTGATGGGTGCAACTTAATTTTTACGACCTACAATTATGTATACATTATGCATTCATATCTATCATTACATGTATACCTTGCATTCATATCTAGCATTCATTATATACTTTCATGCATATATTGTATATCATTCTTTCATTCATGCATTTATGCATTGCTTACATACATTACATTAATTGCATTCCTACATGCTTGTATTCAACCATATATATATATATTAATGTAAAGAGGATACATATCATATATATCATTTCATTCATCTAACATATCATGCATTACATACTCTACATTCGTTTAATTTACATACTACATAGGCTCATAGGTCACACAAAATGCCTATGTCGTATAATCACTATTCTACTTAAAACTAATGCTGTACCAATTGGGTTTTCACTAAATTCTAGGATTAAAGTATGTCGTAGACCTTTGTGTTAGCTTTTCAAACTTTAAACGGATCATATTTTCGTGTCCGGAAGCTCTCAAAATCGCAAAAACATCGAAACGCGTTCGTCTTTCGTACAACTAACACTCAAATAATTTTACAGAAAGTTTCAGAATGAATTTTGCTTTTTAAAATATATATTTGGAAAGTTAACTTCGATACGGTTCTTTTAAAAAAAGGAAGATAAATCGGAGTTCTAAGCTAAAAGTTGTGACATTTCTAAGTTGCTTTGGTTGATAAAAATATGGATGAATATTATGACGAATTTGAGTTGTTTTGGACAAAAGAAACACATGTAGGCCAAGATACTTGGATACCAACATAGGTATCCAAATGAAACTCATTCTAACCATCCTAACTAAGATCAATCCACTCTCTAACCATTCTAAAACTAAATTTAAATATCTATTTAAACTATTATCATACATACATATACATGGGGTGTCATAATTTAGGATCTATCAAGTAGGACACAAGACACATATCTAAAATCCTCAATAGAGCTCCAAATGGCCTCAAATTTGAATCTAAATGGGGGTACATGCATGGGGGTGGATCCTATGGATTCAAATCTAACTAAAATACAAGGGAAATTGAAATATAGATGGTTATACCTATTGGAAGTGGGATCCCAATGATACACTCAAAGGACACGGTTCCGACACGAAAGCTCCTCCAAAATGGACACCGTTCCTTGCTCCTTGCTTCCAATCCTTGCTAGCACCTCCTCCTTGGTTGAATGAGAAGAAATGATGGAAGATTGGAGGAAGAATGAAGGGATTTGGAGATCAAAATCAAGAGGAAAGCTCTCAAGTTTGGGGAAGAATAAATTAGGGTTCTATGTAGAGGTAAAAAGAGGCAAGGGTTTTCTTAAAGATTCTTTATAGGAAGGGAGGGGGCACTTGATGGCTGGTCATTAGATAAATTAGGGTTAGTTTTACATGTAGATGAGTAGCTAGGGCTTGTCCACCCAATTCCAAGCCTTCCTATTGGTTCAATTAGTCATAAGGCTTTCTTTTTCACAAATATCCCAATAGGTAAATATCCTACTTAGAAATATCTAGATATTGTTAATCTAACTTAACCATTAAGTCTCTAACCTTCTAACTAAACCTCCATGAGCATCATTAACATCTAGGTTTAGTCAAAACTAGGTTAGTCTCTAACAATTCAATTAGCACAATATTAATTAATCAAAATTTATTTTCATTAATAAGTCAAAAATGACCAAAATACCCTTAGGCTAAAAAGTCACAATTAGTTATCCTAATCACATGGTTAGGTCCCCATGGTCATGGTTAGTCTCTAGGTCATGCAGTCTCTAGGGTAATACTAGTTAACCATCAAAATCACAATTCAACATTTTAAATAGTTTTAAAATAATTAAAAATTACCAAAAATTATAACATGGTTTAAATATCATTATTAAATGATTATAATTACAAAATTTCAAAATTACCCTCATTTTAGAAACTGGTGCTACAAGTCTACCCTCCTTAGAAAAATTTTGTCCTCGAAATTAAGATGATCGTACTCCTTCTAGGTTAAACTCCCAACAATCAAGGTTAAGAAAACTTTATCTAAAACATGCAAATTGTGGTCCTACTGGTCGTGATATCACGGTCTTGATCAGGGTCACTATACTATCTATCACAGCACAAAACATCCTGACATGTACTAATGGAATCACACAACAAGATGGTAAGAAGAACATGAAAGAAAGACCTACTAACCCGTCACCCGTAGCGTCGGTCTACTCGACTGTCAGCACAAAAGCCCTGCCCCTCTGGGGTATATCCCTCTGATGGTGCGGGGCACGGTGCTGTGCTACAGGTGGCCTAGATCCCTCTATCTAATCCATGATACTCAAGTAATATCCATACTGATATTCCACTCCATTATACTAGGGCACCATCTATATGGTATCTATTCTGCATACCCGTCTATCCAGAAACAAGTTACTAGAATCCTTATCACACCAATAAGTATGGCTACGATAATCCACATAGTCTGCAACTAATGTACATATCTCTAGAATCATGGTATTTAAAATTTTTGTATTGCCGCTAGCTTGGCTGCGAAAACTTTAAATTCCAACACCCGAGAAATATATCCAAAATCAGACTCTATCCCATCGCCAAACCAGCTAATATGGCTATAGAAGACTCTAGATTTCATGACTGAGGCAACCTAGCCCATAATGTTATCTTGGTAGAAAATTAAGTCAATAATGAATACCAAGAATCAAATTCAACGATGAACAAGAAAGTAGACATAAAATGTCGAAATCGAATTTTGAGATAGTTTATAATGAGATTCTCAAGGGTCATCCCAGGAATATTCTCAAGTAGTCCTAACTGTGATTGAGTAACCTCTCTGCTAAAGCCTATTCCTTAGTTCCTATCGCAGGCGCGCAGCAGTACAACTAATCGTCGCACTACCACGACATCGCACTAATGCGACTCTTGACCTGCATGGGCCACCACTAAAAATGTGTCACGATCCGCATCCAGTGTAGGGGCACGAGAAGTGGGTACGTCCAGCCTACGCCGCAGTATCGGCGGTAGAACGCTGTCCTAGGTTACTATCTAATCAACAACTCACGTAATTATATAATGTACTTGTCAAATCTCAACTCCGAACGGAGGACAAGTATAGATATAATGAGATCTCAATCACAGTCTAAGTACGATATGATAACACAGAAGTTTATAACTAAGACTAAATAACAACAACAAAACCAACTACTAAATAATAATAATCTCAAACAACATCAAAACAATATCTTAACTTATTACAATTTAAGTTCTAAAACATGAAAGCTAAATCAAGTCTACTAGCTAGTCTCCCGATCACTCCTGAGTGTCGGGGCCAAAGGTAGCTAAGCCATCTTCCGGTCCATAGTAAGTAAGGCAAGTATCCTCGGGGCAAGCATCTGTTATATTTTTAACAAGTCTAGTCAGGACAGGAACGAGTACAACTCATCAAGAAATTCCAAGTAAATGACGGAGAACTATAAGACAGTTATATTGATGAACATGGCAGTTTATATGAGTAATGATATAGAGAAACAGTTAAGGTACAAGAAAAGTACGGTAACTAAACAAGAGAAGAAGCATGGCAAAGAAGGCTGTAAAATATAATCTAGCTAAACTAGAGTAACATGATATAAGTCCAGATAGTATAATATGAGTCATGTGTAATCCCAGTGCGAGTCCAGACAATGTAAATCTAATACCAGATGATTCCAGTACAAGATGTCAAGTATAAGTTGAGTCCAGTCAGTGATCAAAGATTCCAGGGTGAGTCCATACTATACTCTAACAGTGTGTTTTAAAATATCGATATCGACATGTAAACAGCTGTAGGTAATACGGCACATCGCACACTCGGCCAAGTGTGGGATGGCTATCATTCCAGTATAATTCCAAGAGAGTGATTCCAGTATTTAGGAATGTTCATATGCCTACTCTAATATTTCTCCGCCCAACAAGTACAAGTGAATCCATAACCCGACACGAAAATAGTACAATTCCAGCCAGAACATAAATGATACCAGTAAGTGATTCCAGGGTGATTCCAGTATGTGATGCCAGTAGTGATTCCGGAAATAGAGGCCAGACATGAATAAATGTGTGTCGTATAAAATGGATCCAACAATATCAAATCGTGTTTGTAACAGAGAATCAAATAGAACTAACTAGAACTGAAGTACAGTAATTTACAAATAAATGAAAGAACTATCAGAGAATGTACTCGCCTGATACCCTGTACAACTGATGAAAATAGATATCTGCACCAGAGTCACAATGTCCTAAATAGAGCAGTACAGGTTATAATGTGTTTAAAACAAGGTAAATGAAGTTTATGATGCAATCTACATGATTTCTAGGTCAATTTAGGTTAAACTCAAACTTGGTCAACTCTGGGTCAAGCTAAGTCAACTAGGTCAACTCTAGTTAACTATGGTCAAACTAGCTAGGGTTGGGTCAACAATGGTCAACTAGTCTAGGTTAGTCAATTCTAGGTCTAAATAAACTAAGTATATGCAAATCAAGTATCCAAGATAGCTACTAACTCATAGCCTAAGTCACTTGCTAAACCAAGCACAAAACTAAGCCATAAGCTAACAAGGCACACAAACTTAGTCATATAATGTATATATATTATTCACATTCACATATTCATATACATAGATATATATAGGAAAGCTATATATATATAGGCACATACGTATATATATATATATATATATATATATATATATATATATATATATATATAGAGAGAGAGAGAGAGAGAGAGAAAGAGCGAAGGAGAGGTAAAAGAGTAAGTGAGTGTGTGTGTGACATGTGTGTGAAAGGATATGTGTTAATGTTCTTAGATTTAGTGATAGGTAGGTGTATGGGACATGAAATACATGGTGTCAAAGGATGTATGAATGCATATGTGTAAAAGGTTATATGTTAACTCAGTTTATAGAAATACATACATACATACTTATATTACATACATGCATACATACATATCATATATACATACATACATTGCATACATGCCTACATACATATCACATATGCATACTTGCATTCATTCATGCACCTATACATACATACATAGATGCATACATACATATTTGAATACATTATATACTTGTATACATTATATTTCATATTTGTATACTCTACATTATATTATATTCACATATCATTAAGTTGCATAAATATACTTATTTTCATTACATACATGTTATTCATGCATATTACATAAATACATGCATCTATACATAATATACATTGTATACAACATAGAAAAATAGAAGAGAAAAAATGGGGAAAAACTGAAATGGAAAGGAAAGGGAAGAAAAAAGTGAGGAAAAGGGAAAACAGTGGACATATACATGCTTGCATCATATATTCTACATTACCATACATGCTATCATTATATATTGCATTACATTATGTATACATTATGCATTCATATCTATCATTACATGTATACCTTGCATTCATATCTAGCATTCATTATATACTTTCATGCATACATTGTATATCATTCTTTCATTCATGCATTTATGCATTGCTTACATACATTACATTGATTGTATTCCTACATGCTTTCATTCAACCATATATATATATTAATGTAAAGAGGATACATATCATACATATATCATTTTATTCATCTAACATATCATGCATTACATACTCTACATTTATTTAATATCCATACTACATAGGCTCATAGGTTACACAAAATGCCTATGTCGTATAGTCGCTATTCTACTTAAAACTAATGTTGTACCAATTGGGCCTTCACTAAATTCTAGGATTAAAGTATGTCGTAGCCCTTTGTGTTAGCTTTTCGAACTTTAAACGGATCGCATTTTCGTGTCCGGAAGCTCCCAAAATCGCAAAAACACTGAAACGCGTTCGTCTTTCGTACAACTAACACTCAAATAATTTTACAGAAAGTTTCAGAATGAATTTGGCTTATTAAAATATATATTTAGAAAGCTAAATTCGATACAGTTCTTTCAAAAAATAGGAGATAAATCAAAATTCTAAGCTAAAAGTTATGTCATTTCTAATTTGCTTTGGTTAATAAAAACGTGGATGAATATTATGACGAATTTGAGTTGTTTTGGACAAAAGAAACACATGTAGGCCATGATACTTGGATACCAACATAGATATCCAAATGAAACTCATTCTAACCATCCTAACTAAGATCAATCCACTCTCTAACCATTCTAAAACTAAATTTAAATATCTATTTAAACTATTATCATACATACATACATATGGGGTGTCCTAATTTGGGATCTATCAAGTAGGACACAAGACACATATCTAAAATCCTCAATAGAGCTCCAAATGGCCGTAAATTTGAATCTAAATGGGGTACATGCATGGGGGTGGATCCTATGGATTCAAATCTAACTAAAATATAAGGGAAATTAAAATAGAGATGGTTATACCTATTGGAAGTGGGATTCTAATGATACACTCAAAGGACACGGTTCTGACACGAAAGCTCCTCCAAAATGGACACCCTTTCTTGCTCCTTGCCCCCAATCCTTGCTAGCACCTCCTCCTTGGTTGAATGAGAAAAAATGATGGAAGATTGGAGGAAGAATGAAGGGATTTGGAGATCAAAATCAAGAGGGAAGCTCTCAAGTTTGGGGAAGAACAAATTAAGGTTCTATGTAGAGGTAAAAAGAGGCAAGGGTTTTCTTAAGGATTCTTTATAGAAAGGGAGGGGGCACTTGATGGCTGGTCATTAGATGAATTAGGGTTAGTTTTACATGTAGATGAGTGGCTAGGGCTTGTCCACCCAATTCCAAGCCTTCCTATTGGTTCAATTAGTCATAAGGCTTTCTTTTTCACAAATATCCCAATAGGTAAATATCCTACTTAGAAATATCTAGATATTGTTAATCTAACTTAACCATTAAGTCTCTAACCTTCTAACTAAACCTCCATGAGCATCATTAACATCTAGTTTTAGTCAAAACTAGGTTAGTCTCTAACAATTCAATTAACACAATATTAATTAATCAAAATTTATTTTCATTAATAAGTCAAAAATGACCAAAATATCCTTAGGCTAAAAAGTCCTAATTAGTCATCCTAATCACATGGTTAGGTCCCCATGGTCATGGTTAGTCTCTAGGTCATGCAGTCTCTGGGTTACACTAGTTAACCATCAAAATCACAATTCAATATTTTAAATAGTTTTAAAATAATTAAAAATTACCAAAAATTATAACATTGTTTAAATATCATTATTAAATGATTATAATTACAAAATTTTAAAATTACCCTTATTTTAGAAACTGGGTGCTACACTAGACCTCAGAACAGATCACGTTAACTAAAACTGAAAAATGAATTATCCAGTCAGGATTGGAGCAAGATCACCATAACACTACATTATGCAATATAGAAGAAACAGTAATAAGGAAGATAAACTATAGGCATGACATAATATGATAGGAGTACTACTATAACATGATCACAGTATGAAATAGACTTGATGGAAGATAAATAATAAATAATATAGAAATAATAATCAAGTCACGTGTACTATATGTTTTAGAATACTAATTTTCTGCATGTAGACGGTTTGGGATATACGTCAGTCATACATGTGGTTTCTGACTGATATTATGCAATCAATGTATATATAGTATGTATTCAATTCGTTGACTACATGCTTGCTTGTATTCCCCCGTTCGACTCACTCAAGATACATGATCATTACGATAAAACATTAGCAAACGATAAACAATAAACATGATAAACAAGAAATAAGATATGGACATGTACATATATACTAATGATCTAACTCTTGTACACAAGTAGTAATCAAGAACAATGACAACATGAATTATAAAGAAGTAACAGTAAAAATACGATACGAAGATACGTGCAGAACAAAATAAAGACAACAAAGCTCATAGTGATACTTGCCTGCTTTGATAGATGATGAAGTTACAGACTCATGACGTTGTAAGCCCAATCTATTCCATCACATAAATAAAGACAAGTTAGATCTAAAAATCTTACTTTTGAAACCATAGGAATTAGATAAATAAGTTTCCGAGTTTAATTTAATTTAATTCTAAAATAAATCATCTAAAATCCTAATTTAATCTTATAATAATATAAAATAAAAACTAAACACAGATTTTTGGTTAAAGAAAGTCACGGTAACAAATTCGGGATCCATTGCACGCGAATCGAGGCATACCATTGACTAGATAGTCAACCAAAACGAACCTAATGATTTAAATATGAAACCATGGAGATACCAGTGCTACGAGTGCACTAGAATCGATAGTGCCACAAAATTACTATTAGGCCAAAAGTTATCACCATTATGGCTAACCGTGACTAAATCGATGAATCACCAACGAAATTAGACTTATACTAATTAAATAACATAACAAACTAATATATTAATTTCTAAAAAATTCTTTGTTGTAGATCTATGTGCCAAATTTTGAAAACATCAAACGGTTCGCAAAACGGAGCTCGGGATCTCCCAAAATCTCGAAAACAGTGCGACGTATTAATTTTTAGACAACTCGCACTCAAACAATTTTCTAGAAATTCAAGTAAATAATTACAGAAAATAGATTACAAATTCCAAAAGTTAACCTCGATATAGTTCTAACAAAAAAATAACATTCAAAACTGATTTCGGGGTTGATTGCAATCGTCTCGCAAAGTTGAAGGTTCTCAAAGATCAAACCACAAAGGAGACTAGAATAATAAACCAGGGTTTATAGAAATACGATAATATATAAAGAGGACAGAGGCGTTGGATGCTTGAGTCGGTGCGACACGTGTCACGATCTGGACGACCCTGACCAGAATAGACAGTCCATGGTCCACGCGACTCGGCTCGACTCTGTCCTATATTAGGAAAGCTGAGTCAGCCGCCTGCGCTAATTGCCATGTGGGCCATCCAGGGACCCTAGTGACCATATCTAACCTAGTGTTAACATATTTCACCTATAGGCTTAGGCATGAACTATTGTTGTCTCAAAATCAAAACATTGATTTAATGATTCTAACCTCCTTTATACCTAATAAAATAAAAAAATATTCTCTAAAATCAAAATAAATTCTAGGGAAGCAAATGCTACACCAAGTGACATGGATGGTCCCACTCAAGGCTCCTTAAGGTGAGTTCATGTGGGTTCACCCCAACCTTTGTCCAAGACTTGATGCAGCCTACGGCTCCTCCGATCACCAAACAAAATAGAAAGAAGCCCAAGCTGTGACATGTGGCATCTTCCTCAAGAGACGTACGACGGGCGCCTTTCAGGCCCAATAGATCCTCTATGGGCTATTTCAATAAAATATAAATGTACGATTATGCACCTCGGTCATGCCATTGAAAGATATGGAAATAAGTCACCTTTTTGAGTTATTTGAACATGTACATTAGCCTCAATAATGTGTCAAAACTCTCTGCCAATTGGATCCTTGTGGAATATTTTCTACTACGTCCCTAATAACTTTGTTAAAAAATTTCCATAACCAAAAAAGAGAGACACAAAATACACATATTAAAGGAAAATATGTTACATATTTTCGTTACACATGACAAATTTTATTTCTACATGAAGATTTACGATATCTGAGGCCTCAACGTACTTTGGGTCATCCTTCACGGAGTGAAGGGCTCAACAAAGGAAGATGATGAGAAGTTGCACGAGACAACGACTGAAAAGGGAGACGGCCACGAAGTAGCATACACCTTCATTCCCACCGCAGTTGGAAGGAAAGTACTAAGGAATGGCAATCTATCCAAATCCCGTATCCAACATCCTCCTTGCCTGAACCAGAGTACAATGACACATCTCGAGGAAAGGTGGTGCACCCAACCTACTGTATGGATGAGGACAACTATGCTTTTGCGAGATTCTTGATTTCTCGGTGAAATCTCGCATCTAGAGGAAGATCCCTTTGAACAAGGTGGTCTATGAAGCTTCTTTCTACTCTGTCACATTTACATCTTGGTGCTCGAACCTTCATATTATTTGGTGGCTTGATGTCAATGGCTACTTCAACCCCAGCTTGACTCGCCATGGCGGAAAAGCATCCGACCCGCAAGGAAGCGGAAAAAACTTCTGCATAAAGGAAGAAAGGAAGAGAGGAGAAGGAACTGTGAATAAAACCTTCCCCCCAAAACTCTATCTGTAGGTGCCAAACTCATTATAATGATAGGTGAGGAGTCATTTCCCCATTAAATGGAATTACTCCCACACTTATGAAGGTGAATATGCCTCTTCAAGTTTGGGCCAGACCTGGTTAAATTGTATTCTTCGATTCCTATGCCCATGACAACGATATTAAATATGGACAAGGTTGAAGCCTCAAAAAACCGAGTCATGACAAGGCCAGATGGCAGATCATTAGCTCCCCGAAGTATGCAACAGTGACTCATCTTCCAGCATGCGACTATATGGCGATAACTCAATTCTCAGCATACTGCTCACATAAAAATAAAAGGGTATGCACTTATAGCCTCTGTGACTTACAATGATAAAAAGACAAAAATCTTCATATTTTTCTGTTAACTTGTCTTTAAGGTCCAGCTGCCTTAAATACTTCCTCATCTACGGTCCATAGTAGGACTTCCCCCCTCCCACAAAAAGCTTCCAAACTTACTTTATGTACTCAATCACTGAATATGACATGGAAAGTAGGTCTACAACAAATTATGCTACAAATCGGAAGTACACGATTTACCACTATTTTTCTTAAAAGAAAAAAGTAAGATATATTAAAAAGAAAAGAAGAGGATATATAACCGTTCACACGTCGAAACTGATATTTCACGTGAATGAGCAAAGAAGAGGATATTTACCACTATATACCGTGTCTTTCGTGGAAAATAGCAGTCGCACATTTCACGTGCGAGGTGCCTGATTTACCCATAGTCGTTCACACGTCGAAACTGATATTTCAAAACACATAGATAGTCGTCTCATTTATTATTTTCTTGTTTTCTCACCACTTGCCATGTCACCATGTTTACATATTCTTTTCTCTATGTTCTTGCTTTCATTCTAGTTATACCATGACATCAGTTTACTTTCTAGTTTTCTTCCACATATGCTATTTTCATGTATTGTAAATTCTATTATGTTGCGAATAGCCTGTCAGTTTGTGTGCTTGTTCCATTCCTGACTGGAAACTAACATTTTTTAGGTTAGCCGCGACCACTCTTAGCATTCGGGAGGCATGGGTATGCTGAGGTCAACCTAGATAGTTGAGTTAGTTGTCTTTTCTATTTTGTGAGACAATGTATTTTCTAGCAAATCTAAACTTGTGAAAACTTGTATGTTTGTAAAGTTATTTAGTTTTGTGAATGAGCAAATAAAGTTATATTATGTAATTTTGAGCATCATGGCCTTGACAGCGTTCTACCGCCGACTCTGCGGCGTAGGCTGGCTTCGACACGCACTCGTATCCCGAAAAGCGGGTGCGGGTCGTGACACAAAGTCTTCCATGAGTACTTGGACCGGTTTATCGTTGTCTTTTTTGACGACATTCTGATCTACTCGAAGACCCAAGAAGAACATGAGAAGCACTTGAGGATAGTCTTGAAGACATTGAGGAATGAGAAGCTATACGGTAAGTTGTCCAAGTGCGAGTTCTTCTTAGACAAAGTAGATTTTCTTGGCCATGTTGACACAAAAGAAGGCATATCAGTGGATCCCAAGAAGATAGTGTCACGCCCCAGAACCAGAATACTGGAGAGTGGGGGAATGACTCAGCCAGCTACGTATTACGGGTAGATGAATACCGTATAATACGATCAATGCTGTCTAACCAGACGAGGGGGTGCATACTACATGAGAGTCTTACTATGGTCGCTTCACATCTATTGTCTCAATCGTTCAAACAAGAAACGGTAATAGAGAACATGTAAGATAAAGCAATAAGGCGTCCCAAACGCTCAATCAAAATGTTCTTGAGATCTGGCTTTACAAAACATAGCCAGATGATATAGCAAGTATACACAATTGTTATCAGCTGCAGTCTGACTTAATTACAATTATGTAAAAGTAAGTACAAGACAATCCGACTAACATGTCGGTGCCAAACGGCTAAGTATAAAGGTAAATAACAAAACGAGCAGTGAAGTAAGGAACCCACTCGAGTCCTCCTGCAATCATTCTCCTAGTATTGACCATCCTGGAGGTAGAAGTAAGCTGAGTCCTAGGAAACCGGCTCTAAATCTGGCCATGCAAAACCAGAGAGGTTAGACCTCTAATAGCAAGTACCACAAGGAAGGGCGATATGAAGGACTAAACCCGTAAGTAAAAGAATATAATGATAATAGATCTCTGCTTTCCACTAGGATTTACATCACATCACGACACTTCGAACCAACCTCCCAACCAAACAAGGACAGAAGTTGGCCCGTCATGTCCTGACATTCTGATCATCCCAGTTAGGTAACAGAGTAGTGCAGTACACAAACAAATCATCTTGAACGGCCAATCAACTACCATGGCTTGCTAATGTGAGTTCCAAGTTATCTTGGAATTATGCAATTAGGGATTCCTCAGTTCTTACTATGTGCGAGCAAGGCTAGTCTATCCAGTCAATCATGTGCGCCATGCATGAATTAGACGAGTCCTAGCAGGACGCCCGTCAATATACAATATACAATAATAATAAAAGCAGATACTGCTCCCTGCCCGTGTGGCAGATTTACAGTATCTGTGGGAACCAGCCGGCCCGTCGGGTACTACTCGTCCCAAGGGGGCTGCCATGTAAGAACTCGGGAATCCATTCTCTCAATGCCATCATTATTTTATTTAACTTAATAGTCTCTACGTTAAGCAAAATCCCATGCCGTGGATCATGGTCATTCAAATGAGTACTTTTGTACGGGGTACGATATGCGCGACTCTACAACGATACCCGTGCGGTTATGTTGACATAGCGTAATGCAACAATCAAATCTAACCACGGAGTAATCATGCCTTGACCATAAAGTACACATGCTGGTTTTTGTAAGAAAATAAATAACTAAATAAATAAATAAATAAATAAATAATTTGAAGCCTGCATGTGCCTGTATGCCAATATTCGGGATCGGCTAATCGAGTACAATAGTTCATTACATGAACGTGTCTCATTCATTCATTTCAATAAGACGACTAGCCAGTCTCTTTAGTTCCAACTAGGAACGCATGATCAATTATTAGTCAATGTCACAATCATTATCAATGGTGACAAGGCATGAAAGTCAATTAGTATTACATGGGGTCGAGCCTATAACTCCTCGGAGTTAAGCTCTAGTCATACTGGGTATCCATGGATCAATCAAGACACATGATACATTCCACATAACAATCTGTATTAACAATATTAATATATCATGATTTATCAAGTTCATGCAAAAAGGCGTAAGGATATAATAGAAGAAATATCATGCCATCATTAAATGAATAATTATAGGACAATTAAAACACCCAGGTCAAGAAAGTCACGCTGACAAGTCTAAGCTAAGGCCAAAAGTCACGCCAAGTCTAGTAGGAGTGAGCGTGTAACAGCGTGAGCGTGAAAAAGTAATTCACGCTGGCATGCACAGTGTGAGCGTGAAGGAAAATTCACGCAGACTCAAGTGAGCGTGAAAAGGTGACAAAAAATCCACGCACGCTAAAAATCCACGCACGCTCATGGATGTGTGCGTGACTGAAAATACACGCACTCATGGATGTGTGCGTGACTGAAAATACACGCACTCATGGATGTGTGCGTGACTGAAAATACACGCACTCATGGATGTGTGCATGACTAAAAATACACGCACTCATGAGAACGTTAGCGTGACTAAAAATACACGCACGCTCATGAGAACGTTAGCGTGACTAAAAATACACGCTAACATGTAAGAACATGAGCGTGACTCAAAATCCACGCAGACACGTAGAGTCGTGTGCGTGACTAAAAATACACGCAGACACGTAAAGACGCGTGCGTGACTGGGCTGATGTTCTACGCGAGCACGTAAGAACGTGTGCATACAACATTTCCCGAACTCCAAGTCCTATGGAGCCTTCGCTCCAGTGCCAAAATACACGCTAAGTTGGTGGACCAAAACCCATGAACAGCCGAAAATACAAACTTAGATCTAGAGAAAACAAGCCACAGAAATCAAAAATGCCAAGAACTAAACTCTCTCAGGATCATGAGAGGAAGAGAAATGAACCATAAAAATGGATGATTGAGAAGCAAGTTTGCACTTGCCTTCTCCTGCTGGTGGTAGGTGGTGGAGAGTAATGAAAGGAAGAAGAAGTAATGGTGAGAATGAAGTAATGAGGAGAAAGAAAGAGATGAAAGCTTTAAATAGGAAGGGTGGTGGTAGGTGGGGTGTTGGGCCGGGTTAAGGGGATCCAGCAAACCGAAACCCAATAAGACTAAAGCAGCAAATAAAATACAGGTAATAAAATTGCAGAAATAAAATTTGCAGGAAATTAATTAACATGAAAATTTAAAGAGCAGATAATTAATTAACATGAAACTAAAGGAATTTAAATACAGAATAATACATGATAAATACTAAATAAATACACATGAGTTGTATATGTATAAAAATACGCATTCCGAAAACGGGGAGTGACAGATAGCAGCAGTGGAGTCTTGGACAAGCCCCAGTTTAGTTGCAGAGATCATAAGTTTCTTGGGTTTAGCTGGATATTACAGGAAGTTCATGAAAGACTTCGCAAGGAATGCTGATCCTATGATAAAGCTAACTAGGAAGAAAGAAGAATTCGTCTGGACCAAAGCGTGTCAGGCATCATTTAAAGAACTGAAGAGAAGGTTGACAACAGCACCAATTATGTCGCTACCCTCAGAATCAGGTGAATTCTCCATCTACAGCGACGCTTCCGGTAAAGGATTGGAATGTGTGCTACAACAGCATGGAAAGATAATTGCTTATGCTTCTCGACAATTACGGAACCATGAGAAGAACTACCCGACGCATGACCTGGAGTTAGCATCGGTCATCTTCGCCTTGAAGCTCTGGAAGCATTACCTATACGGCGAGAAGATGACATATACACAGACCATAAAAGTCTCAAATATGTCTTTATACAAAAGGAGCTAAACATGGGCCAGAGGTGATGGCTGGAGCTCATGAAGGACTTTGATGTCAACCTGCTGTACTATCCGGGTAAGGCTAATGTCGTTGCTGATGCGCTTAGCAGGTACCCGATGGCTATGTTTTTAACGAAGGACCGACATCTGCTAGAAGACATGGAGAAGCTTGGGCTGGAGATTGTGCTAGCAAAAGCAGTAACGTTGAAGCTTGGGAAAGAAGCTATTGTACCAGGAGTGGACTCGCCCATGATGCAACTACAAGTGCAGTCTAGCCTAATCAACAGAGTCAAGGAGACTCAGTTCCAGGATGAGACACTGTGCAAGCTGAGAGATTGAGTGTTAGCTGGAACATTTGAGGGTTTCTCTATAGCTGGAGATGGAGCATTGAGACATGGCACGAGGTTCTGCGTGCCGACTGGCGAACTGAGAAACGAGCTGATCAAGGAGGCACATCAGTCGCAATATTCTATTCATCCAGGAGGAAACAAGATGTATAAGGACATGAGAGCACATATATGGTGGCTTGGAATGAAGAGAGACGTGGCAAAATTCGTCTCTAAATGCATAATCTTCCAGCTGGTGAGGGCAGATCGTTAGAGGCCAGCAGGATTACTACAGCCGCTTCCCATTCCAGAGTGAAAATGAGAGCATATCACCATGGATTTTGTAACGGGATTGCCTAGATCCCAAGGAGGAAAGGATGTCGTCTGGGTAATTGTGGACATACTGACCAAGTCTACCAATTTTATTCCTTTCAAGGTTGGTTTATCCACCGAAAGGTTAGCAGCTCTCTATATGCAGAACATATACCAGCTTCATGGAGTTCCGGTCAACATTGTATCAGACATGGATACCCAGTTCACTTCAAATTACTGGAAGAGTCTGCATGAAAGATTGGGCACACACCTAAAGTTCAACACTACATACCATCCGCAGACCGACGAGCATCTGAAAGGACTATTCAGACGCTTGAGGACATGCTGAGATCATACGTCTTACAGTTTGGAGGATCTTGGGAAGATCATTTATACCTGGTTGAGTTTTCCTATAACAATAGCTACCAGGACAGCATCCGGATGACATCGTTTGAGGCATTATATGGACGTCGTGCCGTACTCTACTAGCATGGGAAAACGTAGGAGATCGAGTTATGCTGGGACCAGAGATGGTTACAGATGCTGCAGAGAAGATAAAGATGATCAGAGAGATGCTAAGGATTGCATAGGACTGCTAGAAGTATTGGGCAGACAGTAAGCGCCGAACATTGGAGTTTGAGGCAGGAGATCAAGTCTTTGTCAGAATTTCTCCTACCAGAGGCACTATCAGATTCGGCCGAGCTGGGAAGCTTTAGCCCCCGTTATATTGGTCCATTTAAGGTACTGAGCAGGGTTGGAGAAGTAGCTTACAGAGTAGCTCTTCCATCTAGTCTCGAGGGCGTGCACAACGTCTTCCACGTATCGCAGCTCAGGCATTACGTATCGGATCCGAGCCATATTGTAGATCATTCAGAGCTAGAAGTCGGACCAAGTCTCACTGTGCCAGAGTAGCCAGTGAAGATAGTAGATCGAATAGAGAAGAGATTGAGGCATGCGGTGATTTTGCTAGTCAAGGTAGCTTGGCGTCACCACTCTCCAAGCGAAGCTACCTGGGAGCGAGAGGATGAGATGAGGGAGAAGTATCCTCATCTTTTCTAGGTATGTTCTAACCCTCTCTTTTATTACTGGTAGAAATTTCGAGGATGAAATTTTCCAAGGAGGGAATGTTGTAAAACTCATAAATTTTGGATTTGTGAATATATTAGTTTTTATAACGCTTTCTGATTAATAATAGTTAGGAGCATTAATTATTGTTGTTATTTCTTAGCCTTAATTAAAACCCATTCTCATAGCCCAATAACTTAAGCCTATTAGCTACCAACCCAAACCCATTAACTACAACTAACCGTTCAACCCACCCAGTCCCCGCTCAGATCCACTTTCTCAGCCGAATCCAACCCCGCGTAACCCCTCTCTTCCCTCTACGTAATATTCCAGAAACTCTTCTTCTCCAGAAGAGAAATCACAGAACCTTCAACCTTCACAAACTCATCTCTTCCTCCTCCCACACTCATCTATTTTCGAAACTGATCCCATCCCGACGCTCCCCGAGCCGCCCCGGTCAATCCGACACCCCAATCGAGGTATTTTCGAGACGCGTTGCCGCCCGCCAACCGCCTCCCGGACATTTTCGGCCGCGTCACGACCGGCGACCGCCCCGGCCGCCTCCGCGTGCGCAACAGCGTTCGTCCGCACGCGCGCCAGCACCCGTGTGCGGCTCCCCGCCCGCGCGATAGCACACGCAGCCGCCCCCGTCATCGGCCAGCAACCGCCAGCCCGCGCGGTCGCCCCCGCCGCCGGCCAGCAGCCCGTACGGCCATCCCTGCTGTCGGCCAGCGCCTGTGCGCCGCTCCCACACGCACCAGTGGCTCACCCGCCCGTGATGTAGCCCGCGTGCGCAGCTTCACAGCCACGTCAGTGCTTTTTTGCGCACGTTCCGCGTGTCCCGCGTGCCCGTGCGTGCGTCCCACGTTCCGCCTCTTGTGCGTCGGTGCGCGTTCTGCGTATCCACGTTCCGAGTCTGAGGCCTCCCCTCGGTACTCCGTCATCAACCTTTCGGTAAGCCAGAACCTTTCTGTTTAATTTACAGAATGCAAAACCAATCCCTGTTCCGACCGAAATTGACAGAATAAAGCTCTGTCAATTCCGGGATAAATAGTTTGTAGTTTCCTAATTTCGACCTTAAGTTTTGTAATAGAATTCTAGTAATTAATGTGACGGTTGGATTAATATTTAAGCCGTATTAAATAAATTGTTATTAATTAGTTAAGTGATAGATTTAATGATTACTATTAAAATGGTTAACAAAACGTTTAATTAAGTTTATCGTAGGAATTACGTTATTGTAAATATTGTTAATATTATTGCCGATAGTTTACGTAAATAGAATGTTAAAATAGTTTCTTATCAAAAGCCTATTTTTTTAATATAAGGAATAATATTTTTAAGCAAAAACCATTTATTTACTATTTTGGATAAAATATTAGTTATCTCCCGAAAAATGATTTAAAAGAGTATGTTGTATAGATTATACCAAGCTTAGCAAGATATTAATTCTAGTTATAAAAATAAAAACCTAATTTTTACTATTTATTTAATTGAAATAGTAATTTTTTACGTGACTAATATTAAGAGTTAATTATTTTAAAAGAAATGTTTTATTAGTAGTTAATTACCACCTTAATTATATTTCCAAAAAATATTAGTTATTTCTATTAAAATGATTTTCTTATTTAAAAATATCTATTAAAATATTTTGTATAGTTTATGTAAATAAAAACTATTTAATTTCAAAGGATTTTCCCAGTATATTATAAAGGTAATTCTAATTATAATATTAGTTTATGAAAAACCGTTTCTTATCTACTAATAAATTAAGTATAATAATTCTGGCATTAATTAAAAAAACAATGGTTTTATTAGGAAAATTATTTTATCAATTATTATACGTGGTTTTAAGTATTAAATAGTTATAGCCTTATTTCTCCAAAAATATTTTTATAACTAAAACGATTGTTTATTATAATTATTGGCGGTTAATTAAACCTTTGAATGACTTCTAAAATAGAGTATCAATTAATGTATGTCTCCCGAAAAATGATTTAAAAGAGTATGTTGTATAGATTATACCAAGCTTAGCAAGATATTAATTCTAGTTATAAAAATAAAAACCTAATTTTTACTATTTATTTAATTGAAATAGTAATTTTTCACGTGACTAATATTAAGAGTTAATTATTTTAAAAGAAATGTTTTATTAGTAGTTAATTACCACCTTAATTATATTTCCAAAAAATATTAGTTATTTCTATTAAAATGATTTTCTTATTTAAAAATATCTATTAAAATATTTCGTATAGTTTATGTAAATAAAAACTATTTAATTTCAAAGGATTTTCCCAGTATATTATAAAGGTAATTCTAATTATAATATTAGTTTATGAAAAACCGTTTCTTATCTACTAATAAATTAAGTATAATAATTCTGGCATTAATTAAAAAAACAATGGTTTTATTAGGAAAATTATTTTATCAATTATTATACGTGGTTTTAAGTATTAAATAGTTATAGCCTTATTTCTCCAAAAATATTTTTATAACTAAAACGATTGTTTATTATAATTATTGGCGGTTAATTAAACCTTTGAATGACTTCTAAAATAGAGTATCAATTAATGTATGTCTCGAGTCCTGGACTTAGCCTGAGTACTTTCTTGTGGTCACCTACAGCACCGGAAACATCAAGACAAGTTCATACGTATTCAAACATGTGTTTTAGTTAATAATTAAAATTATTGCATCGTAGAATCATTGTATCGACACTTGATCCACGGGATCCTATTCAGACCCAACTGATTGCTTGACTGACTCATTGACTCATTGACTCGGGGTTGGGGAGTAGTGTTAACACCTGTGGTCAAAGCCCCCTACTGCCTCACTGTGGATAGCGAAAGCCCAACCCACTTGGGCTGAAGCCGGACCGTGTTCACTAGACACATACTGCCTCCATTCCTAGCCGGTTATAGGATGTTACGCGCTCAAAACACTACTGCTAGTTAGATTTGCATCATTTTATTTTCAGAAATTTATTGCATAACTGCTTCTTTATTTATTATTTAGAAAATATATTTCTGTTATAAACTGTTTCTTGTCTCATTTTTAATTATTAAATAAGATACTGGAATTGATTTGTATGTTTTTGTTCCCCTCCTGACTGGAGACCAATATTTTATGTGATTGCGACGACGAGGAGCTGGCCTATAGTTATTAATATGGGCCTGACTTGGGTTCCGAGGAGTTAGCTGAACCAGGACAGAGGAACCAAGAGTTCTATTTGCACCCTTCTGTTTAGTTTCTTTCCCTTTCTAAAAGTTGTAATAAATAAACAAGTTGTAACAACTAGATGTTTGTTCTGTTATGTTGTTTTTAATTAGACTCTAGTTTATTTCAAATGTTTAATAAAAATTTATTCCGTATTAGAATATTTGTGCCTGCGTTGCTACCGATTGACACAACTTACTGCCGTCGTCTCACAACGGTACAGACTGGACATGATCCGACTGGCCCAAGTATATTGGAATCGGGTCGTGACAGTAACATATAGCATCTTCGACTTTCAAAAGTTGGAAATTTATCCTCGAACATTTGCAGATATTGGACTCAAGATGAATCTCTAACATATAGATTCTTTCATGGTCAAAAAAGTATAATAGGATTCAGTATAGTTACATGATGTTAAACTGCATGGTAATGGTAATGAGAAGTTTTCTCTGTATGTCAACTAGCCAGCCATTTAGAGTTGAAGTTATCAAACGTATTTACTATTCTTCCAATCTTGTAACAGGAGTATGAGCAATGCATAAACAGAATAACAATAATAATTAAGGATGGACAAAGACAGGAAAGGGGAGTAGCCTAGTGGTCGTAGCGAGGCATGCGGCCCGAGTGGTCACGAGATCGATTTCCAGTGGGGGCATATTCGGCACACAATTTACATACAATAGTAACATTAGATGAATACACAAGGGGAGAAAGCACACAATATGTTCAATTTTCAAAATAATTAAATAATATATTTTGGATTTTTATGTTACAATTATGTTAGCTTGGTTATATTAAGATATGACCATAATTATAATGCTTTCTAGTCATTTGGCTCCTTCTAGTTATCAAATTTCTCCTTTTTATACTGTAATTCATTTTCTTTTTGGTTATAAATAAGCCAAGATGGTTATTTTATAATTCTCATTATTTATTATAGTTGTTATAGTTTTTTCATAATTTACTATAAATGGTTATAATAGCTACAATTTGTTATAAATAGTCATAAATGGTTATAAACATGAATATATGACTATAGTTAATTATAAATGGTTATACTCATTCTGTTTTAGTTGGAGAGATGGAAATTAAACAAATAATTTTATAACTGCATAAATAGAGATTATGCACATTAGGGGAAGACGAGGTAGCCCACAACATAAGCTTCAAATAGGGGGCATTACAGTCCTTTCATATCTTTTAAGGTAAAAAAAAAAAATTCTGAATTATGAAATAAAGTGGATGGAGAGAGGGGTTGTAAGGAAAATACTTGTTAACAGGGGGCACCATATTCTGAAAAGTTTGACTGTGGTGAACAAAAATTTCCCTTTTCATAGAGTTAAACAAACAAAATTTTAACATCTTATACAGAATTGTGAACGGTTTCACATTCTGATTATAGCTTCGAATAAACAATAGGATGGATCTGTAAGATACAAAGTGAACTAAATTACAAGTATTTTTGTAGGCATTCTTATAGGATTTTAGTGAAGTAAGTTTCATATCTAAACATTTACCACCAAATAATGGTAAGCATACTCATTACTTGAAAAAATATGTTGATACAGCTCAATTCTAATGATCATGAGAAGGGAATAAACCAGTCAACATACCAGAAACTTGAACCTATCGAAGAACATATCTTTGTATGTAACTGCACTTAGCAACTTACCGTTCTGTCTCTAACCATAGTATTCATAGATCTCCTTCAGATTCTCTCATAGCAGTAGACATCCATGTGCCCGGATCATCTTCTAAGAATGAACCCAGGCAAGAAACAATGGCACCTTGCCATGATGGGTCATATATTGAGACGAGCTCAAACAAAAATGAGACTGTTGGAAGACCTATTTCAAATTTTTCTGCTGAATTCCTCCCTAAATGCGCAAGTCTCTTCCATGGATGTTACTGCTTCAGTATCCTTGGTGATTAAACAGAAGGCATCTGCCTCCAGATCTCCTTTGTCATAATTTAGCTTCCAAAATATCCAAAAACATTGATATGAAAAGTAGCCTACATTGGTCTGAAAAAGCATTGGTAATAAGAATTCAAATTCCAATAGTCATCAAAAGTAGCCTATATCAAACAGAATACGAGACTAACGAATGAAAGCACTAAAAATTTCTCAATTTTGCACAAAATAATGCCCCCTTCAGTCAAACTCATGATGTTATCAACTAGCTCATATTTTGTAGTCTTCTTCTAGACTAACATCTTCACTAATTCATAATCGGATGAACTTAAACTTCAGCAGAAATAAATTGCAAATGGAATTGTAAGTATAGCTATAGATGGGACTACAAATTTCAACTATACATCTTATGTTACTATAATTGAGAAACAAAGGAGATATTCTTTAGGTAAAATTACACAAAGCCCAATTTTCATAAAGTAAAACAAACTAAATTTTAACATTTCATATACCAGACAATAGCAAACGGTTTTAGATTCTTATTATAGCTTCATATAGACAATAGCATGGATCTGTAAGATACAAGTCTTTGCCATTATTTTCTGAGGCATTTTATCCTGATTTTAGTGAATTAAGATTCCTACCTAAACCCTAACTACGAAATAATGATTCCCGTACTCATAGCTTGAAAAAATTGTAGGTTAAGCTCAATTCTTATGACCATGAGAAGGAATAGACAAGTTTAACATACCAGAAACTTGAACCTATCGAAGAACATATCTTTGTTGTAACTACAGTTAGCGACTTATTGCTCTGGCTCTAACCCGATCTCCTTCAGATTCTCTTGTAGCAGTAGACATCCATGTGCCCGGATTCATCTTCGAAGATTGAAGGCAGGAAAGAACCAATGGCAACTTTGCTAGATGTGTCATATACTGAGGCAAGAAGCTCAAGTATGACCACGAGTGAGACTGTTGGAAGACCTATCTCAAATTCTTCTGCTGTATTCCTCCTATATGTTGCCATGTCTCTTCCATGGATCCTGCTGCTTCAGTACCCTTGGCGGTTAAACAAAAGGGATCTTCCTCCCGTTTTCATGTATGATCATTTAGCTTTCAAAATATGAACAAGAACATTGATCTGAAGTATCCCATTTGGTCAAATGATTTATGTATCTTCTGACGATAATCCCTAAAGGTCGCTTTGTCAGCATCATAGGAAAGCCTACAGGCAGTAGTTCCTTACCAATAATAGCTCAAATTCGAATAGTAAAGCAGCCTACATCAAACTGAATCAGAGATGTCTGCGGAATAAAAGTGCTTATAGGTTGGCTCAAATGGCAGAAAATACTGCTCTCTTCTGTTGTACTCATGATGTTGGCAACCAACCCATATTTTGAAGTCTTCTTCTGACTCACTTTTTCAATAATTCATTCATAATCGCATGAACTCTAACTTCACCGGGAATAAATCAATGCAAGTATTCGTCCAATGATCCTCTCATCTTGTACCAGCCCCCTATATTTCAGCAAATCATCTTAGCCTTGACATGATAATTGTTTGCATTCTTCTCGAGGTTTGACAGTCATGATCAATGGATAGATTTAACATAACAATTAGAGGATATAAGTTGTTTGATCTATTTTTTGCGATCTGTGGCCTCTTTGCATGTCATTCTCAATCCAACTGGATCCTGGAAGTTTTGTAGGTCCTCTTTCCTTCATCATCTTCCTGACTCTCGCAGCGTCTTCCCATTGTTCTCTTGAAGCATAAATGCTGGAAAGAAGTACAAAATTCCCAGTGTTCCCAGGCTCCAACTCAAAGAGTCGACTCGCAACATTATTTGCAATATCCACGTTACCGTAAGTCTTGCATGCCGCAAGCAACGCCCCAAGAGCACCAGCATGGGGTCCCATAGGCATTTTCTTAACCATCTCATATGCCTCTTCAAGCCTCCCCACACGACCGAGCATGTCAATGATGCACGCATAATGGTCTGCTCCATGCTCGATACCATAGTCCTGGATCATGCTCTCCCAAAACTCCAAGCCCTCGTCAACGAGTCCGGCATGGCTACAAGCACTCAACACACCCACAAACGTGACATGGTCTGGCTCGATGCCCTCCTCTCGCATCCTAGAAAAAAGCTCGAGCACCTTGGCACCGTGTCCATTGGAAGCAAGCCCACCAATAAGGGCTGTGTATGCGAAGGTGTCCCTAGAAGGCATCTCATTGAACAAGCTAAAGGCCTCCTCCACGTTTCCGCACTTGGCATGCATGTCGACAAGCGTAGTGAGCACTCGCTCGTTCCTCTCGATGCCCTTCCTGTCCACATAATCCCCGATCCAGTTCGCCAGCTCGGGTCTACCGATCTGCGAAGCCGCAGAGATCACACCCACCATAGAAGCCGCGTCAGGCACGATCCCAACGCTCTCCATCTCACGAAACAGAGCCAAGGACTCCTCCGGCCGACCGGCCTGCGAATACCCATTAACCATGACAGACCAACAAACCATATTCTGGGACGGCATCCGGCAGAACAGCTCCTTCGCGGCATCCACCAAGCCACACTTGGAATAGCCCACAACCATAACTGTCCAAGAAACCGCATCCCTCTCCGGCATCAGATCGAACGCCTCCCTGGCGGAAGCCAAGTCTCCGGCGTTGGCGTAGCCGAGCAGCATGGCGTTCCAGGTGATCACGTTCTTTTCCCTTAGCCCACTGAACAAGGCCCTGGCGTCGTGCATGCGTTGGCCGAGGCGGGCGTGGGTGCCGAGGAGGGAGTTGTGGGAGACGACGTCCTTCAGTGGCATTTCGTCGTACGCGAGACGCGCAAGGGGAATGGAGTCTGCGTCGGAGGCACACTTAGAGTAGAAGTGGATGAGGGCGTTGGCGACGGGGAGGTGGTGGCGGAAGCCGGATTTGCAGAGGCGGGAGTGGAGTTCTTGGCCTACGAAGAGGGGGGAGAGGGGGGAGGAGGAGCAGTTGAGGAGGAATGGATAGGTGAAGTTGTCGGGGGAGACGGAGAGTCGGGTCATCAGGAGGTAGAGACGGAGGGAGGAGAGGGGGTTGGATTTGAAGAGGACGCGGATGGCACAGTTGAAGATGGGGAGGAGGTGGTGGTGGTGGGTGCGGAGGAGGAGAGCGTGGATTTGTTTCAGGTGGGGCAGGGAGTTGCAGTGGTGTTGGAGGAGTTCGGCTCCGCTCCTGCTGCTGCCCTCCGTCCAAATTCTGGAAACCCGGTTCTGACCGGCCCAGGGCCACCCTACTCCTCTTCTTCTCAACTCCTTCCTCCGAGTGAGCATTTTTCCTCTTTTCTCTCTCTCTCTCTCTCTCTCTCTATATATATATATATATATATATATATGTGTGTGTGTGTGTGTGTGTGTTACATTGTATCATATAAACTAGAACTTTAACCAACTCCATTCATCTCAGGAAAAAGTATCCAACAGTAGTGTTCAATCCATAATTAGAGAAATAATAGAGTGGTTGGGATTTCACATTGTGTGACGTTCTGATTATGTAGAATCGATAGTCGTCCTACAGACCTGATATCGTACGAATATAAGTTGTGCTCACACAAGTCAGGATCATAAGGTTATCTAAAACACAACAATAGAGCACGTAGAGATTGAGTAACACATTTGCACAGAAGAAAAGTTTTCTTTATTGATAATGAACATCATTTACAAGACTCGAGTACAAGTAGAGAATTGTCGTGCGGGCTTACAAAATGGACACATGATGAGATAGTCGTTCCACACTTTAAATCCCTTTATGCAACAAAACCATCCAACACCTGGAATTTGAGTCATCCAAGCGAATCAAGTGCGGGATCTTCAAAATGTATGAGCAAGCCTTCGCACTCGAGCAAGGCTTCATGATGTACTAGCGTCGCCTTCAATTCCTTGGCAGGCCTCCATGGTTTGTAGCACATGTGGAGACAAGGGTATGTATATTGCCGTGTACTTGTGAGTGACTAATTTATAATCATACGCTCTCAATTATTATAGAAGTTATGTGAAACATGCAATAGTTGAGTGATCTTTCTAGCCATCATAGTCAATTTCATATAAGCATTTAATAGGGCATAACAAATGTAAACTACGTTGAATCTTATCCACAACATAGTTTTTGTCCCTGCACAAAACTTATAGTGTTCTTTCCTATAAACAAGGTATCATTAGCTAAAAGTTTATATGTGTGAATAAGGTCACTAGCATGACAAGCCATTCCGGACTATAGCTTGATTAGACGACGATCCTTTCAGCGTGGATAGTAAGCCCCGCTGAAAGTCCCTGAATTACCCGTACTTGTACCCATCTCAGCTATCATGTTTCCTCCTTGGTCAAATAGGTCCCGTGATCCCGAGTTACTGTTCGAGGGAACTAAAATCTTGTGCATAAGTTGTCCATATGACCGTACGAGACTAAAACTAGTTACTTAAGCATAGTCTACAAGATCATAAGAAGCTTGACATTCTCAGTGTTCTACTATCGTACGAGCAATCACAACATATTCTGCATTTACCATTGCAACATTTTATTCATCGATTCAATCTCTAATTTTCATAGCTCTATAGCAAGCCTATTATAAGTAAACATATAGCATTTTCACAATTTGTAATTCTATAGATGGCATATCATAATTAAACATGCAACAGTTCTACGATTTACATTCCTCTGAAAACAAGCATGCAATATTGTGTCTCAGCATCTATATCAAGTATTTACGTTATCGGTATCGTTGATTGATTGAAGACCAACAAGTTCAAGGAGATAAGAGTCAAGCCATTCACCGTTGGGAATTAAGACGAGGGAAAGAGGTCTTCTATCCTATGTGACGCCTACGGGATCACTTGCAATCGCATAAACAAAAGGATCAAATACTCTTCACTTTCTCTCAGAATTTGATATGAAATGCAAACTTCGAGGAATGCAAGCAACGAAATCCATTAAAAATATTCAAAAACGCAATCATAAACCAATGCGAAAGAAGCAAGTATGGCAACAAAAACGTCAAAAAAACTAAGCAGCGGAAAAGTCCCCCGTGATTCAGTCGCAGAGTCCTTCATCGAGACACAATCCACTGAATATGGGACCTGATTCTGAAGAAATCAATCCATAACGAGAAAAGGATCTTGATTCAATATGTCTCGATCAATCAATACCGACAATATTTTTTAATCATGCTCCCCGCGAACCAGGAACATGACATGATGTTGGAACAAGGCATCTGGAGAGTTTGGTGGGATATTTGTGTGGGAGTATTTTGATAATTTAAAATTTTGAGGATGTAATGTAATTAGGATTTGAAGATGCAATTGACTTGAATATGAGTGATGTATGTAATCAAGTTTGTAATCGCGGTTATATTACTTCCAGAAAATAATTGTCCAACCAAACATCCAAATAAGGATTACAATGTAATGCCAATTACATTACCTTGTCCAATTCGGGAAACAAAATGCCCCTTAATCGGATTTTATAAAAAAAGGACTTAATTGTAACTTGATACCCTCAACTATTTTACTTTTTTAAGTTGATACCCTAAACTTTTTTTTGATAGAAATCACTATCACCAGCTATTCAATATGTTCAAGTTGGTACCCTCCGTCACCCAGGGGTTAGTTTTTCCGTCTCCACTCTGAAAAGTCAATTTATTGGGATGAAAATAACCTTGATTATTATTTTAAAAGATCATTTTGGTCTACTTACACTTCCTTCTTTTCCAATCTGTTTTCCGGTGATGCCCTAGCCCTAGTCCATTCTCTTTCAGTTTTTTTTTTTGTAATCTATTTTGCCTATAAGAATTAATTGGTAGTCTATTTACTTTCTACGTATTTTGTCATCTACCCTCAATTCATATATGTAGTTTATAGTTTTACAGTGTCAGTGGTCTCGAGATAGTCAAGCAGCACCTACTCTTCAAAGAAGCTCAAAGAGGAATGAAGGAGTTTTTTTTTTGCCAAATTGAGACGCATCTCACAACATGCGTGAAGACACAAAATGTTGGACGTCGATTTTTGGGGATGAGGTAACTACAAATCTTTCAAAAGATACAATTTTTTTGAGTGGAGAGATGAGAAATTTTCAGTTCAAGCTCAAAAATTTGTCCTGCGATTACAAAAAGAGAACATGGAGATGAAGAAGAAAATATCAGATTTGGAGGCATAAATTCGTATGAAAGAAATGAACAGTTCCAGGCCTTGCATTATCATGACTTATTTTTTTAATTTTTTTTTACATTGGTTGTTATACTTGCAGTGATGGTTGTTTAGATGATTAGGTGGTTCTTTTTGAAGAATTGATGTGAATTTTTGTAGTTATTTTGATGTGGGCTTATGTATGAAGGAAAATGAAGACATGATTCAAATAAAAAATATTTTGTGTTGCTGATAGTTGTTCCTCAAATTAATGTGATCATTGTAGTTATTTTGATTGCTTCCAAGTATTTTTTGTAAACTATTGGTGGAGATGATAGATATGGGAGAGTAAGAGAAATCTAAAAAAAAATTGATGGCTACTCTGCAGTCAGTTATATATATCCTGCGATTAGAAAATTTGTTGGAGTACCACACAAAATTTAAGGTAGCATACTCTACAGTCACTTATATATTTACTATTATAGTTGGAGATCTACTACAGAGCATGATAACTATATATATACAATTTGATGTTAGTTATACTCAGCAATCATTTATATATAATTTGAGGAAACATACACTACACTCAGCTATATATACAATTTCCTGGAGTACCATTTCTAAAATTGGAGTAGAAGAAATCTAAACTTGCAATTGATAGCTATAACTTTGAGATGCTAGCTATATATATACTGTTATAACTGATACACTACTATTACATTTTATGCACATTAGTACACAAAATATAGAAAGAAAGCATATTGATAGCATTCATCCAAATTTCTCAGTGGCAATTCATCCAAATTTTGATAGCATTCATCCAAACATAGAGAGAAGCATACTGATACACAAAAACTGCTATATCTATTGCATATTGATACACATAGTTTGATAGCAGTCATCCAAATTTTTATAGCTATAACTGATAACACATTGATAAAGTGTATTAATAGCATTCATCCAAATTTTTATATCATTCATCCAAATTTGTCAGTGGCAATTCATCCAAACTTTGATAGATAAAGAGAGAAAGCATATTGATACACAAAACTGTCAATTCATCCAAAATTTGATACATATCCACTGCATATATCTACTATTATATAACATAGACCATTGTACTAAGTTTGAAAACACATTTTGACACATATCCACAGCATATATCCAATGTTTTAAACATAGACCATTGTACTAAGTTTGAATACACATTTTGATACATATCCATTGCTATACTCAGTAATACACATTGATAAACATCAAATAATGATTCAAAATATTGATATAAAAAACTCAAAACATTCCCACTTCCCAAAATTCTAACCCATTCAGATGCATGCATGTCACTTCCCAAAATTCTTCTCAGTCAAATACTTCAAAAGTTATGGCATCCACCCGACTTTCGTGGAAAGAAACACAATTTAGCTTAGTGATTTTTTTTTACATGTTTTACAAATAAAAAATTGGAGATTTAACTTCCTTACATAACAGTACACGGTTCTTTGATACATTTGACTCATGTCCTGCTTGTGATTGGGTGAACATTGTGTGTTGAACTCTAGGGGTGAGCATTATTTGGTTTTGGACTGAAAATCGAATGGAACTGAATAAGTGATTCGACTCGGTTTAAAAAAAAAATCGATTCAGTTTCGGTTTCGTTCCAAAATCGAATAAGAAATTTAATTACTATATATATATTAATATATATTTTTAATTTTTTATATATTAATATATATAGGTATATACTAAATATATATAGGTATGTACTAAATATATCTAGGTATATTTAGTTACTATATATATTAACAGAAAAAGTGCAAAAAAAAATATATAGGTATGTACTAAATATATCTAGGTATATTTAGTTACTATATATATTAACAGAAAAAGTGCAAATAAACTAAAAATCTAATAAACCAAATAAATAAAAAACCGAACCGATTTGATTCGGTTTTGGGCTAGTTTAGTTCGGTTTCGGTTTTGCTTATTCGGTTTTCGGTCATTCGGTTCGGTTTAAACCGAATTAACTGAATGCTCGCCCCTATTGAACTCCATATGTATAATAATAACTATTCAGTGTGTATTAGCTATATTTGAAACCCAGTTTGTTAAAGCAGATGTTGCATGTGTATTCTAATAATATTGATACTCATACCTGACTAGGGGGATTACTAGCAATTGTTGTAGAAACAGATGTTGCATTATATGCCCCTCTTCATGGTATGAATTTTGGTCAGATTCTCCTTCCAGGTGGTCATATATTAACAAACTTCTTAATTCTTCTCCATCCTCCAGTTGTTGATGATGATCCTCTACTTGTTTGTTGATCAACTCCATGTTCATTTCTACCCTCCCTAACCGTGTCTTGAACATTCTCTTCATTTCTACCCTCCCTAACTGTGTGTTCAACATTCTCTTCATTTCCACTAACTTTGTCTTGAATGTTCTCTTCATTTCCACCCTCCCTAACTGTGTGTTCAACATTCTCTTCATTTCCACCATCCTTAATTGTGTGTTAAACGTTCTCTTCATTTTCACCACCACTCATTCTGTTGAGGTTCACAGATTCATGTCCTTCTCTTACCGACTTGTTAGCCTTCTTTACAGGAGCACCAAGTGCATTCTCACACTTCCTCTTGTTATGGCCCGTTTGTTAACATTTAGAACATTTCATTACAACTCTAGTTCTCCTCATTGTATATCTATTTTTTGGGGGAGGTTCGTCATTCTTCTTATTTCTCGCCTTTTTTGGATGTCCTGGTCTTTTCTTAACAAATAGTGGTGCACATATAGGATCACCTACACCAAGAGGCAAAAATCTGCTATCTGGTATTGTTGGAGTGGGTGGGGTTCCCAACTATGTGGAAAATACCCCAGAGTTGGATTGGGTATTCCTATATATAATAGAAATATTCCAATAGATTTGGATTGGGTATTTCTATATATAGTAGGAATATCTTAATGGAGTTGGATTGGGTATTCCTATATATAATAGGAATACGTCAATGGTTTAGATTGAGTATTCCTACATATAGTAGAATACCTCAATTAGTTGTAGGTTTGAGGCTATAAATACTAGGTGTTTCCTCACCATAAAATATATCTCAAAAAATGAGAGGAGCAATAGTGCTTTACAACTTTTGAGATAGCGAAAGGATTGAAGACTATTGTGAAGAAGAGATCGCTTCGAATAATTTTTTGACATCTCTTATTCTTCGGAGTCTACAATCAGATTTTCTTCTTTCAAGTGAGTTGTGGTGATCCGTTTCGATCGGGAGGAGCTTGTAGAGGGTGCATTCTCTTTATTACATTAGTGGAGGTTCTTCAGGGTTGGACTCCGATCGTCCTATGGTTTTTTTCATCTGGGTTTTCCACGTCAAAAATTTCTGTGTCTGCGATTTGTGTTTAGCATTTTTGGTTTGTGTACTTTTGCTTGATTCTCTCGTAGGACTCTCTGATTTGGAAGAACGGTTTTCGCGCTTCGTTCCCAACAGAGTGGTATCAGAGCTTTGGGTTCAGAGAAGTGTCAGGAGTTGACAGTTAAACTAGGAAGCAGAGATGGATGCGAAGCCGGTGCGCATGGTAAACCTGAACGGTACCAACTATCATTACTGGAGGAGCAAGATGAAGGATTTTCTATTTGTCAAGAAGTTGCATCTTCCGGTATTTGCTTCCGAAAGGCCCAGTGGTAAATCCGAAGATGACTAGAATTTCGAGCATATATAGGTGTATGGGTACATAAGGCAGTTCATTGACGAGAACATGTATAATCATGTTGACAGTATTGAGCACGCGAGGACACTGTAGGATAAGCTAGAATCTTTGTATGCGAAGAAGACCAGGGTAAATAAAATATTCCTGATCCGGATGATGATGGGTCTGCGATACAAAGATGGTGCGTCCATTAGGGATCACTTGAGTGAGTTCCAGGGCGTGATTGACTAGCTATCCTCGATGAGAGTCAAGTTTGACGACGAGGTTGAGGGACTTTGGTTTTTGTGTACTTTACCAGACTCGTGGGAGATCGTACGAGTATCAATGATCGCTTCTGCTCCGGAAGGCGTGGTCAGTCTGGAGTTTGCCAAGAGTGGGTTACTGAATGAAGAGATGCAGAGATGTTCTCAAGGCACTTCATCCACATCCTTCCACTCAGAGGCACTAGTTTAGAGAGCCGTGGAAGGGGCAAAAGCAGGGGTCCAGATGGTGGCAGAGACAAGAGCAAAGGCAAGTCCAAGGGTCGATACGTAGACTCGGAGTATTACCATTGTGGCAAGAAGGGCCACATCAAGCGGAACTGTTTCACTTAGAAGAGAGAGAAAAAGGGCAACAAGGGAAAGCAAAGTAGGAACACTACAGCGGCGACCTCGGTACATAAAGGCGATGTGATCGTTGTAGGTGATGAGGTTGTCATGAACCTCGCCTTCGATAATAATTCTTGGCTGGTGGACTCTGGTGCTTCAGCCCACGTATCTCACAATAGGGCCCTATTTGTCACTTACACAACAGACGACTGTGGAGTATTGAAGATGGGTAACATAGATTGTCGAAGGCGGTTGCCATTGGAGATGTGCCTGTAAGGAAGAAGACGGGTGCAGTTCTTATTCTCAAAGATGTTTGTCATTTCCCTGATATTCGTTTCAACCTGGTGTCGATTGGAAGGTTGGATGACGAGGGTTTCTTTAATCTCTTCGAGAACTGTAAGTGGAAGCTTTCTAAAGGTTCAATGGTGATTGCCAGAGGAAGCAAGAAGTCCAAACTCTACTATATGGAAGGGAGTACACATGGAGCACAGAAGGTAAACACAGCTACCGATGCATCCACCGAGCTGTGGCACAGACGGCTCAGCTATATCAGCGAGAAGCGAATGAGCTACTTAGTGAACATGAAGGTAATTCTAGGGCTAAAGTCTACAAAATTGGAGAAATGCATGCATTGTTTAGCAAAAAAGCAAAATAGGGTATCTTTCCAAAGTCACCCAAGTTCGAAGAAGCTGACATTGCTTGAGTTGATTCACTCGGATGTCTGTGGTCCTATGAAGGTAAAATCTATTAGTGGTGCTTCTTATTTTGTGACGTTTATTGATGATTATTCCAGGAAGGTTTGGGTCTATGCCTTAAAGACCAAGGATTAGGTGTTGCCCACTTTCAAAGAGTTTCAGGCCTCTGTTGAAAGGGAGACAGACAAGAAGTTGCTATGTGTTTGGTCAGACAATAGCGACGAGACATTGGTCCCTTTGATGCTTATTGCAGAGAGCAAGGGATACGACACCAAAAGACTCCACCAAAGACACCGCAGCTCAGGTATAGCGGAGCGCATGAACAGGATGCTGATCGAGAGGGTACGGTGTTTGCTGTCAGAAGCAAATTTGTCAGACAGTTATTGGGGTGAGGCTATTTACACTGCTGCTTATACTATTAATTTTTCTCTTAGTGCTCCTTTGCAGGGTGATGTGTCTGACATAGTATGGTATAAAAAAGAGCCATCATACAATCACCTGTAAGTGTTTGGTTGTAAGGCCTTCATACATGTACTAAAGAATAAGAGATCCAAACTTGAGCCGAAGACGATGTGGTACGTCTTTGTCGGCTACGGTCGGGATGAGTTTGGCTATAGACTCTACGATCCCGTGGAAAGAAAGCTCTACAGAAGCAGGGATGTAATATTCGTCAAGGATCAGACTATAACCAACACCCATGATTTTAAAACCTTCTGAGGCTGAGGAATTGCCTGAGTTAGAGTCATTTCGCTTCGAGCAGTTTCCAGAGGATATTGCAGATGATCCAGTTATGGGGGAGTTAGTATATGGAGTTGCTCCTAACCTTGATCATCAGCCTGCTGATGGTGGTCAAGGTAACCCTTAGGAGGATGAGCATGCCGGGGAGGTAGTTCCTGAAGGGGAGGAGGCTGTTGATATACAGCCAGCTCCAATGGTTCTGTTGAGGAGGAACGACAAAGTACATCGACCATTTACGAGATACTCACCAAATGAGTATGTGCTACTGACTGATGGGGGAGAGCTCGAAAGTTTCGTAGAGGCTATGGACGACAAACATAGACATGAGTGGATGGAGACGATACAGGAGGAGATGAGTTCCTTACAGGCCAACTCCACTTATGATCTGGTGCGGTTGTCAAATGACAAGAAAGCTTTGAAAAATTGATGGGTGTTCAGATTAAAGCAGACAAATGATGTTACTCACCCTCGATACAATGCGAGGACGGTAGTTAAAGGCTACAGTCAGCGAAAGGGTGTAGATTATGATAGAATGTTTTTGCCAATCGTCAAACAGTCGTATATACGGGTGGTGCTAGCATTAGCAGCCAGTTTTAACTTGGAAGTTGAACAGATGGACGTGAAGATGACATTTCCCCATGATGATCTTGAGGAGAAGTTGTACATGGAGCGGCCAAAGGAATTCTGTGAGAAGGACAAGTCACACTTGGTATGTCGGTTGAGAAAGAGCTTATATGGTTTGAAGCAGGCTCTCAGGAAGTGGTACAGAAAGTTTGAGTCATTTATGGGGGAGCATGGTTATGCACGGACGATGTCGGATCACTGTGTATTTATAAGGTACTTTGTCGATGATGATTTTATCATTTTACTACTTTATGTCGATGATATGCTACTGGTGGGTCGGAATGCCACTAGGATAGCGGAGTTGAAGTGCCAACTGGGCACGGCCTTCTCTATAAAGGACTTAGGCGTAGCAAAGACTATTCTTGGGGTCGAGATCAGCCGAGAGAGAGAGAGAGCCCAAGTTGCTATGCTTGTCCCAAAAGAAGTACATTCATCGGGTACTTTATCTTTTCGGGATGGACGGGTCGAAGAAAGTGAGTAACCCCCTTGCAGCTCACTATAAGTTCACTGAGGAGCAGTGTCCATCTACTGAGGACGAAAAGGAAGATATGGAATGGGTTCCATATGCTTCACCTGTGGGAAGCCTTATGTATACTATGGTGTGTACAAGGCCAGACATCGCTCACGCAGTTGGCACAGTTAGCAGGTATCATTTCAATCCTGGAAGGGTATATTGGATTGCGGTCGAGTGGGTTCTACGGTACCTTCAGGGTGCCGATTGGAGACTTTCTTTTGGTGGTGACGAGCCAAAGCTGGTCGGGTATATTGATGCTGATATGGCTGGAGATGTAGACATGAGGCGCTCAACTTTGGGCTATGTGATGATATTTGCTGGTAGAGTAGTATCGTGGCAGTTGCGGTTGTAGAAATGTGTCGTCTTATCGATGATAGAGGCAGAGTACGTTATGGCGATAGAGGCTTGTAAGGAGTTACTGTGGATGAAGAAGTTGCTGCAAGAAGTGTGGCTAAAGTAAGAGCAGTATACTTCGCTTTGCGATAGCCAGAGTGTCATTCACCTTGTGAAGAACCAGACATTTCATAGTCGGTCCAAGCATATTGAGACTCGGTATCATTGGATACGGGATGTGGTTGAGAAGAAAGATGCGACGCTTGAGAAGATTCATACAGATGGCAATGGAGCAGACATGAAGGTTCTTCCAAGGAGAAAGTTCAAGTACTGCAGGAGGATCGTCGGGATGACGACCCCCTCCACATAGTTGTAAAAGGGGAAATTCGTTGGAGTGGGTGGGGTTCCCAACCTATGTGAAAAATACCCCAAAGTCAGATTGGGTATTCCCATATATAATAGAAATATTCCAATAGATTTGGATTAGGTATTTCTATATATAGTAGGAATATCCTCATGGAGTTGGATTGGGTATTCCTATATACAATACGTCAATGGTTTAGATTTAGTATTCCTACTTATAATAGAATATCTCAATTTTTTTTAGTTATGGGTTTGAGGCTATATATAATAGAATATCTCAATTCCTACATATAATAGAATATCTCAATTAGTTATGGGTTTGAGGCTATATATACTAGGTGTTTCCTCACCATAAAATATATCTCAAAAAAGGAGAGGAGCAATAGTGCTTTATAACTTTTGAGAGAGCGAAAGGATTGAAGACTATTGTGAAGGAGAGATCGCTTCGAATAATTTTTCGACATTTCTTGTTCTTCGGAGTATACAATCAAATTTTTTTTCTTTCAAGTGAGTTGTGGTGATCCGTTTGGATCGGGAGGAGCTTGTAGAGGGTGTATTCTCTTTATTATATTAGTGGAGGTTCTTCAGGGTTGGACTCCGATCGTCCCGTGATTTTTTCATCTGGGTTTTCTACGTCAAAAATCTTTGTGTCTGCAATTTGTGTTTGGTATTTTTGGTTTGTGTGCTTTTGCTCGGTTCTCTCATAGGACTCTGGTTTGGAGGGACGGTTTCTGCGCTTCGTTTCCAACAGGTATTGGAAATATCATCTCAAAATAGCACTTCTTCCAAGTACTAATGTGATAGCATTCATCCACATAATCTTCTGTTTGTTTCCAGAGATGGTGTAGTGCTGTTAATACATACAAAAAAGGAATTCCAGAAAGTTGCCATACTGTGCAGTCATATATCCTTATGTCACGCCCCAGAACCAGAATACTGGAGAGCGGGGGCAGACACAGCCAGCTACGTATATTGAAATAGAATACATCTCAACTATACGGTCACGGCTGTCTAGATATGAGGGTTTACTACAAGCCAGCAGTCTCTTAAGGTCAAGCCTATTGTCTCAATCTCAAGCAATTAACAGAGTTACAAGATATTAGAGCATCAATATATATATATAAGGCGTCCCAAATATTACATATTGGATGATCATGAAGCTAGTCGTACAAAATGATAGGACTAGCAAGAGTTCAGTCATACATGATCAACCTTAGGATTTGTTAATCATGTTTACAGCCCGTAGGCAGACAGTAAGTAAATGTGCATCGAGCTAACAGGTGCTCGTCGGCTAAACGCCTCAAAGAATAAATTTACATATAAGTGGGTGAAACAAAAAGGAAAACCCACTCTTGGCCCGGGTTCCGTCTAGTTGTCACCATTGGGCTGGAAGCTTGGTAGATCCTCGGGAGCCGCTCCGAAATCTGGCCATACAAAACCAGCTGGGTCAAACCCCCAGAAAGAGCAAGTGCCACAAAGGAGGCCACAAATAAGAACAAAGCCAGCATATCAAAACATAAAGAATAAAAGGAAAGTACAAGTAAAATAAAGTACACAGAGCGATAAACGACTAGGGACGTGGAACCATTCCGGGAGCCAGGTTACAATCCTTAAACCAAACAAGGACCGGGATTGTACCCCTTCGCCTGAATAGTTCACTGTCTCTACCCATTTATCGTTGGAGATAAGTAAAACAATCATGATCAAGAGTTCCAGGTACAAGGGCTAGACAAGACTTAGACGGGGCTGGACACCATTCATTCACAATCGGCCAAGCAAGTACTACGGCTTACTACTTTAACTAACTAGGGTTATCACAAGCCTAATTACTAACAAGATGCAAGTGAGAAACTCCCAGTCCCAAGCCCTGCAGACCATCCAGTTATCCTTCCGCGGGTTGAGAGTTATAGGTGGGTACATCGCCCGGGAGACAAATGTACCCTTAGGTGACTTAGAGGGTGCAACACATGACAGTGTGCTGGAAATGTGCTCTACTCGTCGGCAAGCTACAAGTCCATTAATGCCTCCAGATAACGAGACTGCCTGTGACCGGGAATTCTCCATGTTCTAATTTGGCCTACTCATTACCTAGTCCAATTTTAGTGTGAGTCCCTGGCCGTGGTACCCAGGGAGTCACGTCCTAGACATGATGCAAGACAAGACAAGTGGATTGTACAAGCAAGCAAGCAGGAACACCCACGGTGTCAAGGCAAGTCAAGTTAAGTTATCAAGTCAAGTCAAGTTAAGAGTGCGCCGCCACGGCCACTATCAAGTTATCAAGATAATTCATGTCAGGGTACTTGTCAGGAGTGCGCCACGACGGGCCACTATCATGTCAGGTTGGTCATGTCAGGAGTGCACCATCACGGGTCACTATCATGTTATGTAAGTTCCTTGTCATACCAGGCCATGTACAATAGTCATTCCAAATATACAAGTAAAATCAAGTTCATGACAAAAGGCGTAAGGATATAAAATGGGCGTAAAATACCTGATACAATACCAATATATATAGGATCATAAAAGAGCCAAGACCAAGAAATAACAAATTCATCATAAACAAGTAGGTAGCACAAGGGGGTCAAAGGTTGGGCTACGCAGGGTATAGACTGCGCATACAAGGCTGCGCAAGAGTTGTCTTGCGCAAGGGTTACATTGCGCAAGGGTTACATTGCGCAAGGTGAGCAGTACGCAAGCAATACGCAATGCACAGTACGCAAGCCACTACGCAATGCACAGTACGCAGGCCAGCATACGCAGGGGCTACGCAAGTCACTACGCAATGCACAGTACGCAGGCCAGCATACGCAGGGGCTACGCAAGCCACTACGCAAGCAATACGCAATACACACTACGCAAGCAATACGCAATGCACAGTACGCAGGCCAGCATACGCAGGGTGCAATACGCAGGGTGCATTACGCAGGGTGCAATACGCAGGGTGCAATACGCAGGGTGCATTACGCAGGGTGCAATACGCAGGGTGCAATACGCAGGGTGCAATACGCAGGGTACAATACGCAGGGTGCAATACGCAGGGTGCAATACGCAGGGTGCAATACGCAGGGTGCATTACGCAGAAGACCCTAAGCAAGGGTTCTACGCAAGCAACACTACGCAGGAGCTCTACGCAGAGGCCGTACGCGGGAGCCGCGTGGCCAACGAAAGGGAAAGGCTATGTTCTTCTCCTACCTCTGTCCGAGAGGAAGAACACCCAACCCAAAAACTTCAATTCTTCATAACTTTGCCAAATCAAAACCAAATTTAGATTTTCAAAGCTCTAACTTGAGTAAAATTGAATTCTCTTCCATATGGAAGCATCAAAAACCCATAAAATCCAACTAAAATAGATCAAAACCATGTAAATCCGAAAATAGTTAAAACCTAGATCTAGAACAATGGAGACTCCAAATCACAAAATTCCAAGTTCTAATGTTGTTCTCCATGTCCAAATCTAGCTAATGAACAAATAAAAAGTGGTGCTTATTTAATGGCAAGATGCACTTGCCTATAGGTGTTGGTGGAGGAAGAAGAAGAAGAAGAAGAAAAAATTAATGGAGAAATTATGGAGGAGAGAGAAGGTAGGTGGGTTATAATGAGGGTGTTGTGGTGTAATGGAGGTGGTGTGTAGGCTATGGTGTTCCATCATGACAAACCAAACCAATCTCCAAAATAAAACCAAGCCATGGTCTAAAACCCATTTACAAGAATTCAAAAATCTGCAAGTCGAGAATAATAAAATACGTGCCAAAATCCAAATACGAGCATAATACGAAATACGGAAAATGAGGATGACAACTCTACCCACCTTCAAAGAATTCCGTCCTCGGAATTAAATCAAGGAGCTAGAGATTGCCACGACAAGCTATACTAAGCACAGACAAGCTACACTAAGCAGTTCAATCATACAATCATACAATGCAAGCAAGGAAGGGAAAGCGTAAGGTATAAGAAAGACATTATACCTCACGAGTCAAACAGGTAGGGATATCGCGATCGGATGTCGTCCTCACGCTCCCATGTTGACTCACCTAGAGAGTGATGACCCCAAGCAACACGGACTAAGTTAATAGTCTTGTTCTTGAGCGTCTTTTCTCTCCGGTCCAATATAGACACGGGCCTCTCCTCATACGAAAGGTTGGTACCAACAACCAATTCCGAATGATCTAGGATATGGCTCGGGTCCGGGATGTACCGTCTTAATTGGGATACATGGAATACATCATGTACCTCACTTAGCGACGGCGGAAGAGCGAGACGATAGGACACGTCGCCTACTCGCTCCAGAATATCAAACGGCCCTATATACCTAGGACTAAGCTTTCCCCGTACGCCAAAACGAATGACGCCGCGGGTAGGCGAGATCCTAAGGAATACATGGTCGCCGACGGCAAATTCTAAGGGACGCCGATGAGCATCGGCCCAATGGCGCTGACGATCCTGAGCAACTCGGAGGTGATCTCTGACTTTCCTGACCACTTCAACCGTCTGAGAAATCAGTTCTGGACCGAGCATCTGCCTCTCTCCGACATCGTCCCATGCTAACGGAGATCTGCACTTCCTGCCATACAGAGCCTCGAAGGGTGCCATCTGGATACTGGCCTGGAAACTGTTGTTGTACGAGAATTCCACCAGGTGCAGGTGATCCTCCCACGAACCACCGAAGTCAAGGGTACATGACCGCAACATATCCTCAAGAGTTTGTATAGTACGCTCTGATTGCCCATCTGTCTGCGGATGATACGCTGAGCTGAACTTGAGACGAGTCCCCAAACTTTGATGAAGACTGCGCCAGAAGTGCGATGTGAATCTCGTATCCCTGTCTGATACTATGCTGACTGGCACTCCGTGAAGTCGGACGATCTGCCTGAGATACATTTCTGCTAGCTGCGCCGTCGACTGTCCAACTCTAAATGGAAGAAAGTGTGCCACCTTGGTAAGCCTGTCTACAATGACCCAAACAGCATCTCTGCCTGCCGGAGATCTGGGTAACCCAGTCACGAAATCCATGGTTATGTGTTCCCATTTCCATTCTGGGATCGGTAAAGGTTGAAGAAGTCCAGCTGGCCTCTGATGTTCAGCCTTGACTTGTTGGCAAACCAAACATCGAGAGACATACCGGGCTATCTCCCTCTTCATACCATTCCACCAAAAGTGCTGACGAATATCTCTGTACATCTTTGTGCCGCCTGGGTGGATGGAATACTGCGAACTGTGAGCCTCTGCCATGACTTCCTGTCTGATATCTCTACTGGGTACACAAAGACGCGTGCCGTGTCGAAGTGTACCATCTTCATGAATACATAACTCTGGCCTTCTTCCTGCCTCGCACTCTGCTCTGAGCCGCTGAATCTTGGAATCTGTTAACTGTGATGTCCGGATCCTCTCAACTATGGTGGACTGAATCTGTAGGCTGGCCATCAAGGCCACATTGGAAGGAAGAATCACTTCAATTCCCATCTTCTGAAGATCTGACAATAGCTCTGGTTGCGCTGTTAGGAGGTAGACTCCGGCTCTCCTGCTCAATGCATCTGCTACCACGTTGGCCTTCCCTGGGTGATACTGCAAGTCCACATCATAGTCTACAAGTAGCTCGAGCCATCTTCTCTGCCGCATATTAAGATCCTTCTGGGTGAAAACATACTTCAGGCTCTTATGATCAGTAAATATCTCCACTCTGTCTCCGTACAAGTAGTGCCTCCACAACTTAAGTGCAAACACTACTGCTGCTAGCTCCAAGTCGTGGGTTGGGTAATTCTTCTCATGATCACGGAGTTGACGTGACGCATAAGCAATTACCTTCCCATGCTGCATCAAAACACATCCCAATCCTCTGCCTGAAGCGTCGCAATAAACTGTGAATCCTCCGGTCCCATCTGGAAGGGTAAGAATGGGAGCCGTTATCAAACCTCGCTTCAACTTCTCAAATGATTCCTGACATTCTGCTGTCCAAACGAACGGCACATCCTTGCGGGTCAACTGGGTCATCGGCGCTGAAATCCTTGCAAAATCTGAGACGAACCGCCGGTAGTAGCCGGCCAATCCAAGGAAGCTGCGAACCTCTGCCACTGAGCTGGGTACTGGCCATGCCTCGATAGCCACAATCTTCTGGGGATCAACTTCCACTCCTCCTCTGGTAATGATGTGACCCAAGTAAGAAATGCGATCGAGCCAGAACTCGCATTTACTGAACTTGGCGTACAACTGGTGCTCTCTGAGAATTTGAAGAACCACACGGAGATGCTGCTCATGCTCCGCCTCACACTTGCTGTAGACCAGGATGTCATCAAGGAACACTATCACAAACTGATCCAAGTAAGGCATGAAAATACGGTTCATGAGGTCCATGAACACTGCCGGCGCATTGGTCGCTCCAAAGGGCATAACTAGAAACTCCCAATGCCCGTACCTAGATCTGAACGCCGTCTTCGGGATGTCCTGCTCTCTGACTCTGATCTGGTGGTATCCCGACCGCAAGTCTATCTTCGAGAAAACTGAAGCCCCTCTGAGTTGATCAAACAAGTCATCTATCCTTGGAAGAGGGTATCTGTTCTTAATTGTCACTGAGTTCAAGGTACGATAATCTACACATAGCCTGGACGTACCATCCTTCTTTTTCACAAGAAGCATCGGGGCTCCCCAAGGCGATCCACTAGCACGAATGAATCCCTTGGTTCTGAGTTCTTCAATCATCTTATACAAAATCTCCAACTCTGAAGGCGCCATTCTGTAGACTCGCTCTGATACTGGTGCTGTCCCGGGAATCAAGTCGATGGTGAACTCGATCTCCCGCTCTGGTGGCATCCCTGGAAGTTCCTCTGGGAAGACATCTGGAAACTCTTCAACTATCCGGGGCAACTGCACTGCTGCTACTGCCATCCGCAATACTGGAGGAGAAGGCTCTACTGTGCTTCTGGAAAATGAAAACTCTGGCTCTCCGGGAATACTAAAGACAACTCTGCCAACATGGCAGTCTATCCTAGCATAATGGTTCCTCAACCAATCCATGCCTAGGACTACATCATAGTCTGCCATAGGGAATTCTATGAATCTAGCGGGGAATTCTCTACCGCTAACTACGATCCGACACGAGGAAAACACTCGATCCACTCCCACAAGACCATTACCAGTAAGTATATTGAGCCTCACTGATAATGACTCGGGCTCCAATCCTATCCGTGTCGCGAATCGTGCAGACATGAATGAATGCGATGCACCAGAATCAAATAATACAGATGCTGGAAAGGTGTTGACGAGAATAGTACCTGCCACTACCTCACCTGGTGCAACTTCTTCTTCCATGGTCATCATCATAGCCTGACCTCTAGCTGCGGGTCCCCTCTGCTGGAAACCCCTATGTCGGTTCTGTGCTGGAGCCTGGGTGAACTGCTGCTGGTTCTGCTGTTGAAAGGCCTGGGCCTGGGGCGCCAATGGCCTCGGGTACTGCTGTTGCTGCTGCTGCAGGACTGGAACTGGGGCTGGTCCCCTCACCGAAGAACTAGAAAGGTTGGATGAGGACGGACCTCCCCTATTCGGGCAGGTCCCTATCTGGTGGTCTGCTCCTCCACAAGCCAGGCACAATCCCTGTGCCCTACGACACTCTGCCACTACATGGCCCGGCTTCCCGCAATGAGAACATCCCACCGCGGAAGACTGCTTCTGCTTCTGCTGCTGCGGGTACGTCGGGGTCGAATGCTGAACCGACGTCACTGAGGCCACCCGCCTCGGAGTTCCAATGCTTATACCCCTAGCTGCCGGGGCTGGAGCTGAAGATTGGTGCATCTGGTTGTGGGACCGTTTCCTGCCTCCGGTCCTGTCCACAATTCTCCGGGAGGTATACTCATGCCTCCTTGCTGCCTTCAATACTGCATCGAACGTCTGGTGCTCGAACTGCTCCACAGCTAATAATATCTCTAAGTGCAGCCCCTGCTGGAACCGCTGAGCCCTATCGAACTCGGTTGCCACCAAGGTGGGGGCGAACCTACTCAGCCTGGAAAACTCGGTCGCATAGCCATCGACCGTCCTGCCTCCTTGCTTCAAGTTGGTGAATCTGGTCTGCAGGTCGTACCGTGCCACCGTATCGAAGTACTTCGTCTGGAATCTTTCTCTGAACGTCGCCCAAGTGACTGGTGCCGCTAATCCCATGGCCTGAGCTGCCCACCAATCGCGAGCCAAGTCTAACAACTGTAGGCGTACCACCGCCACCTTCTCATTTTCAGGTGTCCTAGCCGCTTCTAGAACCACCTCGGTATCCTGAAGCCAAGCGTCCGCGGCAACCGCATCTTCACTGCCATCAAAGAAGGGAGGGTTCAAGCGCTTGAAACTGTTGGCCGCCTGATTTCCTTGGGGACCTCCTCGATTTAGTGCATCATGAACTTCCTGGTGCAAGGCGTCGCCTCGACGATCTTGGGATGCAAGCAGTTCTCTGATAAGCCCTACCAAAGGTCCCTCATCCTGTCTAGCTGGTTGAACGGGCGGAGCTTCCTGAACTAGAGGTTCTGAGCCTCCGGGAAGCATAACTCGAGAGGCTACTCCAGAGTGCTGAACTTGGTCTTCCTGGCGCTGGGGTGCTTGTCGAGCTTCCTCTGGCTGGTTGGCAGGTCCGGGAGTAATGCCGCTGAAGAAGACGACATAGGGAACAATAAGGAAAGGACCAGGACAGATCAATGATACAAGCATGTGATCAGGTCAAGAATCTCAGGGATTTGAAAATACGGGTGGAGATCAAGGGCGAATATTGATTGAGACATCTATGGGTAAACCCTCACATTTATTGATTGACAAGACCTGCATGGGCCACCACTTAAACCGTGTCACGCCCCAGAACCAGAATACTGGAGAGCGGGGGCAGACACAGCCAGCTACGTATATTGAAATAGAATACATCTCAACTATACGGTCACGGCTGTCTAGATATGAGGGTTTACTACAAGCCAGCAGTCTCTTAAGGTCAAGCCTATTGTCTCAATCTCAAGCAATTAACAGAGTTACAAGATATTAGAGCATCAATATATATATATAAGGCGTCCCAAATATTACATATTGGATGATCATGAAGCTAGTCGTACAAAATGATAGGACTAGCAAGAGTTCAGTCATACATGATCAACCCTAGGATTTGTTAATCATGTTTACAGCCCGTAGGCAGACAGTAAGTAAATGTGCATCGAGCTAACAGGTGCTCGTCGGCTAAACGCCTCAAAGAATAAATTTACATATAAGTGGGTGAAACAAAAAGGAAAACCCACTCTTGGCCCGGGTTCCGTCTAGTTGTCACCATTGGGCTGGAAGCTTGGTAGATCCTCGGGAGCCGCTCCGAAATCTGGCCATACAAAACCAGCTGGGTCAAACCCCCAGAAAGAGCAAGTGCCACAAAGGAGGCCACAAATAAGAACAAAGCCAGCATATCAAAACATAAAGAATAAAAGGAAAGTACAAGTAAAATAAAGTACACAGAGCGATAAACGACTAGGGACGTGGAACCATTCCGGGAGCCAGGTTACAATCCTTAAACCAAACAAGGACCGGGATTGTACCCCTTCGCCTGAATAGTTCACTGTCTCTACCCATTTATCGTTGGAGATAAGTAAAACAATCATGATCAAGAGTTCCAGGTACAAGGGCTAGACAAGACTTAGACGGGGCTGGACACCATTCATTCACAATCGGCCAAGCAAGTACTACGGCTTACTACTTTAACTAACTAGGGTTATCACAAGCCTAATTACTAACAAGATGCAAGTGAGAAACTCCCAGTCCCAAGCCCTGCAGACCATCCAGTTATCCTTCCGCGGGTTGAGAGTTATAGGTGGGTACATCGCCCGGGAGACAAATGTACCCTTAGGTGACTTAGAGGGTGCAACACATGACAGTGTGCTGGAAATGTGCTCTACTCGTCGGCAAGCTACAAGTCCATTAATGCCTCCAGATAACGAGACTGCCTGTGACCGGGAATTCTCCATGTTCTAATTTGGCCTACTCATTACCTAGTCCAATTTTAGTGTGAGTCCCTGGCCGTGGTACCCAGGGAGTCACGTCCTAGACATGATGCAAGACAAGACAAGTGGATTGTACAAGCAAGCAAGCAGGAACACCCACGGTGTCAAGGCAAGTCAAGTTAAGTTATCAAGTCAAGTCAAGTTAAGAGTGCGCCGCCACGGCCACTATCAAGTTATCAAGATAATTCATGTCAGGGTACTTGTCAGGAGTGCGCCACGACGGGCCACTATCATGTCAGGTTGGTCATGTCAGGAGTGCACCATCACGGGTCACTATCATGTTATGTAAGTTCCTTGTCATACCAGGCCATGTACAATAGTCATTCCAAATATACAAGTAAAATCAAGTTCATGACAAAAGGCGTAAGGATATAAAATGGGCGTAAAATACCTGATACAATACCAATATATATAGGATCATAAAAGAGCCAAGACCAAGAAATAACAAATTCATCATAAACAAGTAGGTAGCACAAGGGGGTCAAAGGTTGGGCTACGCAGGGTATAGACTGCGCATACAAGGCTGCGCAAGAGTTGTCTTGCGCAAGGGTTACATTGCGCAAGGGTTACATTGCGCAAGGTGAGCAGTACGCAAGCAATACGCAATGCACAGTACGCAAGCCACTACGCAATGCACAGTACGCAGGCCAGCATACGCAGGGGCTACGCAAGTCACTACGCAATGCACAGTACGCAGGCCAGCATACGCAGGGGCTACGCAAGCCACTACGCAAGCAATACGCAATACACACTACGCAAGCAATACGCAATGCACAGTACGCAGGCCAGCATACGCAGGGTGCAATACGCAGGGTGCATTACGCAGGGTGCAATACGCAGGGTGCAATATGCAGGGTGCAATACGCAGGGTGCATTACGCAGGGTGCAATACGCAGGGTGCAATACGCAGGGTGCAATACGCAGGGTGCAATACGCAGGGTGCAATACGCAGGGTGCATTACGCAGAAGACCCTAAGCAAGGGTTCTACGCAAGCAACACTACGCAGGAGCTCTACGCAGAGGCCGTACGCGGGAGCCGCGTGGCCAACGAAAGGGAAAGGCTATGTTCTTCTCCTACCTCTGTCCGAGAGGAAGAACACCCAACCCAAAAACTTCAATTCTTCATAACTTTGCCAAATCAAAACCAAATTTAGATTTTCAAAGCTCTAACTTGAGTAAAATTGAATTCTCTTCCATATGGAAGCATCAAAAACCCATAAAATCCAACTAAAATAGATCAAAACCATGTAAATCCGAAAATAGTTAAAACCTAGATCTAGAACAATGGAGACTCCAAATCACAAAATTCCAAGTTCTAATGTTGTTCTCCATGTCCAAATCTAGCTAATGAACAAATAAAAAGTGGTGCTTATTTAATGGCAAGATGCACTTGCCTATAGGTGTTGGTGGAGGAAGAAGAAGAAGAAGAAGAAGAAATTAATGGAGAAATTATGGAGGAGAGAGAAGGTAGGTGGGTTATAATGAGGGTGTTGTGGTGTAATGGAGGTGGTGTGTAGGCTATGGTGTTCCATCATGACAAACCAAACCAATCTCCAAAATAAAACCAAGCCATGGTCTAAAACCCATTTACAAGAATTCAAAAATCCGCAAGTCGAGAATAATAAAATACGTGCCAAAATCCAAATACGAGCATAATACGAAATACGGAAAATGAGGATGACACCTTAAATTTGTGCCCAAAGTATAAATGCCACCTTTATGTGTAACTTCAAAATTTGACTCATTTCTTGCATATGTTACTGTGCATCCTCTAGATCTGTCCTTCTTCTCATCCAACTTCTTCTATATGTTTGGACACAACAAATTATTGCCCAATCTTTCAATTTTCTCTCTTTTCACTTGAAATATTTTCATTAGAAATCTTCTTATCATCTCCAACATTGTGAGGATTGGCTTATCTTCTGGTAATAAAATGTATCTGTTGAAAGCTTCATATATATTGTTGGTCAACTGATCAAATTTGAAGTACTCAACAAAGAATGCCCTACACCATTGCACTTTGTTCAACTTTGTTAACCACGTCCATGCTTAACTTTGTTCTCCTACATCATAGACTTCATATGGAAATTCCAATCTGGAACAGTATGAGCTCTTGCAATATTCTACAAGATATTTTTTTAGTTTGCCTCCTCTGTAGCCACTATCCCTGAAGTTTGCATGAAGGTGTGTAGAAGCATGAAAAATACAAGACTATGTATCCGACAAAAGAAGCTTTGCGCCCACATAACCAAAGGGGGGATATGCGCCCACAGAACCAAAGAGAGGCTATGCGTCCACATGATCGAAGAGGGGCTATGCGCCCACATGATCGAAGAGGGGCTATGTGCCCACATTGTTTTCATATAGATCAAATATGCACCCAAGTATGGGCGCATAAACTTACTCCCATACTATACGTCCAAGGCAGCAGATCTCTACGACTCAGTCAACATCTACGATCAGTCCTGCACCGAAGCATGCGGCCACGTCAGTCTCCACGAGCAATCGTGCACCGAAGCATGCGGCCACGTCAACCCCACGATCTACCCACGATCATCCAGTATAATGCTGTCAGCCCCTGTTTTTCAATTTTAGTTAAATTAGTGTTAATTAATTTTTAATGTTAATTTTTAGCCTTAAAATAATTATTAGAATTTTTAGGAATTTTTCTAAAATTTTTAAATAATTTTTAAAATGGTTTTAAGTCAAAATATATCATTTTACAATTTGCTGAATTGTTTTAATATCACTTTGTAATTTTTAGAATTATTTTAATATCAATATGTAATTTATTAAATTGTATTTTATAGCAGTTTGCAATTTAGAAATTATTTTAATTTTGTTATGCAAATTATAATTTGCATTTACTACTGTTTAGACCTATTATGTAAAATCCTAAAACCTAGAGGACCTAATTGCAAACTACCCGAACCCCCCCCACACGACCACACTCTCTCTCCTCTGCCTCTCACCCACCCCGAGCTGCCCCGACCGCCACGACCGCCCTGCCCCCGCCAAATCCGGCTGCCTCCACCGCCTCGAACACCCTATAAAACTCCCCTCTAACCCCCAGACCAAAACCCTAACCCTAAATTCTCCCCACGGCCACTGACGACCCCCTTCTTCCCCGACGAAACCACAAACCCTAACCCTACTCCGACGAGCTTCGCCCAGCCCCACCGTCGACTTCCACCGCCCCCAACCACCATCAGTCGATGCGCGGTGACGAGGCGACCCCAGCGCCACCGGAGCGCCACCGTCCCGACCACTTCTCCGCCGTCGAGCTCCTTCGAAGACCCTCCAATCGCCGGACACGTGAGTAGCGGGATCCGATTCGTGTCGTGCGTGTCTCGTCTTCACACACGAGACTCGCCAGGACACGACGAGCTCAGTGCTGTGCTCGGACACACGAGACTGAGCTTGTACGTGTCGTGCTAAGCTAGGACACGTTGATACCTGTGTCCTTAACTGTCAGGACACAGGACAGTTGTTTATATTTTTTATTTATTTATTAATCTACCCTAAACTAAATAAAATAAACAAATCCTAACCCTTTAACACGAGCAGCGGGCTGACCCCTTGGCCAGCCCGACCTAGCCTAAACCCCCCCACCCCGCACTTCTCTGGCCTGGGTTCGAGTCCCCTGGCTGTCTTTCTTTTTTCCTTTTCTTTTTCTTTTCCTTTTTCCTTTTTCTTTTTCTGTTATATATATATATATATTTATATATATATATGTATATACATATATTTGTATATATATATGTATTATTATATATACTATATTTATGTATATATATTTGATGTTTTTTTTATATATATATACTTCATTATTTTATGTATGTATATATATATATATATATGTATTATGTATACATATATATTTATGTATACATATATTTCCTTGTGTATATATATTATTATATATATACTATTATATATATATATGTATACATTATTTTTGTATATATATATATATATATTTTATATATATATATATATATATATATATATATATATATATATATATATATATATATATATATTATATAGTTGAGTATTTGTTCTTATATGTATATATATATATATATATATATATATATATATATATATATATATATATATATATATATATATATATATATATATATATATATATATATATATATATGTAATTTTTACATATATATATCCATTATGTAAATATCCCTATATTTATGTATATATATATTATTTTATATATGTATTTTACTTAGCTTAGTGTAAATTATCTTTATAAGATAATATTCATACTTTTATAGTTACTATGTAAAATTCTACCTTATTAAAATATTAATATTTATTTTGCATCTCTACCACTTAGTATTTTCTGTATATTTAAATTACTGTAACCATTTGGTGTCCAAGCCTAGCATGGGTATTTGGGCCCAAATGTGCTTTCACACATTCAAGACTTGTACAAGTCATATTGGACTTGATTCATGGCCTTGGGTCCTGTATTTGAACTTTGGTTCAAATTATATACATGGACAAAATACGCAGATAATTAATTATTGTGTGCAATGCTGTTTTTGATTTTCTAAAAATACTTAAAGTACTGCTAAAATTATGGGAAAATAGTTTTTAGATACTATGTTACCTTAGCTAATTTAGTATAATTTTTGTAGTATTTAATTTACTGTTTTGCCACTAGTTTGGCATATGAAACCAAAACTCGTTTTCTGTATACTTAGGAAAACTGATTTTTATAAAATACTTGTACTGGTTAATAAATTTCAGAAAAATTATAATAAATTTCTATGATTAACAAGGATCACTTTGACATTTTACTTTAAGTAAAACTAGGCTTTTTGTCTATCTCTAAAATCGTTAGGACACAATGGTCTTTTGATTTATTTATTGATTAATTACGACTTGTAGCTTTTTGTGCTATTTTGAGTTTTAACCGTATTGAACCCCACCCCTCACTAGTGTAAAGATCGTAGAAAGTTAGTTAAAGTAGGGTGTCACCCCACATTGGTCTCCTATGCCAAAGTCATCATTTTGGCTAGGTGCCCAGTCACAAGTCGTGTCGCACAAATTAGTGTCCTAGTGTTTTAGCTTAGTGTAAAAACTAAGTTGTTGTATTTTACTTCTACAGTGACGAGTTACCAGACATCTATAGCATTGTTATCGCAGCTTGTTTTGTTTTGCTTTGCTAGAGGCAAGTACTTTCTACGAACTTTACATATTGTCACATAAATGAACTGCAAACTCCACCATGTTAAATGCTGATCCTTGGAGTAGCAAGTTAGATCTCTACATGTTGTACTTTCAGTTACTACCATGCTTAGAACAGTCTTGATGTATCTCTCACATGATTAGAATATGGGTTATGGGGAAACTGATAGTATTGTACGTGATCACGACCCCCCTACAGTAGCGAGCGAGGTCGCATTTTATATGCATACCTTGCCGCAGGCCATTACCCCGCATGTCTGTACGGATGTACACCTATGCTTGTTAACTTGTACGTATGTACATTTCATTATGTGCCCTCCAGCACATTGTACATCTATTGACCGATCACGTACCTACTACAGTTTTAAATATTACATATACATCTGTCTCTATGACATATACGTCCTTTGCCATGATAGACTATGTGATGCCATGCTTTCCAGTTATTCTTCTCATGTTCATTTTCATGTTTCATATGCTAGTTTGCTAGATTCAGTACTTGCTCCCGTCCTGACAGGATAACGTTGTAGGTGTCCTTACTGAGGAGGAGTTACTCTGCGACACCTATTATGGGGTTACTGCCGAGGACCCGGCTCTGCTTTACGAGGATGTTCCTGCGGGGAACCTCGCCTAGTTGTCTTTTATTTACTTAGACTTTTGAGAGTAGACATGTATTAGACTATATCTTTTTGTAACTGGACATGTATCCAGTTTTACTTTGCAGTTCACTTGTACTTGGACATTTTACTATATACGACGACTTTTGTGTTTGGAGCATTTATGATTCTTCTTCACTTATAGAACTGTTAGCACATTTAGTCTTATCCTGTTGTCTTTAGAACAGCTTACTACGTTTTATCTCAACGTAGGCTGGGCATGCCTCGGCCTGGCCCAACAATTTGGGTAGCGGGTCGTGACATATTTTTAGTGGTGGCCCATGCAGGTCCTGACTAAACTGTTTGGTTACGTTATTGTACCAAGCATGCCTGCAATTAGGAACTTAAGGTAACTAGACAACATTAGGAAAGACGCTTAGAACACCTAGAGGAATGCTAGGATTGCAACATAGGATATACATCACATGTTTGCTATTATAATTAGATTTTCTTGCATATGATTACTTATTTTAAACAAGTCCTTATAAGTCTTTTTATGTGTAATTTAGATAGTGCTTACTCGTTCATCCCAGTATGTTACCCCCGAGAATGGGGCCCTCCATATCCAGTCAGCTGACCAGTTGACTGATACACCTTCACCTACCACATTCTTCCACTCCACAGATCCACAAACCCAGATACCACCTTCCACATCACAGGCCCAGCAGGACCCGATACTTTTACCACCCCCTATCACTATATCCACCCAGGCTTCCGTCACACTCGACGGGACCCAGCTGCTCACACTGATCCAGGGGTTCCTAACAACCCATTAGGAGCAGACTACCCTACTCCGCCAGAGCATGGAGCGTTTTGAGGGACGTCCCGTGGTCCCACCACATGTAGAACTACGGCAGAGAGCGGAGATGATCAAGGACTTCATGGGTCTGAATCCCAAGGAGTTCTCAGGGACTGAGGGCATAGTAGTAGCTGATGACTGGCTAGATTCAGTAGAGAGGAAGCTTCTGGGAGTTAGGATGCCGGATGACCTCCAGGTCGAGGCAGCGGGATTTCTGCTGATAGACTTAGCAGGAGTCTGGTTCCGGAATGAGCCGTTGCTCGCGAGAAGTAGAGCCACCTGGGACCAGTTCAAGACCCAGTTCAAGAAGAAATTCTTCTCGACCACTGCTAGAGTAGCCATGGGGCTACGATTCCAGAACATCCAGCAAGGAAACCGTTCTGTCGATGACTATGCGGCAGAGTTTAGTCGCTTGAGCCGTTTTGCTCATAGTCTGGTTGCTGATCCAGAGGAGATGACCCGTAGGTTTTGCCATGGTCTAGTTCTAGACATTGGCATTCTTATAGTGGCAAACGGTACGACTGACTACTACTAGAGCCTAAAGTTGGCCCGGAGTATTGAGGAGCGTCTTCTGTCATGTAAGAGGCCGGCTTCTGTACATCATGAGGGAACGTCCAAGCGTCAGGCTTTCCAGCAGAGAGCACCGACGCCACCCCAGCAGACTTACCGTCCCCCTGTACCCCACCATCAGACCCCGCCAGTTAGAGCCCCGGGACCCCGACAACAGCAGAGGGGAGCTATATGTTCTTTCTGCGGAAGACCAGGGCACGACAGCTCCATTTGCAGGAAGAGGTTGAAGCAGTGCTTAGCTTGTGGGTCTGCCACCCATCAGATTCGGGACTGCCCAGTAGCGAAGCCTAGAGGACCGCTCCCGACTCAGCAGCAGAGGTTTGGGCAGCATCTGCAGCAGCAGAAGGGACCTCAGGGGAAGGTTTATAGCCTAGCCCTTGAGCCGGAGCCGGAGCCGGTTTCGGAGCCAGATTACTTAGCTGACGTCATCACAGGTCATGTTTATTTGCATACTTTTCTAGCTCTATGCTTGTTTGATTCTGGTGCATCTCATAGCTTCCTATCATTAGAGTTTATGCAAGAACATCATTTAGTATCTACACCTACTGCAGAGATTAGTAGAGTAATGACGGGAGGAGGACCAGTGCCTATTAGAGCTAGCTATAGATGCTCTATTATGATAGCCGGGAGAGAGTTCGAGGGGCGATTCTTTGTGATGCCACTCCCCGGTTATGATATTATATTGGGGATGGACTGGCTTAGCTATGCCCATGCATCTATAGATTGCCATGAGGGTAGTATTTTGTTCAGTCCCCCAGGCACAGCACCATTCAGTGTCAAGAGGACAGGACCGGAGATCAGCCTAGAGCCGAACTGTTGTACGACAGTTGGGGACGCAGCACCGCCACACCCTATCATTAGGGAGTTTATGGATGTATTCCCAGAGGATCTTCCAGGACTTCCGCCTGACAGAGATGTGGAGTTCACTATAGATTTAGTGCCGGGTTCATCACCAGTATCCCGGGCTTGCTATAGAGTGAATCCCAAGGAGGCCATAGAGATGAAAGAAAAGATTGATGACCTGTTGAAAAAGGGTTTCATTCGATCCAGTACTTTTCCATGGGGAGCGCCAGTGCTCTTTGTGCCTAAGAAGGATGGTACAGTCCGGTTATGTATTGACTACCGGGCCTTGAATGCCATCACTATCAAGAACAAATATCCTCTGCCCAGGATAGATGATTTGTTCGACCAGTTGAGCGGGGTGAAGGTGTTTTCTAGGATAGATTTGAGATTCGGGTACCACCAGGTGAAGGTTAGGCCAGCAGACATCCAGAAGACGGCGTTCAACACGAAGTACGGGCAGTATGAGTTTCTGGTGATGCCATTTGGTCTCACAAATGCGCCAGCTGTCTTTATGAACTTGATGAATAAGACATTTCACCAGTATCTGGATAAGTTCGTCGTAGTGTTTATCGACGACATCCTGATATACTCGAAGACGCCAGAGGAGCATGCAGAGCACTTGCGGATAGTTTTGGGGATTCTGAGGCAGGAGAGATTATTTGCCAAATTGCCGAAGTACGAGTTCTTTTTAGACCGAGTGGAGTTTCTCGGCCATGTAGTCACTGGAGATGGAATCTCGATGGATCCCAGGAAGATTGCTGCAGTTGAGACGTGGAAGGCTCCGACGTCAGTTTCAGAGATCAGGAGTTTTCTGGGTTTAGCAGGCTATTATAGAAAGTTCGTCCAGGACTTTGCTAGGATAGCTGAACCCATGACGAAGCTGACGCGGAAGGACGCAGAGTATATTTGGTCAGAGGACTGCCAGACAGCATTTGAGGAGCTGAAGAGGAGGCTGACGACTGCTCCAGTTCTGACTTTACCTTCAGGTTCTGGAGGTTTCACCATATACAGTGATGCTTCTGGGAAGGGGCTAGGATGTGTCCTACAGCAGCATGGGAAAGTAATTGCTTATGCATCTAGGCAATTGCGGACTCATGAGAGGAATTATCCTACCCATGACCTAGAGTTAGCTGCGGTGATCTTTGCACTCAAGTTATGGAAACATTACTTATACGGAGAGCGTGTGGAGATCTTTACTGACCACAAAAGCTTGAAGTATGTGTTCACGCAGAAAGAGCTGAACATGAGGCAAAGGCGATGGTTGGAGTTGATGAAGGACTTCGACATCGATTTACAGTATCACCCCGGGAAGGCAAATGTGGTGGCGGATGCGCTGAGCAGGCATCCGATGGCATGGTACCTGATGATTGATCGGCATTTGCGAGAGGATCTGGAGAAGCTAGGTATCGAGCTAGTTCGGCCAGGATCAGTGATACAGATGATGGCGCTTGACATTCAGTCAGGTTTGATAGAGCAGATCCGGGAGGCACAATCTACAGATGAGAGCCTTCGCAGACTGCGACCCCATGCATTAGCTGGATTGCTGGATGACTTCACTATAGCAGAGGATGGATCCTTGAGGCATGGCAGCCGATTGTGCGTGCCGAAGGGAGAGCTAGTAGAGGCAGTTTTGCAGGAGGCACACCGATCGAGATATTCTATTCACCCTGGTGCTAACAAGATGTACCGTGACTTGCGGAAACATCTTTGGTGGCACGGGATGAAGAGGGATGTATCACGTTTTATCTCGAGATGTCTAGTCTGCCAGCAGGTCAAGGCAGAGCGCCAGAGGCCAGCTGGTTTGTTGCAGCCGTTACCCATTCCTGAGTGGAAGTGGGAACATATTACGATGGACTTCGTTTCAGGGCTTCCTCGTTCCCAAGGAGGGAAGGATGCCATCTGGGTCATCGTAGACAGGCTGACGAAGTGTGCGCACTTCATACCCTTCAAGGTGGGGCTTTCCACCGAGAAGTTGGCGGAGCTATACATGCAGCAGATAGTTCGCCTACACGGAGTGCCGGTGAGCATCGTGTCGGACAGAGACAGCCGATTCACATCCCACTACTGGAGGAGCTTGCAGGAGGAGTTGGGCAGTAGGCTCAAGTTCAGTACGGCGTACCACCCGCAGACAGATGGGCAGTCCGAGAGGACGATACAGACACTAGAGGATATGCTGAGGACCTACGTGCTGGACTTCGGAGGATCATGGGAGAGCCATCTGCACTTGGTAGAGTTTTCATACAACAACAGCTACCAGGCCAGTATTGGTATGTCTCCTTTCGAGGCGCTATATGGACGACGATGCCGCACACCGCTCTTTTGGGATGATGTCGGAGACAGAGTTATGCTTGGGCCAGAGATGATCACGGATGCAGCAGAGAAAGTCGGAATGATCAGAGACAGGCTCAGAGTAGCTCAGGATAGGCAGAAACACTGGGCTGATGCTAGTCGTAGGCCGATGGAGTTCGCAGACGGTGATATGGTGCTAGTGAAGATATCACCTACTCGAGGGACGATCCGGTTCGGACGAGGAGGGAAGCTGAGCCCCAGATACATCGGGCCGTTCGAGATACTCGGCAGGATCGGAGAGGTAGCTTACAGGGTTGCACTTCCACCCAACCTAGCAGGAGTTCACGATGTCTTTCACGTATCTCAGTTGAGGAGATATGTTCCAGACCCCAGTCATGTGCTAGATCATTCAGAGTTGGAGGTCGGATCGAGCCTTACAGTTTTTGAGCAGCTAGTGGAGATATTAGACAGGAGAGAGAAGAGGCTGAGGAACAAGGTTATACCCCTAGTACGAGTAGCTTGGAGCCGTCACTCCCCAGGTGAATCTACTTGGGAGAGGGAGTCGGACATGAGGGAGAGATACCCTGACTTGTTCGACCCAACCGCTGCGAGGAAACCACCCGTTCCTGCTTGATACCTTAGAGGTTAGTTTCGATCGCAGCCTTAGTCATTTTGTTGCATTGCTTGCTATGATAGAATATTGTCGGGTCTTCAATCCTTGTGAATTTCGAGGACGAAATTTTTCAAGGAGGGAAGACTTGTCAGCCCCTGTTTTTCAATTTTAGTTAAATTAGAGTTAATTAATTTTTAATGTTAATTTTTAGCCTTAAAATAATTATTAGGATTTTTAGGAATTTTTCTAGAATTTTTAAATAATTTTTAAAATGGTTTTAAGTCAAAATATATCATTTTGTAATTTGCTGAATTGTTTTAATGTCACTTTGTAATTTTTAGAATTATTTTAATATCAATATGCAATTTGTTAAATTGTATTTTATTGCAGTTTGCAATTTAGAAATTGTTTTAATTCTGTTATACAAATTATAATTTGCATTTACTACTGTTTAGACCTATTATGTAAAATCCTAAAACCTAGAGGACCTAATTGCAAACTACCCGAACCCCCCCCACACGACCACACTCTCTCTCCTCTGCCTCTCATCCACCCCGAGCTGCCCCGACCGCCACGACCGCCCTGCCCCCGCCAAATCTGGCTGCCCCCACCGCCTCGAACACCCTATAAAACTCCCCTCTAACCCCCAGACCAAAACCCTAACCCTAAATTCTCCCCATGGCCACCGACGACCCCCTTCTTCCTCGACGAAACCACAAACCCTAACCCTACTCCGACGAGCTTCGCCCAGCCCCACCGTCGACTTCCACCGCCCCCAACCACCATCAGTCGACGCGCGGTGACGAGGCGACCCCAGCGCCACCGGAGCGCCACCGTCCCGACCACTTCTCCGCCGTCGAGCTCCTTCGAAGACCCTCCAATCGCCGGACACGTGAGTAGCGGGATCCGATTCGTGTCGTGCGTGTCTCGTCTTCACACATGAGACTCGCCAGGACACGACGAGCTCAGTGCTGTGCTCGGACACACGAGACTGAGCTTGTACGTGTCGTGCTAAGCGAGGACACGTTGTTACCTGTGTCCTTAACTGTCAGGACACAGGACAGTTGTTTATATTTTTTTTATTTATTAATCTACCCTAAACTAAATAAAATAAACAAACCCTAACCCTTTAACACGAGCAACGGGCTGACCCCCTGGCCAGCCCGACCTAGCCTAAACCCCCCCCTCCCCCCCCGGCGCTTCTCTGGCCTGGGTTCGAGTCCCCTGGCTGTCTTTCTTTTCCTTTTCTTTTTCTTTTCCTTTTTCCTTTTTCTTTTTCTGTTATATATATATATATATATATATATATATATATATATATATATATATATATATATATTTATATATATATGTATATACATATATTTGTATATATATATGTATTATTATATATACTATACTTATGTATATATATTTGCTGTTTATATATATATATATATATATACTTCATTATTTTATGTATATATATATATATATATTTTTTATGTATATATATATATATATATATATATATATATATATATATATATATATATATATATATATATGTATTATGTATACATATATATTTATGTATGCATATATTTCCTTGTGTATATATATTATTATATATATATGTATACATTATTTTTGTATATATATATATATATATATATATATATATATATATATATATATATATATATATATATTATATAGTTGAGTATATTTTCTTATATGTATATATATATATATATATATATATATATATATATATATATATATATATATATATATATATATATATATATATATATATATATATATATATATATATCCATTATGTAAATATCCCTATATGTATGTATATATATATTATTTTATATATATATTTTACTTAGCTTAGTGTAAATTATCTTTATAAGATAATATTCATACTTTTATAGTTACTATGTAAAATTCTACCTTATTAAAATATTAATATTTATTTTGTATCTCTACCACTTAGTATTTTCTGTATATTTAAATTATTGCAACCATTTGGTGTCCAAGCCTAGCATGGGTATTTGGGCCCAAATGTGTTTTCACACATTCAAGACCTGTACAAGTCATATTGGACTTGATTCATGGCCTTGGGTCCTGTATTTGAACTTTGGTTCAAATTATATACATGGACAAAATACGCAGATAATTAATTATTGTGTGTAATGCTGTTTTTGATTTTCTAAAAATACTTAAAGTACTGCTAAAATTATGAAAAAAATAGTTTTTAGATACTATGTTACCTTAGCTAATTTAGTATAATTTTTGTAGTATTTAATTTACTATTTTGCCACTAGTTTGGCATATGAAACCAAAACTCGTTTTCTGTATACTTAGGAAAACTGATTTTTATAAAATACTTGTACTGGTTAATAAATTCCAGAAAAATTATAATAAATTTCTATGATTAACAAGGATCACTTTGACACTTTACTTTAAGTAAAACTAGGCTTTTTGTCTATCTCTAAAATCGTTAGGACACAATGGTCTTTTGATTTATTTATTGATTAATTATGACTTGTAGCTTTTTGTGCTATTTTGAGTTTTAACCGTCTTGAACCCCACCCCTCACTAGTGTAAAGACCCTAGAAAGTTAGTTAAAGTAGGGTGTCACCCCACATTGGTCTCCTATGCCAAAGTCATCATTTTGGCTAGGTGCCCAGTCACAAGTCGTGTCGCACAAATTAGTGTCCTAGTGTTTTAGCTTAGTGTAAAAACTAAGTTGTTGTATTTTACTTCTACAGTGACGAGTTACCGGACATCCATAGCATTGTTATCGCAGCTTGTTTTGTTTTGCTTTGCTAGAGACAAGTACTTTCTACGAACTTTACATATTGTCACATAAATGAACTGCAAACTCCATCATGTTAAATGCTGATCCTTGGGGTAGCAAGTTAGATCTCTACATGTTTTACTTTCAGTTACTACCATGCTTAGAACAGTCTTGATGTATCTCTCACATGATTAGAATATGGGTTATGGGGAAACTGATAGTATTGTACGTGATCACGACCCCCCTACAGTAGCGAGCGAGGTCGCATTTTATATGCATACCTTGCCGCAGGCCATTACCCCGCATGTCTGTACGGATGTACACCTATGCTTGTTAACTTGTACGTATGTACATTTTATTATGTGCCCTCCAGCACATTGTACATCTATTGACCGATCACGTACCTACTACAGTTTTAAACATTACATATACATCTGTCTCTATGACATATGTGTCCTTTGCCATGATAGACTATGTGATGCCATGCTTTCCAGTTATTCCTCTCATGTTCATTTTCATGTTTCATATGCTAGTTTGCTAGATTTAGTACTTGCTCCCGTCCTGACAGGATAACGTTGTAGGTGTCCTTACTGAGGAGGAGTTACTCTGCGACACCTATTATGGGGTTACTGCCGAGGACCCGGCTCTGCTTTACGAGGATGTTCCTGCGGGGAACCTCGCCTAGTTGTCTTTTGTTTACTTAGACTTTTGAGAGTAGACATGTATTAGATTATATCTTTTTTGTAACTGGACATGTATCCAGTTTTACTTTGCAGTTCACTTGTACTTGGACATTTTACTATATACGACGACTTTTGTGTTTGGAGCATTTATGATTCTTATTCACTTATAGAACTGTTAGCACATTTAGTCTTATCCTGTTGTCTTTAGAACAGCTTACTATATTTTATCTCAACGTAGGCTGGGCATGCCTCGGCCTGGCCCAACAATTTGGGTAGCGGGTCGTGACAAATGCGCCTACACCCTATGCGCCCAAAGGAGTGTTATGCGCCCACATTAAAATTAGTACATTTTCTACATGTGGGCACATAACAGTCGTTTCAGTGCAAAACGACTATAAATAGAGGGCGTCCCCCTCTACAAAGATAGACAAAACGAAGAGCATTTCAAGAGCCAAATTGCTGCCTTCTTGCCAATGAGCCGAGAGTTAGCAATTTTCTTAGGTTTTCTCCCACTTTTGTAAATCGGAGTGTCAACGGAGTAAAGGAGCAACTGCCGCTCGATCTCCATTGTCCCATTCCCCAGAATTATTTTTGTACTCAGGGATCCTCAGTGCAGGATCTCTCAGGTGTACTCGATTTGTGGTGCCTTGCGCCAATAAGAAAAGACAACATTTCTTTTTTTTGTCCACAAAAATGGTGACTCTGCTAGGGACTACCTTTTCCTTTGACGAGAAGGTGGCGACACAATTCGATACCGATAAAGTGGGGAGCACTCAGAAGATGTTGATCGTGAAGTTCGATCAGCAGGCGTTCGAAGATATGCTCCCGAGGGACGTTCTCTACTCCCTCAAAATCAGTGAAGTCGAACAAGTCTCGCAAGACTTGGCTTCCGAAGGCTCGTGGTGCATATCCTGCTAGTGTCGTAGAAGATATGCAACTGAAGAACTCTGTCACGTGGGCGCATAGGCCTTCCACGTGGGCGCATGGAGCTCCCCTGTGGGTGCATAGCTCTGCCACAAAGGCTCCTGATATGAAAAGACGCATACTATTTTGGGCTCTACTAGTCCAGCGACTTTCCTATTGTGTAATCAACAATAGAGTGTTCAACACTCGAAACTTGGCAAAGGAAAATACTACGATGCCAAGAATCGAAGTGTTCGACACTCTGGACAAACTTAGCGAGGCTCACAAACGAAGAAGGCAGAGCTGGGAGAAAATTATGCTGTTTTCCAAAGCATGCGCCCAGAGCTATGCGTCCAAGGCAGTATGTGGGCGCATAACTCTGGCCAGAGGACTTCTGTCTTTGATAGGCTATGCGCCCAGGGCCATGCGCCTAGGGCTATACGCCTAGGCTCTGATGACCCATTCTATGTGCCCACATCCAGCAGGGCCAGGCATACTACCAGAACTTCAGGAAAGCATGTGCCCAAGGGCATGCTCCAGGGTCTATGCGCCCACAGCAAAAAGATAGTCCCCACCGCGTATAGCACAGAGCTATCTTCAAGCTCATCACGGAACTTAGGTGTGGGGGTTGCCCTGCACATAAACTAAGTCCGGATGAGGCAACTCCCCTTACAAACCCATATGCAAAGCTCGGCGATGCATGTGACATGGGTTTTAAGGCAAAACTCTCTTCCGTTGATTTACGCGACATGATAAATCATAAGCGTAAAATAAGGGAGGATACTGCAATTCATGGCGTACATCCGTGCACCAGTATTTTCATCAATTGTTGCTGCTCCAAAGCAATGAAGGTGCCTCCGAGGCAGTTCGTATTTCGATGACTGCAGCAGTCTGATGATGTAACGCCCTAGTCCCAAAATACGTAGGACTAGGAACGTAGACATGCTAGCTGTATACATACGAAGTACACTCTAATATATGGAAACCTCGTATGAATACATAAGCTGTAAAATGCAGTAGAACCATAGCTAATCTCATCCACACAAAAATAAATGAATAAAAGATATCATATAATGATAATGAATTGTCTTGATACAATATGTTGGGAGGAGACAAATCTACTACCAACAAAATAAGGAAAATACATAAAAAATGAAATGAGTTTGGCGAGCGAAGCGAAGACGATCCAAGTGCAATCATCCTCGAAGAAATAGAGAGGATCACGGCTAGAGCTAGAATACCTGCGAAAGACAAGATCACACACCTGGAGAGATAACCAGGTCCTCAGAGGGACGTAACAAGACACATAATATCCTGCCATATAAACTGAATAAATATTGCTCAAATAAATAAGTCAATTGAATTATAACATGGTCCAATACACACCTATTGAACTAGCTTACCATCCCCCCAACCAAACAAGGACAGGAGATGGTAAACTAATTCACGGTGACGTATCTTTCCATGCTATGAATCCAATATGGTATCCGGACCCCAACAAGGTTCAATACCTTCTCATCGAAGTAGTAAGCCACACCTACAACCAAACAAGGACAAGATGTAACGAACTAATCTGCGACAAGTTATTATTCCAAGTCACGGTCAGATACAAGTACCCAAACCAAAAGTACTCGTACCTAACGGATAAAGGTGCCTAACCGTTCTAAATAAAATGTAGTTAAGAACAATCCTTCCTAAGCATGGGCCCTGGCTAAATAGGATCGACCCTTGGAGCACCAGAGGCCCAATCAGTAAGAGCATAACGTTCCGCAGAACGTCAGTGGCCGTCAGTATTCATGGGTCATCAACCCCGTATCTCCAGCAGAGCTTCCGGGTCATAAGAGAAAGTGCATCAAAGCCCATATGCTAAGGAATTGTCCTCCCCGTCCAATGTCTACGGTGTTGTATCCACAACACAAAACCTCTATTAACCGCTAAGTCAAACTAAGCATGCAACCTCTATTAGCGGTTAATCCTATCGCACGGCTTATACGCACCGGTGGCCAGCCAGTCACGCATGTCCGTGTTCTACATGCGACACACAATTTCGTGTTACAACGTGTCAAGGCCAAATGAATGCAACACACAAGGTGGTCCCTTAAATCTAGGTTAAATGTGTAAGAAAACTAATACATAGCAGGAAATATAAATGAACAGTAAGTTCTAACAGGTTATGCCATGTATCACAGTTTATTTTGCATAAAGAAATAATAAATAATGTATGAAATATGAGCTAAATAGTTAAACAGCAAATGGCAAGGTGTCTTGCCTGGTAGGACGCCTAGTGTGCTGCAATGATCAATGTGGCACGAACTGCGACTTCGGGCAATAACTACACAAGGTGGCCTCTGATGGTGGCACGGATGGTTCCATTGGGTCCAGAAGGGTCAAATTAGTTAGGGTGGACATAAGGTAGTCTTGAATTGGCGAGGGATCATGAATAATGGAATTTAGTCATGGATAGAGGGATAGTCGAAGGAAATAATATATATACAAATTTAGAAAAACTGTTTATAATAATTGAAAACTAGTTTGAGTCTAAAAGAAATACTTAAAGTCAAAAAATCATTTTCGGCAAAACTCTAAGTTGTCAAAATTGGATATTTAGATAGGAGCTCTATTTTTATTAGTAAAAATAATATTTTATAAATATTTAAAAATAAAGGAAAATTTGATTTAGGCTAAACTATATTTTACTAGTAAAAAGTTATTGATAGATATTTACAAATCTAGAAAACTAGTTTAAGACAAAAGCCTAATTTTGTTGAAGTGAAATTTTTGGTGAAAACTATCTTTGAAAACGGTTAGAAAAAATAATGTGTCCATAAAATTTCTAAAATAATAATAATAGCAAATAAATAGTTTTTATTTTTACAAAAACAACAAAAATATTCAAAATGAAAATAATAATAATAATAATAATAATAATAATAATAATAATAATAATAATAATAATAATAATAATAATAGTAATAATAATAATAGTAATAATAATAGTAATTATTATATCCTTGTAACTTAGAAAGTATCTGTATATTAATATCTTATATTGCTTAATGAACCATAAATTAATGGAAGTAATAATAAATATGTATACTATTTTCAAAATATTAATAATAATAGTACTAATAGTAAGCATAATATTTTTCTTCAAAATACTAATTATACACCAACATTCATACCTACCATTCCTTTTCTTTTCATTGCTACACAGCTACTATTGTTGTTTTTATTTTATAAAAACCAATAATAATAATAATTAGTAAAAACAATAGATACTCAGAAAAGAAACAAATAATAAACAATACAAAAATGAAACAAAAAAAAACTATCTAAAGTAGAGAGCAGCTGTGCTCTCACCATTGGAAAGAGGAGAGAGAAGCGGGGGCGAGAGATGGAAAGGGCGGCTCTGCCGGGCTCGTCGGCTGGGGTCGGCAAGACGCGGCGGAGCTGGAGAGGCACACGGAGAGGGTCGATCGGAGTTGGGGTCGCGGCTGGAGTTGGTTCGCCGGCACGACGGCGAGGAAAGAGGAAGGGTCGAAGCTGCGTGCGTCGACGGATGGTGAGCGTCGCACGGCGACGGGGGCGATCGTGATGGAGGAGGACAGGCGGCACGGCGGCGCTGATGGCCGGGCGGGGCTCGCCGCGAAGGAGGAGGTAAGTTGGGTTTTCCAATTTTGGGTTTTTAGTGCTGTGATGGTGACGGTGGATGTCCGACGATGGCCGAGCGTGGGTCGAATTTGTGGTCGGGGGTGACCTGGTAGTGGTGGCGGTGGTTTGTTGTGCGGTCTATGGCGGGTGGCCGATGGCGATGGTGGCGGTGGTAGTTTTGGTGACAGTGGTGTTGTAATTTGTGTTTTTGGTAGGTTGCCGGTGGTGGCAATGGCGCGTGGTCGGGATGGAGAAAGTAGCGGTGGTGGTGGCGGTTGTGTTTAGCTGAGGTCGCTGGTGAGGGATAGTGGAGGAGACAACGGCTACGACGGGGGTGTGGAGGTCGTGTAGGCTGGCGGTGGTGACGGTAGAACAGGGCGTGTTGATGATGGTGGTTGCCTGGTCGGAGGTTTAGGGTCAGGGTCGGCCGGGCGAGGTGAGAATAGGTGGCTGTGGTGATAATGGAGCCGAGAAAGAGGTGGGCAGCCTGGAGATGGCCGGGTTAGGTTTAGGTTTAGAAATTTTGGTTCTTGTCGGGGGTTTGTGTCCGGCATGTCGGACACGAAGGGGTTGATGTATTTGTAAAGGAAAATAGGTAGTGGATGGGACACGGACACGATGCACTACACGTTTATGGTAGAAGAAATTTTTGTGGATGTGAGAAATTTATGGAGGAGTACCTGTCTATTTATAGGATGTGAAAATTCCCAGTTGGATAAGGATTATGAATATTTAAACCCAATTAGATAATCCAATCTATTAATTTAAATTGATTCAATAAATTCAAATCCAAATTTAAATTAATTTAAATCTAGATATTCAAACTCAAATTAATATATAAATTATATCCTTAATTTTAAACTATTTAAAATCAAATCCATAAAATCTAATAAAAGATTTAAATTGCCACAATAATTGCAAAATATATTTTCCAAAAATACTAATAATAATAATTTTGAAAATAATAAATATTTTTAAATATCTTTTTGAATAATAAAATATTAATATTAATAAATTTCGAAAACCAATTTAAATATTAATAGGAACTACTTCAAAAATATCTTTTAAATAATTTAAGATAATTAATAAATAATTTCGAAAATCAATTTATACATAAATTATATCTTACACCTTTTTATAATGATAAAATTAAATAATGTTTTTGAAATCTCGATGCGACGCTTTTCACAACCTTAAGTAAATAAAGTAATTACTATATATTATTTTGAAACTATAAAAATGGAAAAAATATTTTTCTAAAAATATGTACGCTCGCACATATTCGCACTCGTCGAGCAATTACGAAAAATAAAATTTCGTGCGCGACGTACAATGCAACTACGCGACGTATAAATACAAAATAAAAAAAATCAGTACCAAATTTATATTAAAAAATTAGTAGAAATTTAGGAGTTTTACAGATGATGAAAAGCCGCTATGTGTTTCATCCAACATGACTTCATGGGGACCTCCTTACGGGAGCCCCAATCAAAGAAGGTGGACCACTAACCCAACTTTTTTTCTCAGTTCTGCGAACAGAAGAAGAAGAAGCCTGCCAACAAACAGCCAGCGAGCTGTTACATCTGAAAGAGTCTATATGGGTACTCGGTCAAGGACGAGATTCCGTATAGATGACGAGGACTCCCAAGTTGGGGGTGATGATCCTTCAGCTGGGGGTAGTATTCCTTCAGAATCTGAAGCAAACGACCTTCACACCGGGGGTAGCCTTCCAGATGACGATGATCTCTTCGAGTCCGACGGTGACTATCGATATCCCCTGCCTGAAGACGAGGGTCCTTTCAACTCAGAGACAGACAATATCAGCACCAGTTGTACTATCTCCTCTATTAATCGTCGTATGTTATTTGTGTATATGGTGTATGGAGAGAGACCCGAAGAAGCCAATGATCAGACCAACAAGCGGCTAGAGAGTCGTAAAACGTCATTTGCCAAGATCACTGATATGCTTACCAGTATCATGGCAGTCCAAACTGCTGGGGCTGTTCCTCCACCTCAACCGAATGTCTCAGCACACGCTAGTCCGGCTTATAGAAACAACCCTCCTTCACTACAAAAGGAGTATCATTCCGTTGTGCCTCCTCCAAATCCCGTAAATGCTAGGGGTGGTCCTTCACCAACGACGCCTGACAACCGTACAACAGCCGTTTCTCAACATCTGCTCAATCAGCAGGATGTAATTGACTCTCTTGTTGCCCGTCTCGATACCATCTCACACAAAGACGAGCTTCAGAAGATGGGGATATCTCAACCTCATCCTCCTGAATGGGAGAATGCTACTTGCCCTCCTAACTACAAGCCACTGACGCTAAATTAATTTGACGGAATGACTTCTCCTCGCCAACACATGACATACTTCAATACGCAGACTCTGCACTTACCAAAGGACGATCCGTTCTTGTCAAAGCTATTTATCAGCACCTTGCAGGGGGTAGCTTTTGAATGGTTCTGCAGTCTGCTTGACGGTTACATTAATTTCTTTAAAAACTTGGAGAGGATATTCCTCAACGGGTTTTATGAGAGTGGCATGCATGTTAGTATGTCCACCCTCATCGAGACCAAGCAAAGGAGGAGTGAGTCTATTATTGCTTTCATCGAACGCTTCAGGCGACTAGCATTGAAGATGCCCTTCGGTATACCAGACTCAGAGCTTATGGATACTTGTCGACATAACTTCCTTCCTACAGTAAAGTTCTGTCTGGGTATACATAAGTATGATACATGACCCGCTTTCATCGGGGCTGTTGATGCTGCTGAAAATAATATCCCTAATCTGGAATTACTGAAGTTGAAGACACCCAAATTTGAAGACAAAAGCAAGCACCCCAAACTATCCCTGTCCGTGGGGTAAAGGGAAAGAAGTCTTGAAGGTCGACACTTCCAAGGGAGCTTCCAATTCTTAGGGCACTCCGGACAAACCCAAGGAGACTTTCTCCTTCGACGAAGATGATGTTATTACCATTTTTTACACATTGATGAAGGGTAATAAACTAATATTGCCTCCACCACGACGTCCTGCGGAGGTGAACCAACTCAACGATCCCAAGTACTATCTTTATCATCAGTACATGCACCACTCTATCAAGGATTGCATCGTCCTGAAGAAGAAGATACAACAGCTTATCGACAACCAAGTTATCAACCTCGAAGATGAAGACAAGGTCGTACCTTCTAACATGATCTATCTTCAATTTGGTGACTTTCCTCCCACAGAAGTCCCAGACGGCGTAGTCCCAATCCCTAAGGCAGTAATGGAAGTCGTCAACCTGCCGCCAGCTCGCAACTCAACATCAACGTTGGTGCCACTCACGACAGAACGTGATGAGATCATGTGGGTCCATCCAGACCTTGTGCAAGAAATGATGCAGGGGGTGGTATCTTCCAAAGCAAAGAGGGGCAAGAAATACAAATCATGCCATATGGTGTCTTCTCCCATTTACGAAGTTCTATCTAGCGAGACGCGATCGGGGAAGACTTACCTACGGACTTATGACCCTGCACAAGAAGATGTAGTACATTCTCAAGCTCTTGTTGCCCCCATAAGTTTAGAATCTAGTCTATCTAAGTCCTCAACTACCGACAAAGCTAAGCAGAAGGAGACACAATTTGACAAGTCTCTGAAGGCACCAACTCCCGAAGGCATGGATCGGCCTTAAAACTTTGACATACTGGCACAGCTGGCCAATACACCTGCCATATTGTCTTTGTTCGATCTACTGCGACTCTCTAAAGAGACGCGAAAAGCTATAAGTGATGCATTACTACATGTCGACTCTTATCTCGCTGAAGTCAAAGCCCCCGCTGAAGATCCCGTCTCCTGTCCTCACTGTCATAGCACTATGGAAGCGGTGCCCAACATCTCCTTTTCACAAAAGGACATGCTACTAAAAAATAATCGTCATGATAGACCTCTGTACTATACAGGATATATCGGGGAGATTAAGGTGGATCAGATGTATATCGATCCAGGTTCCTCCTTCAGCATTATCCCTAAAAATTTACTCCAAATTCTAGGGATCCCTCTGCACAAGCTGTCTACAACCAATACAACTATCATGGCTTTTAATGCTAGGAGAAGCCATCTACTGGACAAGATCCCCTCAAGTGCCAGATTGGTGATCTCCGAATAGAGGTTTCTTGCTATGTAATCGACGCCAATGTGTCCTACAACGTCTTAGGACGTCCGTGGATACACGAGAACCTGATCTTTCCTTCTACCCTTCACCAGTGCTTCAAGTACGTCAACAGTGATGGCATCGTGAAGACGGAGTTTGCCGATGTCACATCCATTTCTCTATTAAGGGTATTTTGGTAATTATGAAATTCTTTTGATTATTTTAATATATTATATTATTTGGTGTTGTGATTTTGGCCTGTGACAGTATAGCCTTGGTGCAACCTAGCCTAGTGTCTCACCATGACTTAGTGACCTAGTAGTATGATTTGTTAGGATTAGTAATCTTATTCTAAGGTGAGAAGCTATTGGCATATTGATTAGGGGCTAGTTAGCAACTTCCTTTTAATTAATGTTTATTCTATTTTTTTTAGCCATAGTAAAGAGGCCAAGCCCAACCCATAGGAAACCCTAGCCCATCTAAGTGTGGCCGGCCAAACTAGGTCCAGGGGGGGCACTTAATATCTCCTATTGAGAATTCATCTCTCCTTTTCATTCCTTCTCTCTTGGAAAACCTAAGTAAGTTTCTCTCCTAACTTTCTCATTTCTTCTCCTATTAAATCCTAGTCTTTAACATTAGGTTTTGATCATTGTTTATGAATTATTGTTGGTAAGGAAATTCAGAATTTGTTTACATTGGAGTTTTGGAGACGCAAGGAGGATCTACACAATTGAAGCTTTCTATAGGAATTCATCTCAATAGGTAAATTCTCCAAACCTCTATAATTTCATGAACTATTCTCGTAGATGCATCCATCTAGGTGTCCCCGAACTGTAGGATGAGTTTCATAGGAATTTGTATTGATTTGGTGTCCGTATCGGATACGTATCAGTGTTCTTGTATTGGTGTTTGATGAAATGCCACAAAGGAATTTTTGTTCATAATTTTGAAATCTAATTGAATGGATTTGTAGATCTATGAATGACTTTCGATTTTGTTTTGGACTGAACACGTTTTCAGTCGTGTTCGTGCCAAAATCGGACACGAACCACAGCACGAGACGCACGTGCATGCCTTGCTGATCGGGTGGCAGTACGCAGTATCTATGTCACTTGGACACGTGAAACTTGGTGTATAGCTTAGGTACATGACTGACATGTTATCCCCCAAGTGCCATGTCATCTCGTTTTGTGTCGGACTCGCAAATCAAGCCGCACGGATCATGGCCTATCGTGTGTGCGCGGTTCAGTCGCGTCTGATACGCGTCTCGTACGACACAAGGACACATCGTGCTCGTGTTTCAGGGTGACATGTCACTAGCCCTAGACCCCCTCTAGGACTGTGTACGAGCTCGACTCATCTTGAGCTCTGTGTCGTGTCCATGAGCCAATGACATGCCCACACGAGGCAATGCCTAGACAGTACTGCTGTGCGTGTAAATTTTTCGTTTGGACACTTTGTGTCCAGTTTATGGACACGAGATGAACCTTCTGACACGTACACATGTGTGTGACACTTCTCCATACCTGAATTGGGTTTTTATTTGATTTTTGGGTTTCGATCTTGTGTACTGATACTCGATAAACTAAATTTGAAATGTATTTTCAGAGTTTTGTTTTAAACTGTTTTAAATTGTTAAATTATGGTTAATCGTTGATGATTAATATATATATATATATATATATATATATATATACATGTTTAGATTGATATTACATAGCTGGGTTTCACAGTGAATGAGGATTGGGATCAAAATCTGAGTTTCGAATGGGTTGGATGTTCAAAAACCCGACTGAACTTGAAGTTTAGGTTTTATATATTGCAAAACCTGAGATTAGGTTTAAGATTATTGATTTTATGAGATTTCTATAGTTTAGTTGATGTTTTCAGATTGTGTGGGAACAATCTTAGGTTTGAGATTTGGAATCCCAGTTTTAGTTGAAGTGTTATTCTCAGTTTCTTTTTCTTGTTTCAATTTCAGTTTTCTTTGCATTGCCTAATATGTTCTAAGGGTTAGTTAATCATAGGTTTGACATATAGATAGCATTCTCATGTTCATTGATTGTTGCTGTCACACTTAGTTCCAGTTTTGGTTTGTGAACTTTGAAGCTATTTTGAATTGATTTCAATTTCAGACTTAGACTTAGGGTTATACTTTAATTCATTCTCAGGTTTTGATGATTAGTTGAGTAACTTAATTCTCAGTTGAAGAATGAGAATCTCTTTGGGTTCATTCCAGTTCAGTGAGCATGAGCTCTCATATTTGTTTTGGTATTCCTTGGTTTTAAACTCAGGATTCCTACACTGAGATAATCCTCAGTTCCCTTTCTTTACTTTTTCTTTTATTTCCTTTTGATATTATTTATGCTTCTATATGTTAGTAGGAATATAGATACTTGATTCAAATATGGATATCCTCTAAGTTCCTTTATGTAGTGGAACGATATGCTTTATATTGTGTGATACTATATATCTATATTTATACCCATATGTAATGAATGAATATAATATATAAGTATATGTTGTGATTGCTATTAGATATAGTCTAAGGGTTATGAGTCAGCTTAGGTTTGACCCAATGAGCATATATTGGCCTAGTTGACTATCAAGTCGACCAAGTTGACAAAAGTCAACTTTAAGTCAAACTTGATCCAAATCAACTCAAATGAGCTTAGAATGACTGGATAAGTTGTATTTGACCTAAATTTTGGTAGATAGACTAGTTGACATATGGTTGACCATGTTTGACTAGAGTTGACCAAATGTTGACTTGACCTAGAAGGACCTAGAATCATTTAGAATGCATTATAGACTATTTTTATTTCATGTTAGACATGTCGTGACCTGTGTTGCTCTAAAATAGGACTCAAATATTCTAGCTTATGCTCATATTCTCATCAGACAGCCAGGATATTAGGTGAGTACATTCTTTGACCGTTTCATACTTGTTAGGAATTATATTCGTGTCATAGTTTAATTTACTTGATGCTAACAGGACATTATCACAGATTAGTACTATATGGATCTTTACATGAGATGTTATCCCCCTCGAGTACATCGAATACATTGTGTCATGTGCTTTTCATAAATATCATGTATTCTGTGGACTCATATTATTCATGTATACTCATGTGCTCTCATGTACTCTCATGATCTCATGATCTTCATGTATAAACTATCATGTACAATAACATAATCTGTCTAGATCCTTGTGTATTGATTGGGGCATGGGAGAGTAGAAATAGTCATGTGAACAATTCCAAAGTAGTGTAATCATGTACAAACTCTTTAGTGTAATCATGTGCAAATCAAGCCGTTCACATGTCCATCTTGTACTCTAAATCACATAGTCACTTACAGTTCTCTATTATTATTTATAAATAGACTTGTTTATCAGTTTTCTCTCTTTCTTTCATCCTTATTTCTTACAGCGTTTCATGTATCTTAGCCTATGATATGCTTTATATTTCCTGTCAAGATATGAACTGCGTGAGACGTATTGTGCTCATTTTCGTCCTGATTGGAATGTTGAAAATATTATAGGTGATGAGGAGGAGTTCTGTCCTACGTATTATGGCACAGGCTTAGATGACACCGATGACTTGGACCCTCAGGAGGATCCTACAGTTGCTGAGGACTTGCCTATTGTCTAGATTAGATTTCTAGACTAGTTTCCCTTTGTTGTCTTACTTATGTACTTTCAGTTTCTGGATATTGATAGATGTTTGTATATTCAGTTATTACTCTCATTGTAGCTGGTTGGAGATTATCTCTTTTATCTTATATTTTCATCTATTCTCTTTATTCCATCTTAGATGCCGTGATTGAGTTGTACCTTTATATTGTTCTCCTTTTGGAGTGTATATTATTGTACAGGTTTGGTTATTGCTAGATATAGTGACCTAGGACAACGTTCTACCGTCGACACTACGGCGTAGGCTGGACGTACCTACTTCTCGTGCCCTTACACTGGGTGCGTGCTGTGACACATTTTTAGTGGTGGCCCATGCAGGTCAGTCGCAACTAGTACGATTTCGTAGCAGTACTCGAACTAGAGTATCGCTACAGCCTGCAATAGGATATATGATATAAGTTAAGATACTCAATCATATTAGAAAAACTCTTATCTAATTCTTGCTGCTAATTGCCTTCTTTTGAAATGAACTGTCCTCATTTGATTATATCGCTTTCTTCTCAGTAATTGATTCTTTGTTTTGATCTGTCTTCAGGATGGTGGAGACACGATCGCAGTGATCTAGTCAAAGGGATACCGCTGAGAGGTCTGCTACTTCTCGCCCGACTCAGCCGGGCCCAGGGACTACAACACCTCTTATTCTAGCTCAGGTGGGACCGTCTGCGACTTTTGGGTGTGCTCCTCCACCAGTTTCGAGGACTAGCCCAGGGGTTCAGGGGATACCACCACCACCACCTCAGGGGACAGTTGATGTGGGGCAGTTCTTTGCCTTCATACAGCAGATGATGGAGACCCAGCGACACCAGGCGGAGGATATGAGGTAGGGCATTGACAATGCCCATCATTTAGCCATGGTGGTAGTAGAGAAGGTGACTTCCCAACCTCAGGAGGGGCAGATACAGCCGTACCAGCCGAGGACTCCGAGCATTCAGGATTTTCAGAAGATACGGCCGTAAGACTTCAAGGGTACCGAGGTTATCCAATATGCCGACGACTGGATCGAGCATATAGAGGAGATCTTCCGTCTCGCAGAGATACCAGCTAGGCTTCAGATAGAAGCAGCGGGCAGTCAGATGCAGGACCTTGCCCGCACATAGTACCCGACCGACCCCAGGGTTGTTATGCAGGAGCAGAGTTGGGAGGCTTTCAAGAAGCTTTTCAAGGAGAAGTTCTTCCCCGATACAGCACTTGGCACCTTGGAGACGCAGTTCGAGAATCTGGTCCAGAGGAACCAGACAGTAGAAGAGTACGTTGGAGAGTTCTGCCGTCTGGGCAGATTTATGGAGGGCCTGAGCGAGACAGCGAAGGCTAGGAGATTCAGGAAGGGCTTAATTAAGGAAGTCAAGTCCTTGACCAAGAGCAACAAAAATGCTACTTTAGAGGAGATTCTGATGGGAGCTTTGGCAACGGAGGACGACCTCGAACTGAAACTGAAGAGAGGTCGTAATTCATATGGAGCCAGCGGCAGTGGAGGCCATGCCAAGAGGCCTCATTAGTAGCAGCAGCATCAGCAGATGCCGTTTTAGCAGTAGCAGTTCCAGAGTCAGGGTCGTGTACCTTTTCAGCAGAAGCAGATACAGCAGGCGCCTAGACAGTAGCAAGTCAGCACTTGCACTTTCTGTAAGAAGCCAGGACATGTGTGGAACGAGTACAAAAAGAAGCTAGGCAAGTGCCTTCTTTGTGGATCCACAGAGCACCAGTTGAGGGATTGTCCCATGTCTTCGGGACGTACAACAAAGGGAGCAGGAGCCAAGGCTCCGACAGGACAGCAGAAGGGACCATTGTCGACCCAGCAACATAAGTTTACCCAGCACCAGCAGCAGACCAAAGGAGGTCAGCAGGGACGATCCTTCGCCATGTCAGCCGAGGATGCAGAGGTAGTAGGAGATCTGATAGCAGGTTCTATTCTTCTCGACTCCTTTTCTGCATTCATTTTATTTGATTCGGGGGCTTCCCATAGTTTTATGTCTGTATCTTTTGCTGTTAGACACTAGCTTTCTTCTGAACCTTGCCTAGGACTTGCAAGATCATGACTGGGGGTGGTATCATCCACGTACGTGATGTTTGCAAGGATCGGAGAGTAGTTTTGGGAGGCCGAGAACTGGATGTGAGTCTGCTCGTAATGCCATTACCGAACTACGATATTGTACTCGATATAGATTGGTTGAGTAGACACCATGCCAATATAAATTATCGCGGTGGTAGAGTTCTCTTCAGAGTGCCAGAAGATCCATAGTTCGAGTTCACCAGACAAGAGACGGACCAGAGCAGCGGAGAGCTTCAGTAGAGGAGCAGAGTGTGCCACATCCATTGATAGCTGAGTTCATGGATGTATTTTCGGAGGAGTTGTCAGGGTTACCACCGGACAGAGATGTGGAGTTCTCTATAGATTTGGTGCCCGGCACAGAGCCGATATCTCAGCACGTCTATAGAGTGAACAACAACGAGCCAGTAGAGTTGAAGAAGCAGGTGGATGAGTTGCAGGACAAAGGCTTCATCCGAACGAATTCTTCACCATGGGGTGCACTAGTACTCTTTGTGCCAAAGTAGGATGGGTCGGTTCGGATGTGTATCGACTACAGGGCTCTCAGCAGCCTTATGATCAAGAACAAGTATCCACTGCCGAGGATCGATGATCTATTCGATCAGTTAAGCAGAGTGAAGGTATTCTCTAAGATTAATCTGAGGTCAGGTTACCATCAAGTGAAGGTAAAGAAGGAGGACATCCCGAAGACAGCATTCAGGACCCGGTATAGCCAGTTTGAGTTTATGGTGATGCCGTTTGGGTTAACTAATGCCCCGACCGTATTCATGAACTTGATGAACAAGGTGTTCCACCCGTACTTGGACAAGTTCGTGGTGGTGTTCATCGACGACATCTTGGTGTATTCGAAGACCCCAGAGGAGCACGAGGAGCATTTGAGAGTGGTTCTGGAGACTCTCAAGAAGGAGCAGCTTTACGGCAAGTTTTCGAAGTGTGAGTTCTTTTTGGATCAAGTTGATTTTCTGGGTCATGTTGTGACCGAAGATGGGATCTCAGTAGACCCGAAGAAGATCAGAGTAGTTGAGGCGTGGATAGCACCGAGTTTAGTTGCAGAGATCAGGAGCTTTCTGGGATTAGCAGGCTACTACAGGAGGTTCGTTCAGGATTTCTTCTGGATTGCAGAGCCATTGACGAGGCTGACCCGAAAGGACGCAGAGTTTATCTAGTCAGAGTAATATCAGATTGCTTTTGATGAGTTGAAGAAGCGACTAACGACAACCCCGATTTTCACATTGCCTTCAGGATCAGGCGGGTTCACTATCTACAGTGACGCCTCAGGAAAGGGTCTGGGTTGTGTCTTACAGCAGCATGGGAAGGTGATTGCCTATGCATCCAGGCAATTACGTCCGCATGAGAAGAACTACCCTACCCATGACTTGGAGTTGGCGGCAGTTATCTTTGCTCTTAAGTTGTGGAAACACTATCTATACGGAGAGCGTGTGGAGATCTTCACAGACCATAAAAGCTTGAAGTATGTGTTTACACAGAAAGAGCTCAACATGAGGTAGCACAGATGGTTGGAGTTGATGAAGGACTTCGATATTTTATTGCAGTATCATCTAGGGAAGGCCAAAGTGGTTGCCAATGCCTTAAGTAGGTATCCGGTAGCTATGTGTTTGACGATGGATCGTCACTTGTTAGCAGATTTAGAGATTCTAGTGATTGAGGTGATTATACCTACAACAGATATGGGATATGATAGCGTGCGCTGAACGCTGTAGAATACATATTATAGCATATTCCGCTTTCTATATATGCCCCCGCTATAATAACCCCATGTACAAGAATGCTATAAAGTTATAGCGTTCACGAACGCTATTCATGGATTATAGCGTTCATTGACGCTATAGACAATGTATAGCGTTTTGAAATGCTATATGATAGTTATAGCAATTAGAAACGCTATAGAACTTTAATAGCATTCATGAATGCTATTAATATATTGTAGCGTTCATGAACGCTATAGACATGTTATAACACTTACAAACGCTATATAGTTTACATAGCCTTTACGAACGCTATAGTTCATTAATAACATTTGTTAACGCTATAAATGTGTTATGGAGTTCCTGAACGCTGTTTATTTTTAATTGCGTTCCTGTATGTTATTGATTGTTAATAGCGTTTCGATATATATCTGCTTTTTATAGCATTTCGTTCCTGCTATTATATGTGCAACAATAGCATGTCAGAATGCTATTGCAGAGTCAAAATTCTGTATTCGAAAATTTGCAGAATGCAACATATCAGAATACTATTGCAGATAATGCCACAGTTACACAAAATGCAGGTATTCAAAAATTTAAATGCGAATCAATCACAGAATGAATTCCGAACATAAATAAATTCATTAATTTCACTGTCTAATATATGTAGAACAACGAAGTAGTACCAAACATTCAAAATCCTTAATTTCTCCATGTAGAACAACGAAGTAGTACCAAACATATGTCCAAAAATTAAACATTAACAGTGTAGTCAGCTACATATATCCCAAAATGTTGACTATCTAACATTTAGCTCCCTTCGAGCCTATCCACAACCAAAACTCCTCAGAAAGCATCCTCTTCCTTCATCCAACCTACACAAAAATAGGGGGTAAACCATTAGTGTAAAGAAAAAACTATCTCGAGTCGATCCAGACAATTGACGAAAAGTAAATTATTGGGATAGGAAAAGTGATGCCTTACCAGTGCACTAATTGAGTCTTATGTGTTTATATATTTTATTGTAATTGTAAGTGTTCTCAACTCTTCTTCTCGTTTTTTGACTGAAAGCTTGAAAGGATTAATAAGTTCCAACTGAGTGCGTGCATTTTTTCATATAGATGAAGCTGATATCGCTAAATATGGTCTATACTAAAGACTTATCAGTACAGACCAAAGTTTTCAGTTTCCCATATCTGTTGTGTAGTGGAAAATAGGTTTTCTGTAGGTAAAGTTCAGTAAGTTGTCAAAAGAATTATTATTTATTTTTAATGTAACAAAAAATTAATTTCTATGTATGGAGGAATATTGACTTTAAATTATTCAATATTTTAGGGTATTGATTGATATTAAAATTTAGAGAATTAAATTGGAAATTATATAGTTGAGGATATCAAGTTTAAATGGATCCTTATTTTTGTTCAGTTTTGTTCCAAAAATATTTTATACAAATGCATTATTGTTTATATTTTTCCAATTGGCATTTGTTGCAGGTTGATCCAAGTAATCAAGTAAAGAATGAAAGTTTGTTTTATGTAGTTGCTGTACCAGAAGTTGTAACCTATGTATTAATGCTTTAATAAAATTGGGCTTGTAATTGTTGTGCCAGAACTTGTAAGTTGTACTTGTTGCTTCAGGTACTGTTTGGATGCTATTTTCATGATAAAAAATTGATCTTGTAATTGTTGTTATTATTTGGTCTCTAATGTGCATCAGATCAGACGCTCTAGTGTTCAGTAAACAGTAGATTATAAGTTCAGATTATTGAAGAAGTGTACAGATAAGTAGAAATTAGTATCAAAGAGTGTGTAGGATTAGTTAATATTTTACATCTGTGTAATAGAATGTGAAAACAGTGAGTAAAACATAGGGGTGCATGAATTAAAGTATAGTGTGTAGGAATTTAGTATAGCATTTAGAGGTACTGCACTAAAGACGTACCTAGTCTTCAAACGGCATCATGTGGTCTGTTGGCCAAGCCGTGGTACTTCCAATGATTTCTTGGGAGAGGATGACATTTGAATTGGATTCTCCCAAGTAAATGGTGCAGGGCCTTGCATACCAGTTTCCCTTGACCTAGAAATTGGGAATGGTCTCACTGTTGTTTGCAGCTTAGTACACATTCAACTCAGTCTTGAACTGGAACAGCTGTATGAGGAGGAAACCAAGTCTGTGGCTGAGCAGGAACATGCTAAGTTGGAGGTCGCATTCCTATTGGGCCAGCATTGTAACTGGTCGAAGAAGAAATTCAGTATATTGAAATATAATATAATGCAGTTAAGCTTGGAATGATATATCCAAAATGATAAGATCCTCATCAAGAAAGTACACTTGTATAAGTTTCTTATTACAAGATTTGAGCCTCTTCTTACTAGGTGTCTTCCAGTATAATTCTAGAGTATGGGTTATATATTGAAGAAAAAGTATTTGACAAAGATATCCGACATTTACTAAAAACACAGGTTGAAGAGTTATACAATGGTGGTACAGCACCGTAAGTTTGTGGTGGAGGATATCCAAAGCCTAATGGTCTAGGTACTACACCGCTAACAAGTCCAGTAGTCAGCAACTCCAATTTGGCCAACTTTGACAAGGCATATTCTTCTGCAAAATAATTAGCAAAATTGATACAAGCATGTGTCAGCTAATATACCTTCTGCTCTTTTGTGCTGCATCGATACAAGCTCCTCAACATCTCCAAAAATTTCTGAGCCTTGTTCCGTGATCCAATTTGATGTTGTATGAAAACGTCATCCAAAATAAGTAAAAGAAGTCAGTAATTAAATGACCGACTTTAGAATTACATTGAACCAGATTCTTTGTTCCCTTCTGCAAATATAACTTCCTTACCTGAAGAGTTGAGTTCTTGTTAGGATCAGTCAAGAGGTTCAATGCTAGTTGGGTGTCATTTTCTTTCAATCGAAGAGCTTTAGTGGCGCAAACCTGCAAATAGAAATATACAGTTACAACAAATTTTTTTCTAATTTGTTGAAAGAAAGCTTGTTCATGAAATAGAAGTACAACTGTCATAAAGAAAAAAAATAGAAGCTTGAAACCATAATTCAAATAGATATCAACAACCATTAGCATATAGCAAAGCAAAGCTACTAACTGATGGCTCGCAGAAGTACCTCACCCTTCCCGAGACGAGCTCCTGTGTTTGGATCAACAGCAACTGATCCAATTACTATAAGATCTACTGTAAGTCTTTCATCCAAGCCAATAGGCCTACCAAATTTGGCAACCCCAACTGAAGTGCATGCCTCATTTAAGCTACCAGGAGGTAATATTTGTGACTGTAACATCGAAAAGAATCTAGTCCTAAGCCGTGGCTGAGGAGTCAACAACTTATTCCCACCTACAATTTCAAAGATGTATTGACTTAATAAAAGTGTGAATTTGAAGTGAGGAGACATGCAATGACTTATAGACAAACATGTATATATAGTACCCAATTATTCTCTGTGCCAAAGGTTCAGATACCTGATGCTACCACATAATCTTTACCAGAATATCGTACATAAAGGTGCAATACCGGCTATTTTACATAGCATTCTTGATAGCCAAAAATATGTTAGAAAAGATATACAGATCATTAAAGCTCTACCAAATTTACCACCTCATTAGATACATAGCATTCTTGATAGCCAAAAACATGTGAAAGTATATACACTTCTCTTGCCAAAAACAGACAATTTAGGATGATATGGGTTGTCGTTTGTTCTTTTACCAATGTGCTAAGCAAGACATTCAGTAATGTGATTTAATGCTAGAAAAGGGACCAAATAGGACCGTTTAATTAAACTTGTACCAAAATAAATACGAAACACGAAGGATTGGTTGTCTACTCATATGAAGGGCATGACAAGGTATGCCCTGAGCAGAACATCATTATTGCATCCATGCATTTGGAATGAACAGCAGCTGGAATCCACTTACGTAATATTTACTAATCAGCTAACAATTAAAAAACTTGTTCGTACATTTAAAATATATGGTATATATGTTGGGAAACATGAACGAAGATTAACCTGTGAGTGTCAAGAACCGGACTTGCTTTTGAGGTGAATCAGGGTTGACCTTTACACATTGGGCCTTTTGGAATGCTTCTAATTTCCCTAACTGAAAGACAATAGACAGCACCATTTTAGCATATATTGAAAGCAAACAGCTCAGATTCAGGTGAACAAAAGAATATAGCAAATATAGCCACATAAGACTAGAATAATTGCTACTATTGTAAGATACAATGTAAGAAAGGGACAAAAATCGATAGTTTTGCCTAGTTATCAGAAGATGATGTCAACTGCTATTGATCCTATATGCATTACCTTGCCAGATTGAGGATGCCCAGGGTAAAAAAAGTATCTGTCGTATTAAATGAACTACTAGGATGCACAAAGATGCTGCTGGTTTCTGTTAGAACCTTTCAAATTTCAACTTGACAAAACAGGTGAATTTACCCACCACTAGTCATTCCTTCAAGATTTTCTTAGCCAAAACTGTCCATACATGGACAATGGCTCTTACTACACTGTTGACAATACTATGTCGTAAATGATAAGAAAACAGAAATGAAGGATCCTAGGCAATTAGCAGGGAACCTCTAAAACAAGTGATTGGATTGCATATTATGTCATATATATGAATCCTGCTCAGATGGATCTGACATGTGATGTCCGGCTTTTCTTGAACGAAGAACTTAAAAGGGTAAAAGAGATATCTCCCCTAGAATACAAATTGTAACATAGTAGTGAATGCATTAGTAATAAGAATTTAATAGTAAAAGAGAACATAGAACTAGTAAAATGTTAGAAGTATAAAACTGATGGAGAAGTTGTTAATAAGCAGTAATAATAGGGTGTAGTATATAAAAATGAAGGGTAATTAAATAAATAAGACAACTAGTAAAACTAGAACTGCTAGGTGAAAGCTCATGGAAGTCTTCCATAACAGGACTTCTTGACCATATACTATGTTTCTTGCTTCCTCTACCAAACTTTTCGTCACCGTGACTTAAAGGATTTCTCCTGGAGGACACGTAACAGACAAAGGTAACCCTTCATATTAGTCCAGAATACTATGTTTCTTGTTAATAAGTTTGTTTTATGTAGTTGTTGTACCAGAAGTTGTAACCTATGTATTAAACCTAATATATTTTCGTAAGCCCATTCTTCTAACAGAACTAATAAACCTAATACTAACCGGACTAGAAAGCACGGACACTCTAACAATATGGGCCTTGTTGTGTGGGACACATATTCTTCTAACAGAACTTCTCTCCTTGCATTTGTGGTCTTCAATGCTTGAACTGCATCTACAACCTATTGAAAAAAGTTCTATTATTTTGGATTCACTGCACGAAAATGACTAGTCAATGATACAACTGCCATGCAATTAAAACATAAGTATTGCCAATAAAATAGTATTGGCAGCCCCTCATTGATGTCAAGTTCCAAATAACAACAGATGGATGAAATAATAAGAAGAGTAAAGAAAGAAAAAGAAACTAATTGGAAAGCAGCACCAACTTTATTAAAAAAATCCTGATAACAGAGTTTCAGTCCGAAATAGAGCTAATTAGAATTTCAAGGACCACAATTTCTTCCAAAATCGATCTAAAGCATCATTAGCACGAAATCAGCAGCACATTATGATTAGGGTTAGGGTTACGGACCTGGAGAGGATCTGCTTGTCGAGTTCCTTCCTGAGATTGAACGCCGATCCGTAGGTGACATTATTGATCATCCTCTTCTTCTCCTCCATGTTCCTCCGTGCCTAGACCACGAAGTACACCAAAAGGAACCTCAAATTAGGACTTTTCGTCCATGGTGCCAAAAAGACTACAATAAAAAGAATTAGGGTTTTTTCACCGATTCTCGACTCGATTCGAGCGGGTGAGAGCCGACTATGTCCCCCTTGACTCCGTCCAGCCCAAGCCAAAGGATGTCATGGCTGCCGGTGAGATCGTGAGCGATTGATTTCGACTCCATTGCTCTTTTTCTTTCTTCTATCAACTAATAGAGCAGGTACAGATGAATACATGGCGACGACGTGGACAGTGAAGCCCGTGCCCCCACCGGTCATTATAGTGTTAAGGATTTTGTAGAAAAGGAAAAAAATATAGGAATATTTTGAATGCCTGCTGCTTTTCTCTTCTTAAGGAAGCTAGAAAGATGAAGACAGTTACTTAGAGGTGTTTGATTTGGGAATTGGGCCTAGTCCTTGGATGAGGATCCAAGGGACACAACTAAAAGTGAAAATTTGTGCTGGAATAGGAAAAAGGTTAAGTGGGAAACTAAAAGTGAAAATTTGTGGAAGGATCTTTAAAAGGGAAATGAAAAGTTGTATGGAAATTTAACTTTTAAACTTTTTTTTATCATCTTTTCTTTTTGCACAAATTTAGGGTAAACGTTTTATTTTTATATTTAATTTATGTTATAAAAATTTATTTTCAAAAATTGGGTATATTTCAATAAATATTTTATACACAAAATATAATCTTTATGTCCCTTAAGAATATAATTTTTATACTATAATTTTTTTTCAAAAAATCTTTCTGATTTATTTATTATTTATTTGATTTTTTTTGTGCTTTTTTTTTGAAAAAAAGTTCAATAGTCTTTTTTAAGAATGATTTTTTTAAAAAAAGATTTTTGTTGTTGTTTTCTCAGTTATTATTATTTTTATTTTTTATCATTTTTTACCTGGAATATGGGTCTTCAATTACAATGCACAAAAATGCATGTCGTAAATGAGTCTTTAATTACAACACGCAAAAATGCATGCCGTAAATGAGTATTCATTTTCAAACATAAGACATATCATTTTGCTATGGACGGTACCGATTTAATTTCTAAAAATCCAACAGACGAGATCGCCCGCTATCGAGAACGCTATAAATTATACAGCAAAACTGAATCGCTCCTATAACTTATTTTTTAATATAAAATAGAAAACTGTGTTTCTTCTCCCATGATTGGAACAGTAGATAGTTCAATTGTGAGCATTCGATTAACTCGGTTAACCGAACCGAATTACGAAATACCGAATTCGACCGAAAATCGAATAACAAAAATTGAAACCAACCGAAATATCCCGTACCGAACCAAACCGAACGGAATAAATCTCTTCAATTTTTAGTTTATTTGGTTTAACCAATACTTCAGTTTATTTATAATTTTTTTGTCAATATATATAGTAACAAAATATACAAAGATATATTTCGTATATATATTACTAAATTTTCTCATTCGGTTTACCAGGGAGAGAAATTTTAGAAAAAATTTCTGAAAGGTTAGTGGAATTAAACCGAAACCGAATCCCAAAACCGAAATCGAATAAGAAATTTTAGTATTTTCGAAACCGAACCGAATTTTTTTCAAACCGAACCGAATATCTTATTCGGTTAGGTTCGCACTACAAGAATACCGATCATTTACAGCACGCGAAACGCGCCGTAAATGAGCTTTTACGGCATACATTTTGGTGCCGTAAAAGCTCATGCCGTAAATGAGCCTATTATTTACGGCGCATTCTGAATGCCGTAAATGTAAACATATTAACGCCGTAAATGTCTTTTTTACAGAATCTCGACGACCATTTATGGCATATTTTGTGTGCCGTAATTGCTCTTTCATGGCATACATGTGCGCGCCATAATAGATATTTTTCACTGAATTTCGACAACCATTTACGGCATATTTCGTGTGCCGTAATTGCTCTTTCACGGCATATATATGTGCTTCGTAATAGATATTCGCGCTGGGTCAAATACGGCGTATAGATGCACACGGTAATAGTTATTCGCACATGATCAAAATATAGCATACATTTTGATATCGTAAAAGATATTTTTGATATTTACCATTTATGACATATGTAGCGTGCTGTAAATAATATTTTATGAATTTATTTATCTAATAATAATAATAATAATAATAATAATAATAATAATAATAATAGTTATTATTATTATTATTATTATTTCCATATCAATCCGGCCTATTTATTTAAGCAAGGATATCAATGGTAAACAAAGTATATAACATAACAAATATAAGTTAAAGAAATAGTTGATCACTGGCATATAATCCCAATCAAACTACAAAAGTGAAACGTAATTCAAAAGAACCCAGACACGTGATATCATAAAAATAATCGAATTCAATAGCCAAAATACATTAATAGCAAACAAAAGGCCATGCCAAAGTATCATGCCATATTGTTTCATGAACTACAAAAGTATTTTAGTACTGAATTATAAGAACAATACAATATTTCAATACAAATTGAGCTTGTTTCATAATTTGTCCTACTTTGGGAAAAAAAAAGTAAATTGTCTTCTATGATCCCTATTCTTAGTACCGACATGCTCAGCAACTTCTGCCCAGTTTCCCAATCCATACATTTCAATTCCCTAAGCAAGAACAGGAGTCAAATTAGATAAAGTAGTACTATGCAAAGCCAGAGGACTTCATTTGCAGAGCTAATGTTGAGAGGGACAAAGATAACCTCTAAAAGAAGTATTTCCTCATCTGCATTCCAGTCTGAACAAATAAGTGGAAATGATAAATTGTCCTGCAAGAAGGATAGACATAGGAAAGTAAATGTAATACTACAAATGCATTTTCCTTCAAAAAGGATGCGTATAATAATGTAACACTACAAACACGGTAAATGCAATATGCAAACACAGTTATAAGCTCTTTCCTTTCATGTGTCCTATTCATCTGGTGAGAGTTGTGCAGTCCAAACATTCATTATTTATTTGTTATATTTCCCAATACTTCACAATTTGGTGAAACGTTGCTCCTTCCAGCCTTTCTGATTTATTCAACACATGTCATATAAGGTCCTTAATTCTAAACTTAAAACCTATACCTTAACCAGAAACCCTAACCACTCGTATACTCAAGTGTTGACTGCTACTAGCAAGATTAACAACAATTTGAGTCAATCCACAATTGGGAAAAGAGTACACCATACATGAATCCCTTTCTTCAATATCACTTTATAAAGAACAATCTTCTCAATAACAGTAGAAACTACTACATCCTTTTTCATTGTTAGACAACCATATGTTTTCATACTACCTCGGTAATGTGTGTGACAGTGGCTCATATACACATCCCGGAAGGGGCCAATAAGAAAAGAAATTGGCTAACGTGTGGGTTCAGCACAAATACCCACAAGCATTAACTATAAAGTTGTCTTACGACGTGATAAGTTATGCGAGTTGTTCTTTCTTATTGCTGCTTTTACAATATGTGTGAGTCATACACATGAACCGGACCACATTCCAGTTTCTCATAATAATGTTCCATATTCTAGGCAAATGTGGCTGTAGAAGGTAAAGAAATAATTTGCAAGTAACAAATTTTTATTCTAGGATCTTTGAAAGAATTAAAAAACAAAAGTAAGGGATACCAACACTTAAAAGAAAGAAAGACGAAGTAGTTGTACCAACCATAACCCTATAAGGATGGTTGCTTTTGTGTGGAGTAACTTCAGCACCTACAGAAAAGCACTCCACACAAAGATCAAAAATCAGGGCACTTTGTGCATTTGATCCTTATCTTCCCTGATATGTCCTTATCGCAATAATTGCAGTGGTATAAGGCCTTCTTTCCTTCACTTGCTCCAGAACCTGCCTTGACATCAGAGAAGCATGAATAAGATATGAGTTGCAACCAAAAAAAACCATAACTCTAAGATGAATATGCAACTGAAAAAACATACAATTTCCAGAAAAAGCTTAAGCCTTAAACACAATCAATTAAAAAACTGTTGTTGGTCGTTGTCCTTCATCGTGGTTGCTTAGAACTAGAGCTTTTGCTTTAGGTTCCACTTATGACTGCTCTACTACATTGACAATAATAATGTATTATACAACCAAACTTATAAATGTTATAAATGAATCCCTCGTGAAAGATGGAAGATATTTTGCTAAAAGAAATGAACATTTTAACCACCTACTGTTTGTTTCTTGTTCTCTTCATAGTTTTCACTAACTCCTGCCAAAGGTGTGATAGGTTCTATTCGCCAAAGTCATCATGAAGAAAGAAAAGAAAATGACTTATTTTCTTAGTCAAGGTATAAGAAGCCAAAGCCAACGCTTTCTTCTATTCACTTTCTAGTCAAATGAAGAAAGAAAATGACTTATTTTCTTTAATAAAGTATATATGCATAGAAGAAAATACAACCAAAGTCATCAATGTATATATGAAAGAATAATCAACTGCAATATCTTTCAGAACACTGTGATCCTTAGGATGTGAAGAATGAAAGGCTTGAACTTTATTTATGGGCTCAGCAGTGAAGCAGCCTGAGCTTGGACTTTTGAATGATGTAGATTGAATAATGCTTTTGAGCATTCCCTCTTTTCTTGCATCACTAGAAACATAGTCTCTACCGAGTATCTGATTCTGAGGAATACTTCCTACTAACTGTTTAACTTTTGGCCTGGTATTTGTGTTATTGAAAGAAACTGATTTGGATAGAGGTCATGTAGCAAACAAAAAATCTAGAACACTTAGAAAATACAGTTTACATGATCATGATGCAAACTATGATAATAAACTGACAGTATACATGCTCTACGTAAAAACATACCTAGGGTCATTCGTGAGTTAATAGAATCAGTTTATGAGGGTAAAAGATTGAATATTCGGACTGACCTCCAGAAATCGAATGAGCTCCCACGAGAAAAAACAGATTTCGCCTTCGAGATAGCTGCCCCTATGGAGATGTCACTTGAATCAGAAACCTTTTTGCTAGTGTTTAGATTAGTTTCTGCATCAACTTCCTTATTTGTCCCATGTACTCTGGAATCATTTACCTTGGTATCAAGTTCTTGGTATAAAACTGTTTTTGCCTTGGAAATAGTTGCCGCTACGAAGACGCCACTCGAATCATAAGCCTTCTTACTAGAATGTAGATCAGTTTCCGCATCAACTTCCTCACTTTTCCTATGTACTCCAGAACCATGTACCTTCATATCAAGTTCTTACAAAGGCCTGTGATTAGAAGCAATACTGCAAACCAATCCCAGGGAAACTAGCTCTTCCATTGCATGCCAGGTAGTCTCTAGTGAGATGGTTGTATCTATATCCAACACACCATCTTCATCGAGAGCACTATTAATTGTTCCTACTCTTGCATTTATAGATAATTTGGTTGTACTAGCCAATTGGAAAGTAATAACCTGAAATGCATATGCTACCAGTTAGTAATGGCTAGGGATGCACCAGTGTGCTCTGTAGCAACTGGAATGTGTACAAGGTAAAGATCAAGATAATTTAGGTAGAGTTTCTTTATACTGTCCTTGCAAGCCCTCAAGCACATGTCCATGATCTGAGTTCCAAAGCTGTGCAAGGATAAAATCTTCTAAAATATTATCAAGTTTACTGGTTCAGTTGTCCAAGAAACAGATCCTCAATCTTTATATATCCTTGAGGGTTTGGCTTTGCCACTGTTGGGCATATCCTATACACAATAACAGTTAATTATGATATAAGGACACTCCAGACTACATAATTATGGTAGATCAATGACAACTGAAACAACTAGTATGCTTCTTAATAACTAAGAAAGAGAGATGCATATACCGACATTCCTATATAGCCATATATGTAACCATTATGTGGGTGCTAAAGAGAAGATGTACCTTATAAACAGGAACATCATTTTTCCTCAATAACTTAATCCTGTTGGCCTGTATAAAAGTACGTAGAGTCAGCAAAGTCGCATTGAGGGATTGCACGAAGCAAATAACATATGGACCACTCAAACAAAAGAGAAAACATGTGGGCACTCACATACATAATTAAATATATGATCCAAGTATTCAAGCACATGCTAAGGTAAACTTCTCATGCCAATCTTTAACCAAAATGATCCTAGCAGTCCAAATAAAGGACCATACATTCTTGAAAAGGTGACATTTAGGATATCAATGAGATTAATGCTCTGGTTAGTTCCAAATGAAGGAAATCGAATCAACAAACTGCTCCTTCTTAAAATAGTCCCCAAAATTGTTGTGTTGACTAATGTTCACCTGACCAACAGATAGAGTCTTCAATGTCGGAAGGAAATCGATATCAATGAGATTAATGCTCTGGTTAGTTCCAAATGAAGGAAAACGAAAGTGTTGAGTGTTTGCTTGCTTTTCTTGTACAGGAACTTGCCATCTTCAACTACGACTTCATAGGCATCTCTCTCTCTTCTTGCCAGATCAGTACTTGTTAAGAACACTTGCCATGATTATATTTTGTGGAAGAACGAACGTAACACTGAAATGTTGTTGAGAGGCTTACGGGCCAAGTTACTTGATGCATTGTAGCTGGAGCTTCAACAACATACATTTTTCGGTTATACAAGCCTCCATCCCTTCTTCGACATCCAACCAGTAGAAGAAGGGATGCCTGCTCTCACAGCAGAGCCAATAGTCGTAGTAGAAATGGCGATTGTGTCCGTACCGGTGTAGAGGATCAATCTGTGCGGACAACAACGAAAAATTTATCGTAAGTTTTCTTGTGCATTCGATCGATCAAAATCGTGACGAAGGAGAAGACGGTACTGTCATGATGTTAGTAAGGACTCACCGTCTCAAGCCAATGCTACAGGGCTAACTTCTATGCCTTCTCTTCCTTGGACAAACCTTTTTCGACCTTCGCGACGCAGGACTTGGCACTCGACCACTTGGAGATGACTGATTCCGGCCTCTCGATGTAGAAGAACGAGACCGAATTCCGTTTAAGTAGTGCGAAATCTAACCATTTCCACCTACAAATTACAAAAGAGAGGGTTAGATTCTTAATCAAACACACACACAAAGAACATATGAAAAAGGTTTTTTTTAACTACCATCTCTTCTCTACGAGCACTGCACAATCTTCGAGTTGTCTCCTCGTCCAGAAGCTCTTGTACACCGCAACTTCGTGATTCGGGGTGGTGATATGGGTAAGAAGCGAATCTTAATGCTTCCTCCGATTTCGTCTCCGTCGACGACGAAGGGGTCATGATCGAGAACTCAGTCTCGACATCAGTCTGGTCACCCCCAAAACATTAAAATTTGCCCTAAAATTATGAGAAGGAGGAAGACAAGAGTGAGAAAGAAAGAGATGTACCTTCATGGGGGGCTAGGGCTTTGGCTCCTTCACGGGGGGGGGAGGGGAGAAAGAGAAAGGCCCTCGTTAGGCTCTGGCTCAGGGAGAGGAGGAGAGGCTCAAATAAAAAAATGGGGGGAAATGAAAGTGTGTTCCCCCCTAACACATTACTAACACTTTCCTGATCACGTGAAAGGCACACAAACCTAATTTTTATTTATTTATTAAATTTGCTAACGGTTTAAAGTGTTATAAAATAAATATTATGTGTTATTCATATTAAAATTTATCTTTTTCTATTGATACTAACGGTTTTTTGTATTGCTAACAGTTTTTTATCGTTGGCATTTAGTAACGGCAAAAAACCGTTAGTAATTAAAAAAAAATTGTGTTGGAAAATCCATTTTCTGGTGTAGTGAATCTATTGTCGGTTAATCTAGACTTTGAAGGTTAGGGTTCGGAAGGAGGAGGGATTTGGGGTGGGTTAGGGTTTGGAAGGAGGAGGGATTTGGGGTGGGTTAGGGTTCGGAAGGAGGAGGGATTTGGGGTTGTCTTCTTTTCTTCTGATCGGTACGGATCTGGTGTTCTGGCCAGCACCTGACTCCTCCAAACATCGATCGTAAGGATGGGGAGAAGAAGATGATGGTTGGGGGAGGGAAAGAGGGGTATGATGGGGGGTTGTGGGGGGGTGGGGAAGAGGGGTTTTTGACAGGGAGATAGAGATGAGGAGAAGGAGAGAGAGAAGGGTTTTGAAGTTGGGGGGCTCAAAAAATTTCGAGCAGAGGAGTGAGCCAAGAGTTGTGGGAAAAAAGTTATAACACTCTAAATATAAAATCATTACAAAAAAGCTGTCAATTACGGCGCGTAAACGCATGCCGTAAATAAGACACCTTTCACGGCGTGTTGAGGAACGCCGTAATTGAGATCTCATTCACGGCGCACAAGAATGCATGCCGTAAATAACTTAACATTTAAGGCATGCAAAAACGAATGCCGTAATTAAGTTACCATTCACGGCGTAGGAAAATACGTGCCGTAAATGCGTTTGCAATTACGGCGTGCAGGTAAAACACGCCGTAAAAAACACAAAAATTGACTCTTTTATGGCACGCAGAATTGCATGCTGTAAAAGAGTGTCATTTACGGCGCACAGGCAATGCGTGCCGTAAATTGTGCACCGTAAATGATCATTTTTCTTGTAGTGTCGGTTCGGATTTCGGTCCAAAAACCGAATAATGCTCACCTTTAGACATATGGGCATAGCAACGTTCAGAAAAAAATTGTACCTTTAACAGCGTTCATAACACGCTATATAAAGTTCTGTTAACAGCACTGCATAATGAACGCTATTGATAATGGCATTATAATAGCAGGGAGGCTTCAACGCTATAGATAAACTGCTATTGTTTGAACGTTTAATAGAACTTCAATATGAATGCTATGGATGATTATATTATAATAGCAGGGAGGCTTGAACGCTATAGATAAACTGCTATTATATTCTATTTTAATAGCACTGCGGAAGGAACGCTATTGATGATGACATTCTATAGCAGGGAGGCTTGAACGCTATAGATAAACTGCTATTGTATGCCCTATTTGTTGTAGTGTTATGCCAGGAGTTCAGATTCAGATGTGGGGCCTTCAGATTCAGTTGGACATGATGGAGAGAATTAAGTCGACTTAGTTCGAGGATGTTACTCTGCGGTGTATCTGAGAGCAGGTTCGAGCAGGATTCGTGGATGGTGATTTTATTCTTGCAGAGGACGATGCATTGAGGCACGGTTCCAGACTGTGTATGCCCAACGGAGAGCTTCGGGAGCAGGTTATGCAGGAGGCCCATCGTTTTCAGTATACTATGCATCTAGGTGCCAACAAGATGTATAGGGATCTGAAGGAGCATGTATGGTGGTATGGGATGAAGCTCGCTTCGTAGCCAGGTGTTTAGTCTGTCAGCAAGTTAAGGCAGAGAGGCAGAAGCCAAGAGGACTGTTACAGCCATTGCCTATTCTGGAGTGGAAGTGGGAGCACATCACGATGGACTTTGTTTCTGGATTGCCGCGTACACCAGGAGGAAAATATGCGATTTGGGTCATCGTAGACAGGTTGACCAAATCAGCCCACTTTTTGTCATTTAAAGTGGGTACGTCGACGGAGAGGCTAGCAGAGATATATATACGACAGATTGTCAGGATACACAGAGTTCCGGTGAGCACTGTCTCGGATCGGGATAGTCGCTTTACTTTCTATTTCTGGCGGAGTCTGCATACTAGTTTGGGCACTCAGCTCAAGTTCAGTACTGCATACACCCTCAGACAGACGGACAGTCAGAGAGGACTATTCAGATACTAGAGAACATGCTACGAACTTATGTCTTGGATTTTGGAGGCTCTTGGGAGGATTATGTGCATTTAGTGGAGTTTGCATACAACAACAGTTTCTAGGCCAACATTAGGATATCACCATTCGAGGCACTGTACGGGCATAGATGTCGTACACCCTTGTCTTGGGGCGACGTTGGAGAGCGAGCTTTATTGGGACCTGAGATGGTTGTTGACGCAGCCGAGAAGGTGAAGCTCATCAGAGATCGACTTCGCATGCGCAGGACAGACAGTGGCATTAGGCCGATAGCCACTGAAGACCTTTGCAGTTTGAGGTACAGCTTAGACTTAGGATTAGAATTTTGTTTGTTTGGTGATTTTGTTTGATCATGTGATTGTTATAGTTAAGCTTGAGAGCATGCTTGTGCTAGGTTGGAGATCTGGTGTTTCTGAGGATATCTCCGACGCGTGGTACTATTCGCTTTGACGGAGGTGGAAAGCTTAGTCCGTATTTCATCGGACCTTTCGTCATCAGCGGAAGAGTCGGTGACGTGTCATATAGACTGCACTTGCCCCCTACATTAGAGAGAGTCCATAATATATTTTATGTGTCGCAGTTGAGACGGTATGTGGCAGATCCCAGCCATGTACTGGACCATTCCGAGATCGAGGAGGGCCTTACTCTTAGTTATCCAGAACAACCTGTGGAGATTCTGGATCGACGGGAGAAGGTGCTGAGAAACCAGACTATACCCTTGGTTCGCGTAACTTGGAGGCACGACTCTCCAGCTGAGTCTACCTGGAAGAGGGAGGACGAGATGCGCGAAAAATACTCTTATCTTTTTCCGCCATGAGGTATGACTTTCTATCATTCTCATCTATTCAGTTTTGTCTTTAATTTCGAGGACAAAATTCTTTTAAGGAGGTTAGATTTGTCACATCCATTTTTCTATTTTGGTAATTGTGAAATTATTTTGATTATTTTAATATTGGTGTTGTGATTTTGGCCTGTGACAGTATAGCCTTGGTGCAACCTAGCCTAGTGTCTCACCATGACTTAGTGACCTAGTAGTATGATTTGTTCGGATTAGTAATCCTATTCTAAGGTGAGAAGCTATTGGCATATTGATTAGGGGCTAGTTAGCAACTTCCTTTTAATTAATGTTTATTTATTTTTTTAGACATAGAAAAGAGGCCAATCCCAACCCACAAGAAACCCTAGCCCATCTAAGTATGGCCGGCCAAACTAGGTCAAAGGGGAGGAGTGCTTAATATCTCCTATTGAGAATTCATCTCTCATTTTCATTCATTCTCTCCTGGAAAACCTAAGTAAGTTTCTCTCCTAACTTTCTCATTTCTTCTCCTATTAAATCCTAGTCTTTTGCATTAGGTTCTAATCATTGTTTATGAATTATTGTTGGTGAGGAAATTCAGAATTTTATTGCATTGGAGTTTTGGAGACGCAAGGAGGATCTACACAATTGAAGCTTTCTATAGGAATTCATCTCAATAGGTAAATTCTCCAAAACTCTATAATTTCAGGAACTATTCCCGTAGATGCATCCATCTAGGTGTCCCCTAGCTGTAGGATGAGTTTTGTAGGAATTTGTATTGATTTGGTGTCCGTATCGGACACGTATCATTGTTCTTGTATTGGTGTTTGATGAAATGCCGCAAAGGAATTTTTGTTCATAATTTTAAAATCTAATTGAATGGATTTGTAGATCTATGAATGACTTTCGATTTTGTTTTAGACTGAAGACGTTTTCAGTCATGTTCGTATCTAGAATCGGACACGAACCACAGCACGAGACACGCGCACGCGTGCCCTGCTGATCGGGTGGCATTACGCAGTGTCTGTGTCACTTGGACACGTGAAACTTGGTGTATAGCTTGAGGACATGACTGACATGTCAGCCCCCAAGTGCCATGTTATCTTGTTTTGTGTCGGACTCGTAAATCGAGCCGCACGGATCAGGGCCTATCGTGCGCGCGCGGTTCAGTTGCGTCTGATACGCGTCTCGTGCGACACGAGGATACGTCGTGGTCGTATTTCAGGGTAACACGTTACTAGCCCTAGATCCCCTCTAGGACTGTGCACGAGCTCGACTCATCTTGAGCTCTGTGTCGTGTCCACGAGCCACTCACACGCCCGCACGAGGCAGTGCCAAGGCAGTATTGCTGTGCGTGTAAATTTTTCATTTGGACACTTCGTGTCCATTTTTGTGGACACAAGATGAACCCTCTGACACGTACACATGTGTGTGACACTTCTCCATGCATGAAGTGGGTTTTTATTTGATTTTTGGGTTTCGATCTTGTGTACTGATACTCGATAAACTGAATTTGAAATGTATTTTCAGAGTTTTATTTTAAACTATTTTAAATTGTTAAATTATGGTTAATTGTTGATGATTAATATATATACATGTTTAGATGGATATTACATAGCTGGGTTTCACAGTGAATGAGGACTGGGATCAAAATCTGAGTTTCGAATGGGTTGGATGTTCAAAAACCCGACTGAACTTGAAGGTTAGGTTTTATATATTACAAAACCTGATATTGGGTTTAAGATTATTGATTTTCTAAGATTTCTATAGTTTAGTTGATGTTTTCAGATTGTGTGGGAACAATCTCAGGTTTGAGATTTGGAATCCCAGTTTTAGTTGAAGTGTTATTCTCAGTTTCTTTTTCTTGTTTCAATTTCAGTTTTCTTTGCATTGCCTAATATGTTCTCAGGGTTAGTTAATCACAGGTTTGACATATAAATAGCATTCTCATGTTCATTGATTGTTGCTGTCACACTTAGTTCCAGTTTTGGTTTGTGAACTTTGAAGCTATTTTGAATTGATTTCAATTTCAGACTTAGACTTAGGGTTATACTTTAATTCATTCTCAGGTTTTGATGATTAGTTGAGTAACTTAATTCTCAGTTGAAGACTGAGAATCTCTTTGGGTTCATTCTATTTCAGTGAGCATGAGCTCTCATATTTGTTTTGGTATTCCTTGGTTTTAAACTCAGGATTCCTACACTGAGTTAATCCTCAGTTCCCTTTCTTTCCTTTTTCTTTTATTTCCTTTTGATATTATTTATGCTTCTATATGTTAGTAGGAATATAGATACTTGATTCAAATATGGATATTCTCTACTTAATTTCATATATAGGTAGTTCCTTTATGTAGTGGAACGGTATGCTTTATATTGTGTGATACTATATATCTATATTTATACCCATATGTAATGAATGAATATAATATATAAGTATATGTTGTGATTTCTATTAGATATTGTCTAAGGGTTATGAGTCAGCTTAGGTTTGACCCAATGAGCCTATATTGGCCTAGTTGACTATCAAGTCGACCAAGTTGACAAAAGTCAACTTTAAGTCCAACTTGATCCAAATCAACTCAAATGAGCTTAGAATGACTGGATAAGTTGTATTTGACCTAAATTTTGGACTAGTTGACATATGGTTGACCAGAGTTGACCAGGTTTGACCAGAGTTGACCAAAGGTTGACTTTGACCTAGAAGGACCTAGAATCATTTAGAATACATTGTAGACTATTCTTATTTCATGTTAGATATGTTGTAACCTGTGTTGCTCTAAAATAGGACTCAGATACTCCTGCTCAGACTCATATTCTCATCAGACAACTAGGATATCAGGCGAATACATTCTCTGACCGTTTCATACTTGTTAGGAATTATATTCTTGTCATAATTTAATTTACTTGATGCTAACATGACATTATCACAGATTAGTACTATATAGATCTTTACATGAGATGTTATGCCCCTCGGGTGCATCGAATACATTGTGTCATGTGCTTTTCACGAACATCATATATTCTGTGGACTCTTATTATTCATGTATACTCATGTGCTCTCATGTACTCTCATGATCTCATGAGCTTCATGTATAAACTATCATGTACAATAACATAGTCTGTCTAGATCCTTGTGTATTGATTGGGGCATGGGGGAGTAGAAATAGTCATATAAACAATTCCAAAGTAGTGTAATCATGTACAAACTCTTTAGTGTAATCATGTGCAAATCAAGCCGTTCACATGTCTATCTTGTACTCTAAATCACATAGTCACTTACAGTTCTCTATTATTATATATAGATAGACTTGTTTATCAGTTTTCTCTCTTTCTTTCATGCTTATTTCTTACAGTGTTTCATGTATCTTAGCCTATCACATGCTTTATATTTCCTGTCAAGATATAAACTGCGTGAGACGTATTGTGCTCGTTCCCGTCCTGATTGGACTGTTGAAAATATTACAGGTGATGAGGAGGAGTTCTGTCCTACGTATTATGGCACAGGCTTAGATGACACCGGTGACTTGGACCCTCAGGAGGATCCTACAGTTGCTGAGGACTTGCCTATTGTCTAGATTACATTTCTAGACTAGTTTTCCTTTGTTGTCTTACTTTTGTACTTTCAGTTTCTAGATATTGATAGATGTTTATATATTCAAATATTACTCTCATTGTAGCTGGTTAGAGATTATCTCTTTTATCTTATATTTTCATCTATTCTCTTTATTCCATCTTAGATGCTGTGATTGAGTTGTACCTTTATATTGTTCTTCTTTTGGAGTGTATATTATTGTACAGGTTTGGTTATTGCTAGATGTGGTGACCTAGGACAGCGTTCTACCACCGACACTACGGCGTAGGCTGGACGTACCCACTTCTTGTGTCCTTACACTGGGTGCGGGTCATGACAGCCGATGTCGATCCTTTTAAGGGAATTGAAGCCTACTATGGAGATTCGGTACTTTACCAATCTCAGCCCTCCAATGATGAAGACAATAAAACTGATAATGAAGCTGAAGTGAGTTCATCCGCCAGTGATGGTCCCTTGGTTATTCGAATCAAAAGACGTACTACTCCAAAAAGTACTCTAAAGCCTCTCACAATCTGGGTCAAAAAGAAGAATCCTGATATTGTCAAACCATTGACCATCACTCTCTACAAAATGACTCGGGTGGAGCCTCCTGAAGTCTGTCCTCCCAATCCTGATGAGTTACCCTACGTGGTAAACTTGACCAAGTCTGTGGCTCCTGTTTCGGACAATGATCCCCTCAATGAGTATATTAATACTCAAAATAATGTACCTTCAGTGGATGATGTTATCCCTGAAGAAGAACTTGCATATTTTCTAAGTAAAGGTTTATCTTTGAATTACTCCGATGTCTACCAATTTGTAAACCAGTACATAGATCCGATATACGCCCTAGAGCATGGCATAGGACCACATCTCTGCATGCCGGTCACGATGCCTCGTCTGCGAGAAAAAGTCTAGCCAGAAGATATCCACTATTTTATTATTCTAGATAGAAAGAGGGGTGAAGAATTGATCATCTTCGGTCGAATAATTGGCGAAAGAAAGTTCATTTTGGACTTTACTACTCCCAATCACAACACTGAAGCTGACTATGATTCAGGAAAAATGCAACCTTATTGATATAGTTGGCAGGCCAAGAATATCATCCAGAACATAGGATATGATATAAAAAGCGACTAGGAACTAAACTACGGTCAAGGGCGACGATTGCCAATACGTCACTTTGCTCCTCCCGACAAACCCGAGAACTATTATCAACAAAACGGTGTTGGTTTGGGTTACGCTACTCCTCCAACAACTCTTGAAGGATCATACATATATCAAAGTGGATCATTGTTCTCATTCTTCTGATTCCTACCTCTGGGATTCAGACTCCAGCATTGGAGACATGTTCAAAGCAACTTTGTCCGTCAACATGGTGTCAGTTGACCAAATTGCAGACGATGTCCAATCAATCGAGCTTGAACAAAGGGCTCAAAAGATGGATACCAAGTGGGAGTTACGTTTCGAACAACATAAACCACCTATTGAAGACGAAGTTGTCTAAGTTAATTTAGGAGATGAATCATCTCTTAAACCAATCTTTATCAGCAAAAGTCTGTCTGGTAAAGAACGACAATCTCTTATACAACTTATAAGAGAAGACATTGACGTCTTTGCATGGAGCTATGAAGACATGCCAGGCTTGGACCCTAAAGTTGCTATGCACCGCCTAAATATTTCGTCTAAAGATAAGCCAGTGAAGCAGCGGCAACGACGGTTTCGACCAGATATTATGGAGGCCATCGAGAGTGAAGTCAAGAAGCTTATTTCAAGTGGGTTCATTCGTGAAGAACAACACCCTGACTGGGTCGCTAACATTGTTCCAGTCATGAAAAAGAATGGAAAAGTTCGAGTCTGTATCGATTACCGTGATTTGAACTCTGCATGCCCGAAAGATGAGTTCCTTCTACCAATCACCGACGTAATGATCGACAATACTCGCAGCTTCGAACGGATGTCCTTCATGGATGGGTTCTCAGGCTACAACCAGATCAAGATGTTCCCCGATGATAAGAAACACACATCTTTTCGAACACTATTTGGGGTATACTGCTATACGGTTATGCCCTTCGGACTAAAAAATACAAGGGCAACATACCAGCGAGCAATGAACATAATTTTTCACAATCATTTACGCAAAACAGTGGAATACTACGTAGACAATATTGCAGTTAAAAGTCGTCTCAAGGGAAACCACCTCCAAGATTTGAGAACAGTGTTCGAACTAATGCGTGCATACCAACTCAAGATGAATCCAACCAAGTCTTTTCTGGGAGTCTCCAACGACAAGTTCCTTGGTTTTGTTATCACTTCAAAGGGTATAAATCTTGATCCAGAGAAAGTAAAATCTATCCTCGATATGCGTCCTCCAAAAAATCTTAAAGAGCTATACGAACTTCAGGGAAGGCTAGCCTACATCAGACGATTCATTTCAATTCTTTCTGGAAGGTGTAACCCGTTTACTCAGCTCATGAAGAAAGGAATATCTTTCGTCCGGACTGAACAATGTCAACGCGCATTTGGCGACATCAAGAAGTATCACACAAGCCCCCCAGTGTTGGTGGCTCCGATAATGGGAAAGCCTTTCTTGTTATATGTTCGCGCTATAGATCATTCCCTTGGTGCCCTATTAGCTCAGAAGAATGAAGGCGACCATGAACAGGCAATCTACTACCTCAGCCGCACGATGGTAGGTGCCGAGCACAGATACACACCTGTAGAAAAGGAATGTCTCGCATTGGTATTTGCTATCCAGAAGATACGTCACTATGTGTCTGGGCAGACTATCCACATTATATCTAAAGTCAATCCTCTCAGAATATTCATGACTAAACCGGGTTCTCTTAATTCTCGTTTAGCTACATAGGCAATTCTGTTGACTCCATACGATATGTTGTTCGTCCCTCAGAAGACAGTAAAAGGTCAAGTATTAGCTGATTTCTTAGCAGCTCATCCGGTGCCAGAATCTTCCAAACTCTACGATAAAATCCCGGATGAAGTAGTGGAGTCTAACACCGCAACTGAGGAAATCCCCATTTGGCGAATGTTCTTTGACGGTGCATCAAGAACAGGACCTAAAGGAAATATCGTGGCCGGAGTAGGCATCGTGCTTGTGTCACCAGACCATCTAGTTATATATCGTGCATATTCTCTCGTTGAACCTTGCACCAACAACGTGGTCAAATATAACACCCTACTGATCGGCCGTCAATTGGAAAAACAACTGGGAGTCAACTACCTAGAAGCTTACGACGATTCTAAACTAATAGTTAGTCAGGTCCGAAGGGATTATGTAGTTCGTCACGAAGATCTCATCCCATATCACAAAGCGACAATCGAATTGGCTTCTACCTTCGCTGGATTCTTCATGGAGCACGTGCCTCGATTACATAATATAGAAGCTGATGTTTTAGCCGGCCTTGCTGCTTCCTTGACCGTCCCTACCAATACTCATTATTCGATCATAGTGTCTGGTCGAGAGTTATTCTGTGTAAAAGATGCCTTTTATATTCATCACAGTTACGCGACAGAAACAAATGTCGATGTTAAAGACTGGAGATTTCCTTTCATAGACTACGCCGTCTATAAAATTCTCCCTGAGGACCCAAAGGAAGCAGTGTCTGTCCAAAGGCGATCCTTCATATTTTACTATGATACAGCTACCAAAATGCTGTACCGACGCTCTTACGATGGGCTACTGTTACGATGTTTATCATACACAGAAGCCAAACATGCACTTCGTGAGGCTCACGACGGAATTTGTGGTGCACATCAACCAGGTCCCAAATTACAAGATTGCCTCAGACGAATGGGTTATTATTAGCCCACGATGATAGCAGATGCTGTTGAATATGCAAAGAAGTGTAGGGCTTGTCAGTTCCACACCGATTTCATTCATCAAACTTCGGATTTTCTATATCCGACGGCGGCATCTTGGCCTTTTGAAGCCTGGGGTATGGACGTCATCGGCCCGATTAGCCTACCATCCTCCAGAGGACATCCAATTATCCTAGCTATAACCGATTACTTCTCCAAATGGACGAAAGCCATACCGATCATCAAAGTGAAGACGTCGAACATGATTTGTTTCATCAAACATCACATTATCTACCACTTCGGCCTACCTTGCAGGATCATCCATGATAATGGTCCATAATTTACGAGCAATACATTCTATTGGTTCTGCGATAAGAATCGAATTCAGAATGTAGCCTCTAGTGCTTACAACCCAACGGCTAATGGATTAGCAGAAGCCTTCAATAAGACTATCATCGAACTTCTCAAGAAGTTCATGTCTTCAAACAAGCACGATTGGAATGAGAAGCTCGGCAAATGTCTCCGGGCCTATCGTACAACGGTCCGGACTCCAACAAACAGTACGCCATTCTCTCTGGTTTATGGAAGTGAAGCAGTTCTTTCCCTAGAAATCCAGATTCTCTCTCTTCGAGTAGCCTTAGCCAGTGAGTTGACTGCCGAAGAAGTTACCATCTATGACTACAAGAACTGGAAGTGCTAGACGAAAAACGCTTATTAGCTCAACAGCGTATTGAGCTATATCAAGCACGTCTTTCTAGAGCCTTTAACAAAAAAGATGAAGGAAAGAATCTTTCAAGTTGGTGATCTGGTCTTAGCAGTGAGAAGACCAATGGTCATGACGCACAAGACAAAAGGAAAATTCTAGCCTAAATGGGAAGGTCCTTTCGTTATAGAATCAGTGTATTCTAACGGTGCGTATCGACTAACAAAGCCTGATGGTGACTTGCTCATGATGCCGATCAACGGCAAGTTCTTGAAGAAATATTACGTGTAACCTTTATATACAGCGTTCACATATACCCTGTTTTAATTATGTAAATATACAGTACAATGTTTATGTGGTTCAAAAAATTATCTAACTATTATCCGTATTTAAAGAGTCTTGGATACGCCATGGATAATAGGTCCTCTAAAAAAAGATTCCCCAGTGGAGTTATTTTCATTTTGGACTCGGTCCAAACTTGGTCTTACGAAAACAGTCATGTCCATATTACTTCTGAACTATTTTCCGATAATTATTTCCCCAGTGGGATAATTAAGAAATATTTTTCCACGTCCATATAACCTCTGAGCAAAACATTCATCAAAGATAATCACGTCCATATTACCTCTGAATTATTCACTCCTACCTAATGTTATATATCCGTCCACATCCATATTACCTCTGGTCAGATATAGAACATTCTCTGCTATTACGTCCATATTACCTCTATTAGCAGCTTCTTTCAACTTATTATCTATATTCAAAAACTTTGAATATAAAACGGATAATAAGTCTACATCAAATTCCCCAGCGGAATACCTACCAGAAAAATCCCTTCATCAAAGATAATCACGTCTATATGACCTCTGAATTATTTACTGACTCATGTTTAAATGTTATATACCCGTCCATGTCCATATTACCTCTGGTCGAGGCATAAAACATTCTCTACTATTACGTCCACATTACCTCTATTAGCAGCGTCCTTCAACTTATTATCTATATTCAAGAACCTTGAATATAAAACGGGTAATGAGTCCACATCCAATTCTCCAGCGGAATATCCACCAAAAATATCCTTACTATGTCCACATTACCTCTAGTTTTGATATTTTACAAACTTTATTCATGAATTTTGAAAGCCAAAAGATTTTTTATTAAAAACGTCTATCAAAAGACGGAGAAAAGAAAAAGATACAAGAGTCTTGACGGCTAAAAGAGCCAATTACAAACAAAATACTTAAGGGATACACAATCGATTGATACTATCCCTCAGAGCCTTGATTTCAGCTTGAGATTTGACAGTGGTACGATAATGTGCTTCTTCCTGCCGAGCAGCTTCATCCTCGAAAGGTATCAGTTTCATATGCTTCTCTTCCAACTTCACCAACTGAGCCTTCAATTGGTCTGAAGTTGTGGCAGTCGTAGCAGCCTGGACCACATAATCTTCCTGCTCAGACGTAACTGTTCGCAAGTCGGCGTCAAGCTGGGAAATCTTTTTGCGAAGCTGCACAATCAGATTGTACTTTTCAGCGACCTGGATGACCAGTTTATTCTTTGAAGCAATACGAGCCCTACTTGCAACATCAAACTGTTCATACTGATCAGCCAGCTCACTAATCTCTTTAGCCAACGCCTCCTTTCTTGCCTGGAAAGTAGCTTTCTTCTCCTCAAGGCCGATTTATAGGCACAAACGGGGACTTATGCGCCCACATAGCCTATATGCCCACACGATCTATGCGCCCATATGGTCTATGTACCTACGCAGAGACTCGGTCTTTTGCAGATTATGTGCCTACTATTTGCTGATACAGACTACGCATAGACTGTTGACACAAAATCACAGTCAACCATATATTGATACAATTGACAACATGATACTTGTAATATTTTAATACGACACATGAAGAATAAATTCAGTACAAGCCAGACGACAGCTCGCACCTGCAATGCTTCACAGTTTGAGTCTGTAATTTTTTACTTTATTTGAGTCTAGACTTATGTAAACTGAGCTGTGCTGAGCATTTTTAGACTTAGACTATACCTATACCTCAAGTCAAAAGCCCCACCAAACATCCAAACAGCCTATTGGCCCATTGGACCCATTCTGTGCTCTGGAGACAGAGTTCGGGCCGAACTCTGCCTCCACACAGAGTTCGGGCCGAACTCTGTCTCCTAAATTCCAGGACCCTAATTTTTAGGGTTGGCTGGATGCAAGTTGTCCAACGACCAAATTTTTGAATGTTCCAACCAGAATTCTGGCCGAATTCTGCCTGTATGGTATCCTATAAATAGGCCATGAATTCTTTCATTTTTAATCATCCAATCTTCTCTTCTCTTCTCTCTAAAGTCTTATACAAGCCATACCCTTCTCATCTACTAGCCACAAGCTTCTTAAGCTTCAATGTGCTCAGTACTTTTCAGTTAGGAGTTTGTGCAAGAGTTCAAGAAGTCGTTTGGAAAATTCCAAGCATCGCCACTGCGATCTATGTAAGAAGTTGACGTGCTCTTCTGAAGAAAAGGCACGGGGTGTAACTACTATTTCACAAATAGTGGATTTAATCCTGAGCTAGAGTTCTCAGGCCTGGACTAGTCCTCCATGAGGGAAACCAGGTTAAAATCGACTGTGTTTGCGTATGCTTTCTTGCTCTTTACTATTTCTGCATTTATTCTGATTATTTTCTGCTGGTGAAAGAGTTTAATTTGTTAACTGGACAATATTGTCATAAACTCTATTCACCCCCCCTTTAGAGTTGTCTATTGGTTCTTCAATTGGTATCAAAGCTCTGTTCTCTCAACAAGGACTAACATCCTAGAGATGATCCATGGCAACCACACAATCCATGATTTCCAATCACGATGAAGGGCAGTCCACTCATAGGCCTCCCCTATTTGATGGAACCAACTACACCTATTAGAAAACAAGGATGAGTTTTTATCTCAAGTCGCTAGACTTCGACCTGTGGACCATTGTCACCGATGGTTACAAAAAGCCCGTCAGGATAGTTGTCGACGGTGATCTCGTTGAGAAACCCCATGACAAATATTCTGATGAGGAGAAGAAACAGGCGAGTCTAGACGCGAGGGCTATTAATGCTTTATTTTGTGCTATAGACAGGAATGAGTTCAACAGGGTCTCAACATGCACCACCGCTCATGAAGTATGGAGACTTCTAGAGGTGACGCATGAAGGAACCACCCAAGTCAAGGAGTCAAAAATAAGTCGTCTCACTCAAGAATATGAGACTTTCAAGATGAAGCCAAATGAGACGATCACACAAATGATTACAAGATTCCTTGACATCATCAACCCCTTGTCTTCTCTCGACAAGCAATATACAAATCACGAGAAGATCCGCAAGATACTTAGGGGGCTACCAAAGATTTGGAACCCTAAGGTGACAGCCATCATAGAAGGAAATGATCTTACAACTATGTCCATGGAGACCTTGATGGGAAAGCTGATGACTCATGAGCTTGACCTCAAAGACTTCGAATAGCCTGCCCCTAAGGCGAATGAGATTGCCCTTAAAGCTCACCGACGAAGGGCTGATCCTGAAGAGACGGATGACGACAACTCGGAAGGTGAAGATCAAGCTCTTCTTGTTCGCAACTTCAAGAAATTCCTTCGCTTCAATCGAAGAAAGTAGGAACCACAAGAAGATGACGAAGAAGAGCCAACATGCTACGGTTGCAAGAATACTGGACACGTCCGAAAAGACTGCCCATTCACAAAGAAGAGCAACCAATATGAGAAAACATACAAGAAAGCTTCCTCAAAGAAATATGCCAACACAAGTATTTGGCATGAAAGCGAAGCTAGTGACTCCGAGGAAGAAAAGGACTCTCCTTAAGACACCGCCAATGTTTGCCTAATGGCTACATCCGACAAGGTAACTAGTGAAACTCTCGATGATTTCACTTTTGACGAACTTGGTGATGCATTCAATGATTTACTCAATGATCACAAGAAAGTCATTGGTAAATATAAACATGCCAAGGAGTAGATCAAAAGTTATGAAGTCGAGATTCAAAGACTCTCTTCATTGCTTGATAATATTAGAGACACTTCACCCACAGAAGTCACAAATGAGGTATCTAAGATCAAATTAAGCCTACATGATGCCGAAGCACGTATTGAAAAGCAAACACAAGAGATCACAGCACTCAACACTGAGATTGCTGAAGAAAAGAATAGACACAAGATCTCTATCACTAAGATTTATGGTTTGAATACTAAGATTGATGAACTGCAGGCTGTCTCTAAGAAATTAGAGACTAGATTGGGAAAACAGGTTGCTCAACCTCAAACCCAATCACATGAGACACACACAAAGCATGACACTATTCATTCTAGTCATCCACATCATCCACCTGCAGTACGTAATCATGCTTATATATACACTCACTTTCATAAAGCACACAAACCACATGCATGTAGAAATAATTCTCATATAACACATAATCACCATGCTACACATAGATACAATCATCACTATGTTGCACATAATTACCATCATACTGCTAATAGATATAAACATCATCCTGCAGCCACATATAGTCATCATCATACTCCACACCACTCTTACCATGCTACATATAGACATCATCACCATGCTACTCCACACCACTCTATATATAGATATCATCACCATGCTACTCCACACCACTCTACATATAGACATCATCAACATGCTTCTAGCATAAATAGGAATGCTATTTGTACTTATTGTGGACTACATGGACACATTTCACCACAATATAGAGTTAGGAGATTAGTAGATAGAAACATATATGCATGGTTGCTGAAAACTAACTTTTCAGGACCCTCAAGAACTTGGGTACCAAAGGTCACATCTACTCTTGATGTAGGTGGACCTTCCCTCCTCAACTAAGAGTAAGTGGATTCTCGATAGTGGATGCTCGCGACATATATCGGGAGACGCAAATCTTTTCGCATCACTATCGATGAAGAGGGAAGGGTATGTATCCTTCGGCAATAACCTTAAAGGGTATATCATTGGTAATGGTACTATAGGTCATCCTCTTTCTCCTGTAATAAACGATGTCTGTCTAGTAACCGAGTTAAAGTATAACCTGCTCAGCATAAGTCATCTTGCTGATCATGGGTATGATATTAACTTTGGACAAAATAAATGCTTCATTTATGATAGGTCAACAGGAGACATTATTTTTGAAGGGATAAGAGAGGATAATATTTATATTTTCTATCTATCTAGAGATACTAACAGTGCAGGAAGATGTCTCTATGCTCACAAGGATGAAAGATTACTATGGCACCAGCGTCTTGGTCATGCCAATATGGATACTATATCCAGACTATCGACCAAGAAGCTAGTCAGAGGCTTGCCCTACATCACATTTAAAAAGGACACGGTATGTGCGGAATGTGAATTGAATAAGGCAACCAAGTCCTCACTTCATTCCATAAACTCTGTAAGTACTACTAGACCATTGCAATTACTTCATATGGATTTATTTGGCCCTAGTAGAGTAGCCAGTCTTGGTAGAAAACTCTATGCTTTTGTTATAATTGATAACTTTTCTAGATTTACTTGGGTTTTCTTTCTTACAAATAAAAGTGATGCTATTTCTGTTTTCAAAATATTTGCTAAAAAAGTTCAAAACGAAAAAGGCTACATGATTACTCGAATCCGAAGTGATCATGGAGGCGAATTCGAAAATAGTGATTTTGAAAAGTTTTGTGATTTAAATGGTTTTAATTATGAGTTTTCTTGTCCAAGAACTCCTCAACAAAATAGTATTGTGGAGCGAAAGAATAGGACTCTTGGCGATATGGCTAGAGTCATGTTAAATAAATTCTCTCTTCCGAAATATTTTTGGGCTGAAGCTGTCAGTACAGCGTGCCATATTTTAAATAGGGTGCTTATTCGTCCTATTACGAAGAAAACACCCTATGAGCTTTGGTTTGGAAGAACTCCAAACGTTTTATATTTTTGAGTTTTTGGTTGTCGATGTTTTATCCTTAACACCAAAGACAACTTAGGCAAATTTGATGCCAAAGCTGACGATAGTATATTCCTTGGCTATGCGGCCAAGAGCAAGGGATATAGAGTGTTCAACAAATGCTCATTAATTGTGGAAGAGTCTACAAATATGACTTTCAATGAAGATAACAGTGCAGCAGCTACTCTTGATGATGATGCTGAGCCATCAACTTCTACTCCAATGAACACAGCCACTGAAACCAATTCTCTGGAGGGCTTGCCAAAGAAATTTTCTTTCAAGCCATCACATCCAGAAAATTTGGTTATAGGTGATGTTTCACGTGGAGTAAGTACTAGATCATCAATAAGAGACTCCATTGCTAGTACTGCCTTCATTTCACAAATTGAGCCGAAAAACATTGTAGAAGCTTTTAATGATGAATTTTGGATTTCTGCCATGCAAGAAGAACTCAACCAATTCGAGAGGAGCCAAGTTTGGGAACTCGTTCCTAGGCCGGTAAATCACTCGATTATTGGTACTAAATGGGTTTTTCGAAACAAAGTAAATGAAGATGGTTCAGTTACACGCAACAAAGCTCGTAGTAGCTCAAGGATACAACCAAGAGGAAGGTATCAACTACGATGAGACGTATGCTACTGTTGCGAGATTAGAATCCATTCGAATGCTTTACGCATTTGCCAACTTTCAAAATTTCAAATTATTTCAAATGGATGTTAAAAGTGCTTTCTTAAATGGATTTATTAAGGAGGAAGTTTTTGTAAAACAACCTCCTGGTTTTGAAAATCACAAATTTCCCGACCATGTTTTCAAGCTCAAGAAAGCGCTATATGGCCTCAAATAAGCCCCTAGAGCTTGGTATGAATGGCTAAGCAATTTCTTGCTTGAAAAAGGTTTTTCTAAAGGGAAAGTTGACACTACACTTTTTATAAAATATTTCAAAGACACTATTCTCTTAGTACAAATTTATGTGGATGATATTATATTTGGTTCTACTGATGAAACCCTTTGTCAAGATTTTGCCAAGTGTATGCAGACCGAGTTTGAGATGAGCATGATGGGGAGCTCAACTACTTTCTTGGACTGCAAGTCAAACAAACGTTCAATGGAACTTTCATCTGTCAGTCAAAGTATACAAAGGACATGCTGAAGAAATTCGACCTTGACAACGTTAAACCAATCAGCACTCCAATGGCTACTACAACTAAACTAGAACCAGATGAAAGTGGCAAACTAGTGGATCAACGTAAGTATCGAGGTATGATAGATAGTCTACTTTATTTAACTACTAGTCGTCCTGATATTATGTTTAGCATTTGCCTGTGTGCTAGATATCAAGCTAATCCTAAGGAATCACACATGACTGCTGTTAAGCGTATCTTTCGATACCTTAAGGGTACGGTTACAGTGGGCCTATGGTATCCCAAGTCAACATCATTTGACCTCATTGTTTACTCTGATGCTGATTTCGTCGGATGTAAGGTTGACCGTAAAAGTACGAACGGCACGTGTTATTTATTGGGAAAGGCTCTAGTCTCTTGGTTCAGCAAGAAGCAGAATTCTGTCGCACTATCCACAACAGAAGCTGAATATATTGCAGCTGGTCGTTGTTGTGCACAAATTTTATGGATGAAGCAAACCTTTGAAGACTATAACTTATCTTTTATGTGCATTCCTATTTTTTGTGACAACACTAGTGCTATAAATCTCACTAAGAACCCCATATGTCACTCACGCATGAAGCACATTGAAATATGTCACCACTTTTTGCGTAATCATCAACAAAATGGCACTATTAACTTAGAATTTATTGATACCGATCATCAGCTAGCAGATTTCTTTACCAAACCACTATCCGAAGAGCGTTTTAACTTTCTTTGTCGTGAAATAGGAATTTTGGATGAAGCTGTTATTCATTAAAGTAACCTGCGTAAATATCGATTATGTCTTGATTCTTTATGATAAACTTGCTATGGGTACAAGCCGAAAGGGTCCTTCTGACAATAAGGCATAAAAGCTTAAGCGACACGGTGCACTAGTCCTCAGGATTACCGCTAGCTGGGATCCGGCCCCTGCAGCTACCCCATGGCAGCTTCAAAATATTGAATTGAGGCATATTTCTTTGTTTATTACATGGTCTACTTTTATTTATCACATGCAAATTCAAAATTTCAAACTTCACTTTGATTCAACGTTAAATTTTTGCTATTCGCTACTTGGTTTTCTCTTTTTATATCTTGCATCTACTTATTATCTTGTTTCTTAGTCTCACTTAATTGCTCAAAATTTCTTTTCTAGCCTGTATTCTGTTATGGTACCATAAACCAGAATTCGGGCCGAACTCTGCCTTACCCAGAGTTCGGGCCGAATTCGGTCTGGCTGTTCCAGAACCGAAAGCAGCCTCAGCCGCTGATCAGATTCAGATCCAATGGTCCACATTTGCTCCGACCATTCGAACCCCTACACTAAAAACCGGGTTCCCCTCTTCTCTCTCCTTCACTGCCACCTTCCAAACTTCTCAAAACTTATTTTCTCTAAACCCTAACCCTAGTTCTTTCTTCATAGAGCATTATTCTTCTCAAAACGCAAGGAGAAGGCTTCTCTCACCATTCTCCTTCATCTCTCATCATCAAATTAAGGTATATTTCCACACTTCTCTTCATCTAAAATTCCTCAATTTTTATTATTATTATGGCTCCCAAGTTGTTCAATAGGGGGAAGAGACTTCGAACCGAGGGTGCGTCCTCTTCGAATGCTCCTCCTCGTATTGAACCACCCGTTGAACAACCCAATCAACAACCCATTCACCCGTTGTTCAACCTACATCGTCCACTCGACCCCAATATGTATGATGACCGGATATTCGTATCACTTGATGCTTCAAATGAATGGTTTAGTAATTTTCGGTAACGTCCGGTGTTTGTGGATCACCCTATAAATTTCACTATATTTTCTCAATATGATTCACTTTTTCATGATCTTTGTCTTGATGAACTTGTCACTACCAACTCGGTTATATATCTCAATGCCATACAAATGTTCTACTGCAACCTTACTCACAATGATACATATATCTTTTTACGGGTTCTGGGTATTGATATTTCGTTTGATAATTTTGACTTGGCCGAACACCTTGAGCTCATGGAGCCAAACTCATGGGAAAACCTTGTTGAAGCTCGAAAGTTTATATTTCCCGATGGGTCATCCCTAGAAATCTTTAAGGACGACTTGTGTACCCCTAACACACGTCCTCGTAAGCTTCTCGCCAAGTTTCTCAATCCCTACTTTTATGAACTTCATCGGATCGTCTTTAACACGATTTTGCCCAAAGCAGGATCGACCGATGAGGTTACATACTTTGAAATCTCTGCTTTGTATCACCTCCATTTTCATGTTCCGTTTAATCTTCCACGTACCATGATGGACTGGATGATTAACGCTAGGAAGAAACCAAGATCCTTGGTTTATGCTCTTTATCTTCCTATGCTCTTTCGTGCTTTTCGTGTACCTCTTAATGAGTGCTAGTTCCTACTAGCCCCTGTCTTCCTCTCTAAGGCACGGCGGCTTCAGGCAGCAGTTGGCTTACCTGTTGTGTCCGAGTACTCTGACGATGAGCCCGACGCCCCTCCTCTTGGACAGGATCCTCCTCCTCCTCCTGCTACTCTTGAGTCACTCCAGACTATGCTCCGCGATCGATTCACCTTAGAGGATGATCGCTGGACTCAGCTTGACTATCGGACTACCTTGCAGATGAGTGCCATTAGCAACTCCCTGTATGATATTCGGTACTCTATGTCCCGACATCCCTCTATGCCTATTCCCATGGAGTGGGACCCTGCTCGCGATGGATACCGTATCGATGACCCTTGGGTTATCCGGTACCTGGATTCGGATGCGGCCTTCGTGGAACCTCGTCGTTCCTTCACTGATCCATCCGACGATGCTGGGCCTTCACGAGCTCGATGATGGATATGGATTTCTCTCTGCTGCTTCTGAGGATCGTAGCTTATATTTTTATGCATTTTTAGTTGATGTAGCTTTTATTTCTGCACTTTGGTTATATTAGAACTTATTATATGACTCTTGGAGACATTTTTATTCTACAGTTTCTCAGTTTTATGCAGTTTATCATTATTATTTTTGTTGTGCTTGCCATTCATTATTTTGGTTGTTTGATAACTGACAAAAGGGGGAGAAATATTTTTCATATTCATATTATATTATTTTTGGCTCTGTGTATCTGTGCTTTGGAAGAAGAATATTTTTTATCAGGACAACAGGCAATGTTTACGGGAGAGCTATTGCTAGCTCTGCACTTATTACGGTGGAGCTACGCTACTGTTTTTAATATGTCCAGGTATGAATATTGAATATACAAATATCATTTTGTCAATTATCAATATGGGGGAGATTGTTGACACAAAATCACAGTCAACCATATATTGATACAATTGACAACATGATACTTGTAATATTTCAATACGACACATGAAGACTGAATTCAGTACAAGCCAGACGACAGCTCGCACCTGCAATACTTCACAGTTTGAGTCTGTAATTTTTCACTTTATTTGAGTCTAGACTTATGTAAACTGAGCTGTGCTGAGGATTTTGAGACTTAGACTATACCTATACCTCAAGTCAAATGCCCCACTAAATATCCAAACAACCCATTGGCCCATTGGACCCATTCTGTGCTCTGGAGACAGAGTTCGGGCCGAACTCTGCCTCCACACAGAGTTCGGGCCGAACTCTGCCTCCTAAATTCTAGGACACTAATTTTTAGGGTTGGCTGGATGCAAGTTGTCCAACGGCCAAATTTTTGAATGTTCCAACCAGAATTCTGGCCGAATTCTGCCTGTATGGTATCCTATAAATAGGCCATAAATTCTTTCATTTTTAATCATCCAATCTTCTCTTCTCTTCTCTCTAAAGTCTTATACAAGCCATACCCTTCTCATCTACTAGCCACAAGCTCCCTAAGCCTCAAAGTGCTCAGTACTTTTCAGTTAGGAGTTTGTGCAAGAGTTCAAGAAGTCGCTTGGAAAATTCCAAGCATCGCCACTGCGATCTCTGTAAGAAGTTGACGTGCTCTTCTGAAGAAAAGGCACGGGGTGTAACTACTATTTCACAAATAGTGGATTTAATCCTGAGCTAGAGTTCTCAGGCCTGGACTAGTCCTCCACGAGGAAAACCATGTTAAAATCGGCTGTGTTTGCGTATGCTTTCTTGCTCTTTACTATTTCCGCATTTACTCTGATTATTTTCTGCTGGTAAAAGAGTTTAATTTTTTAATTGGACAATATTGTCATAAACTCTATTCACCCCCCTTTAGAGTTGCCTATTGGTTCTTCATAGACATCGCATAAAGAGCGGACCTTTTCAAATTTTGTTCCAAAACGAGTCTATCGCTTCAGATTTTCAAGGAAGATCTCAACAACCATATTTCGACAACCTGGGAACATCTATGCGCCCAAAAGAGTCATACCCATCATGCGGCCATGAAGCTAGTGAAGAAGGTTTTTCCTATACTTCTTTCAAAGTATTCCGACACTCGTTCGAGTATCAAAAACTTTAAAAGGGGTCTTATAGAAGCATGAAAAATACAAGACTATATATCCCACAAAAGAAGCTATGCGCCCACATAACCAAAGGGGGGCTATGCGCCCACAGAACCAAAGGGAGGCTATACGACCACATGATCGAAGAGGGGCAATGCGCCCACATGATCGAATAAGGCTATGCGCCCATATTGTTTTTATGCAGATGAAACATGCACCCAAGTATGGGCGCATAAACTTACTCCCACAGTATACGCCCAAGGCAGCAGATCCCTACGACTCAGTCAAGATCCACGATCAGTCATGCACCGAAGCACACGGCTACGTCAGTCTCCACGAGCAATCGTGTATCTAAGCATGCGGCCACGTTAACCCTACGATCTACCTACGATCATCCAGTGTCCATGCGCCTACACCCTAAGCGCCCAAAGGAGTGTTATGCGCCCACAGTAAAATTAGTGTATTTTCCACCTGCGGGAGCATAACAGTCGTTTCAGTGCAAAACGACTATAAATAGAGGGCGTCCCCCTCTACAAAGACAGACAGAACGGAGAGCATTTTAAGAGCCAAATTGCTGCCCTTCTTGCCAGTGAGCCAAAAGTTAGCAATTTTTTTAGGTTTTCTTCCACTTTTGTAAATCGGAGTGTCAACGAAGTAAAGGAGCAACTGCCGCTCGATCTCCATCGTCCCATTCCTCAGAATTATTTTTGTACTCGGGGATCCTCAGTACAGGATCTCTCAGGTGTACTCGATTTGTGGTGCTTTGCGCCAATAAGAAAATACAGCATTTCTTCTTCTTTTTTGTGTGTGTCCACAAGGTGCCTAATATAATACCTATGATTATCATCGGACATGATCTGTTTAAAGCCTCAACAAGGCCCTGCAATATAAAAAGTATCAAATTTTATAATATAAATGAACTAAGAACAAATTTATATCTATGAATAGAGAACTATTCAGAAATTTATAACTAAGAATAGAGATCATATTCCTCTCTTACTGATATGTAACTACTACCAGTTCTAAACAACAATTCTGTTATTAAATCCAGTAAAAAAGACTGATATGTAACATTTATTCATATAGAAAAGTCATTGATATGTATCAATATTCTATTAAAAAGTTGCAATCTAAAAAGTAGAACTGGCAGGAGAAATGGATAATCAATATAAATAAAAGTATACCTTTTGCCTATCACTTATGAAATGCTAATTGTTCTCCGACTGCCTCCCAATAGCATCAAGCAAACATTGAAGAAACCAACTCCATGTAATATGGCATTCTTGGGCTACTACTGCCATGACTATATGAAATATTTAGTTGTTGAGATCCCTAGCAACAGTAGTTACTAAAATCCCTCCTGCAGGCATTTTTAATGAGTTCCATCAACACCAATAATCTTTCGACAACCACTTTTAAAACCCTTTATTTGTGCATTGTAGGCAATAAAAATCCATCTAAGATGTTGGGTTCTTCCAATGATGCCCTTTGTGTCCTTATCTTCGTCACATTACTAGGATTTTTTTGGAATATGACTGCCGCATAGTCTCTGAACAATCAATATTGTTGTTTGTAACATACATCTATGACACTCATTGATTTTCTCTTTGCTCTGTAGGCTTTAGCACTGAAGAATTCAACTGAGAACTTCCTATTTACATCACTTCTAAACTTTTTAACATTCCTTGTAGGGCTACTTCTAAAGACCTCCAAATATTTGTTCGCCAACTAAAATGCAAGCATCTGGGTATTCAACAATACAATACCCTTTAACACTTGTGGGTTGCTTGTGTAAAACCCCTAAATTTCTACTATTTTTTTTAATTTTTTTTATATTAAATTGGTACTGATTTAAAATTTTGTATTGTACGTTGCGTAGTCGTATTGTACGTCGCGCACGAAATTTTATTTTTTGTTCGACGAGTGCGAATATGTGCGAGCGTACACATTTTTATAAAAACATTTTTCCTATTCTTATAGTTTCAAGATATTATATATAATAATTATTTTTAGCTATCAAAATTTCTAAATTTATGATCTTATTTATGAAAAGCCTTTTATTTAGACATTTATAATAATAAATAATATTCTTATAAAATGGCATACTAGAAAAGTGTATATTTGTAAATATTATTAGTGCATACATATATATTTCATAATTAATTATTAGTTTATTTTTAAATAATAATATAATTTTTGAAATTATTATTAATAGTATTTTTGGAAAACATATTTTGAAATTATTGTGGCAATTTAAATCTTGATTTGAATTTTGGATTTATTTAAATTAATATCTATATTTGGAATTTGATTTATCTTATTTGATTTTAAAATAAAAGATAGAATTTAATTAGATTTAAATTAGATTTTGATTTGGATTGGATTTATTGAATTAAATTAAATTAATAGATTGAATTATCTAATTGGGTTTAACTATTCTAATCCTTATCCAACTAGGAATTTCCACATCCTATAAATAGACAGACACTCATCCATATATTTCTATTCTCCAAATTCCACAACCAAACTTGCGTGCATCGTGTCCGTGTTCCCCGTCCAAATTCTTATTCCATCTTACAAATACATTATTTAACTCTTCCGTGTCGGACACACCCCAACATCATCAAACCCCTAATCCTAGCCGAGCCCAACCTTCCCCGGTCGACCACCGCTATTAACCAGCCATCGCCATCTCCACAGATTCTCCGCCGTGCCCCATCCTCTACGTCTTGCCGACGACCCCGGCCTACCCTCTGTCGCTGACAGCAACCCTCACCATCGCCAACAACTTGGCCGACCACCCTCACCTCTGGCACCTACCGCCACCGTCGTGCCCAAAACACCGACGCACCACCATCGCCTTTATCATCGTCACCACCCCTACGGTTAATATCACCATCATCAGCCACCACCACCATAACCAACCACCTCCACCGCAGCCGGCCACCCCCGCCGTGGCTGGCATATCCAACCCAAAACCCAAATTAAATCATCATGACCAAAACAAATAAAAACAAACACCACCCACTCACCGTGTCCGCCGCCCAAATCCCAGCGCCGACCGCGCCGGAGCCCAGCACTGTGAACCCCCGCCGGTAAACCCACCGCCTCTCCCTCCTTGCTTTCCCGCTCTTTCTTCCTCCTCCTTGGCGTGCCGTGCCAGACCGCCGTCTCCGCGGAGAGCCCCACCGCGTGGCCGCCTTCTTCCCTTCGCCTTACCTTCCTTCCTCCGTCTGTCGTCGCCCACCAGCCTCCGCCGCCCACTTCCCGTGCAGCGCCTAGCCCACCACCGCTTGTGCGTGCCTCCTCCGCCGTCGTGCCACCGCGTCCGGTCGCCTCCGTCCTTCCCCGACTCGATCCCGCTCACCCTTTTCTCTCTGACCGACCCTCTCCGCCTTGCTCGCCCCTCGCTCCGGTCCGCGCCCACCGCACGCGCTCGACGAAGCCTTCGCCGCTCTCTTCCTCTCAGCTTCACTCTCTCTCTAAATCCTTTTTTCTAAACCCTGTTTTGTTGGTCTCCTCTTTCGAGGAGCACCACATTATACCGCTTTGTTTTATGTTATTTTACTTTTTTTTTGTTGTTGTTTGTTTCAGTTTGTTTTGTTTATTATTTGCTTCTCTTTGAGTATCTATTATTTTTATCATTATTATTATTATTATTATCATTATTATTATTATTATTATTATTATTATTATTGTTATTTTGTGATTCTTATTACTTTATTGTTGTTTTTAGAAAACTAGTTATATATATGTATTTCACATGGTGTATAATAATAATAATGATTATTATCATTTTTGTGATATTATTATAAGTAATTTGGTCTTAATATTATTAGTGTGATTGTTAACACTATTATTATTTTTAAAGAGTCATATATATATATATATATATATATATATATATATATAATATAATATAGTTTTAAAATGTTATTAAATATTTCTTGATAGTCAATAAAAAGCATAGCTTTATTTTTACAAAATATGGGTCTTAGCCTTAACTAATTTTATTATTTTGTTTTATAATATTTTTGATTTATAGGGATATAGGTTTCAAACTAAAATACTACTTTGACAAAACTTAGTGTTCGTCCTAAAATGACTTTCGATTTTTTAGTATTTTTTTGAGAGCATATTTTGGCTAATAATTTATATTTCAAATATTATCAAATATTTTCTAAAATTATATATAATATTTGACTCCCTTCGATTTTTTCTATCTCGTGATTTAGCCCATTATTCCTATTCTTTTGCCAATTCTGTCCTTCCTCCTGCCCACCCTAACTAAATTGACCCTTCTGGACCCAATGGAACTGTCCATGCCACCATCAGAGGTCACCTTGTATAGTTGTTGCACCAAAGTCGCAGTTCGTGCCACCTTGATCATCGCATCACACCTGGCGTCCTACCAGGCAAGACACCTTGCCATTTGCTGTCTATTTATTTTAGCTCATATTTCATGCATTATTCATTATTTTCTTTATGTAAAATAAACTGTGATACATGGCATAACTTGTTAGAACTTACTGTTCATTTATATTTCCTGCTATGTATTATTTTTCTTACACATTAAACCTAGATTTAAGGGACCACCTTTGTGTGTTGCATTCATTGGCCTTGACACGTTGTACCACAAAGTTGTGTGTCGCATGTAGAACACGGACATGCGTGACTGACTGGCCACCGGTGCGTATAAGCCGTGCGATAGGAATAACCGCTAATAGATTTACATGCTAGTTTGACTTAGCGGTTATAGAGGTTTACTGTTGTGGATACAACATGGTAGGCATTGGGCGGGGAGGACAATTCCTTAGCGTATGGGCTTCGATGCACTTTCCCTTTTGTAACCCGTGAGCTCCGCCGGAGACGCGGGTCAGATTACCCATGATTACTGACGGCCACTGACGTTCTGCGGAACGTTATGCTCTTATTGATTGGGCCTCTTGTGCCCCAAGGGGGGACCATGCCGATCCTATTTAGCCAGGGCCCATGCGTAGGAAGGATTGTTCTTAACTATATTTCACTTAGAACGGTTAGGCACCTTTATCCGTTAGGTACGAGTACTTTTGGTTTGGGTGCTTGTATCTGACCGTGGCTTGGAACAATAATTTGTCGTGGATTAGTTCGTCACATCTTGTCCTTGTTTGGTTGTAGGTGTGGCTTACTACTTTGATGAGAAGGTATTGAACCTTGTTGGGGTCCGAATACCATATTGGATTTATAGCATGGAAAGATACGTCACCGTGAATTAGTTTACCATCTCCTGTCCTTGTTTGGTTGGGGGGATGGTAAGCTAGTTCAATAGGTGTGTATTGGACCATGTTATAATTCAATTGACTTATTTATTTGAGCAATATTTGTTCAGTTTATATGTCATGATAGTATGTGTCTTATTACGTCCATCTGAGGACCTGGTTATCTCGTCAGGTGTGTGTTATTGTCTTTCGCAGGTGTTCTAGCTCTAGCCGTGATCATCGCTATTTCTTCGAGGATGATTGCATTTGGATCGTCTTCGCTTCGCTCGCCAAAATCATTCTTTTGTATCATGTATTTCTTTTCATAGTTGGTAGTGGATTTGTCTTCGTCCAACTACATGTACCAATGACAATTCTTAGTTGATTATATGATATCTTTTATTCATTTATTTTGTGTGGATGAGATTAGTTATGGTTCTACTGTATTTTACAGCTTATGTATTCATACGAGGTTTCCATATATTGGAGTGTACTTCGTATGTATATAGCTGGCATGTCTATGTTCCTAGTCCTACGTATTTTGGGACTGGGGCGTTACATATTTTTGTGGTGGCCCATGCAGGTCAAGATGAATTATTTGGTTACTTTATCGTACCAAGCAAGCCTGCGAATAGGATTAGAAGTCTAGGATCTCATCGACATACTTGACCTCTTTCTTCGATTCCATATTCGACCGACTCATCGATTGCATCTTGCTTGATTCCTCCTATCATTATTCTCCCTTCATGCTTGCTAGAGATTGACCCTACTAGTTAGATGTCCCAATACCCTTAGCTTAATTTTAAGTTGGGTAGAATACCCCACGACCTGACACACCCTTGACCATTAAGGAGAATACAAATAGGATTATCTAGACTATAGGGACTAGAGGGATTTAACCCATTTGGTCAACCAAGCCTTGGACAATAAACCGTAGAATGATCGTATAGGAATAAACAATACTTAGATTTTTATGGCACTTAGACTATTCATATTGGTTCTTTATTTCAATCTTAATCTCACGTGCCTATATTTTTACTATCTAGACTAATGATGCTAATGTAGTATAGTTTTTGCAAGCTTATTCTTTTATCGAGCTTGTTCAATACATATGTTATTTGGGTCGCTCCCACTAACATATTGTCTAATCAGAACCGGTGCATGATGGTCTGATCAACCGAGTGCACTTTGGTTTGCTTTTATCTATCGTTCTACGTGGATGGGGGCATAGCAAAACTTACCCTCTAGAGTTCCATCCACGACTACCTTGGCAACTCCTTTTAAATTATTCGGTTGCCCTTGAACCACGTATTCGTATTTGATAACGCCTCCTTCGAACTCTATATTGCTTTCGCCTTCACCTATTTTAGAAGGACGAAGGTGTTATACTAGAACTTCCTCTAATTGTCCTATCACCATTACCACCCAATGTAACTATATCTTTGTCTTGAACTACTCGACCTTTCCTTCGACCCTAATCTACAAGCTTGACTTTCTAATCACTTGAATTTAAGAAGTGATTACAATCGTCTCTTAATTCATATCCTCAACCTAGACTACAACCATATAAACTTCTTTAAGGAACCCTTCTATCTACCGTTGTGCCTCCTCACCCCCCTACGAATTCTTAATTTCGAGGACAAAATTCTTTTAAGTTGGGTAGGATATAAAACCCCTAAATTTCAACTATTTTTTTAAATTTTTTTATTAAATTGGTACTGATTTAAAATTTTGTATTGTACGTCGCGTAGTCGTATTGTACGTCGCGCACGAAATTTTATTTTTTGTTCGACGAGTGCGAACATGTGCGAGCGTACACATTTTTAGAAAAATATTTTTCTTATTCTTATAGTTTCAAGATAATATATATAATAATTATTTTTAGCTATCAAAATTTCTAAATTTTTGATCTTATTTATGAAAAGCCTTTTATTTAGACAGTTATAATAATAAATAATATTCTTATAAAATGGCATACTAGAAAAGTGTATATTTGTAAATATTATTTGTGCATACATATATATTTCGTAATTAATTATTAGTTTATTTTTAAATAATAATATAATTTTTAAAATTATTATTAATAGTATTTTTGGAAAACATATTTTGAAATTATTGTGACAATCTAAATCTTGATTTGAATTTTGGATTTATTTAAATTAATACCTATATTTGGAATTTGATTTATCTTATTTGATTTTAAAATAAAAGATAGAATTTAATTATATTTAAATTGGATTTTGATTTGGATTGGATTTATTGAATGAAATTAAATTAATAGATTGAATTATCTAATTGGGTTTAACTATTCTAATCCTTATCCAACTGGGAATTCCCACATCCTATAAATAGGCAGGTACTCATCCATATATTTTTATTGTCCAAATTCCACAACCAAACGTGCGTGCATCGTGTCCGTGTTCCCCGTCCAAATTTTTATTCCATCTTTACAAATATATTATTTAACTCTTCCGTGTCGGACATACCCCGACATCATCAAACCCCTAATCCTAGCCGAGCCCAACCTTCCCTGGTCGACCACCGCCATCAACCATCCATCGCCATCTCCACAGATTCCCTGCCGTGCCCCGTCCTCTACGTCTTGCCGACGACCCCGGCCTGCCCTCTGTCGCTGACAGCAACCCTCACCATCGCCAACAACTTGGCCGACCACCCTCACCTCTGGCACCTACCGCCACCGTCGTGCCCAAACCACCGACGAACCACCATCGCCTTCATCATCGTCACCACCCCCATGGCTAATATCACCATCATCAGCCACCACCACCATAACAAACCACCTCCACCGCAGCCGGCAACCCCCGCCGTGGCCGGCATATCCAACCCAAAACCCAAATTAAATCATTACGACCAAAACAAATAAAAACAAACACCACCCACTCACCGTGACCGCCGCCCAAATCCCAGCGCCGACTGCGCCGGAGCCCAGCACCGTGAACCGCCCGCCGGTAAACCCACCGCCTCTCCCTCCTTGCTTCCCCGCTCCTTCTTCTTCCTCCTTGGCGTGCCGCGCCTGACCGCCGCCTCCACGGAGCGCCCCTGTCACTACCACATTTCTAGTGTAAGGATATTTTTGACATTTTTGGGGTAATTTAAATTTATTAGAGTTTATTTGAATTTATGGGAATTTTTAGGAATTATTTTAGAATTGTTTGGACTAGATTGATTTTGACTAGTTTTGACCCTTGTAGAGCAACCTAGAAGCTAACCCTAGTTAGTATGGACTTGGTTAGGTTATATGACTCTAGTCTAACCTAGCCTAATCCTTAGTTTGGTCATTAGACTCTAGTTAGCAATAGAAATTAGAAAGTCATAAGTCATGGCTTATGATTTAGAGCCTTTGATAAATCGTTTTAACTCATAGCCTTGTAGGTTGGCCCAAAGCCCAAGACAATTGCTAAACCCTAATCCCTAGACTAAGTGGCCGACCACCCCTATCCACATTGGGAACATTACCATATAAATACTCTCCTAATTTTAGGGTTGCCTCTTTCTTAGGAAAGCTCAAGTTTAGAAGAAAATGTTTGTTCCTACTTCATTTAATCCCTAGATTTCCATTCTATTTCCTTTTTCATTAAAATCTCTTCCATTAGGTTTTAATATACCTATTCTTGCTGTCATTGAAGTTTCATTTCAGTTTGTTGTGATTTGAGTGGATTGGGACATCAAGGAGAAGAGCTCTAGAAAGGGAGGTTTTTCTTGAAAGTTCAAGTATAGGTAACTTCCTCATTCCTCAATGTATTTTCGATTTCTTTACATATTTAGGAAGCCCTAGGAGTCCCCCAAGTGTCTGCATTGATTTCGTGTCGGATTTCATAAGTTTCGTGTCCGTTTGGACACGTATCAGAGACTATCCCTAGGTGTTTGTCGAAATGCCTCAAAGGGCATTTTGATTTCTTTTGAGCAATGTTTTTAAATAGAAATTTAGGTTTTATTATTGCTTATGGATTTCTGTCCTCTAAGGTGGATTTTTGTGTCGGGTTGTGTCGAACTTGTGCTTGGACACGCGCTGCACACACGCGCGCGCTCGGGTTCTGTCCCCTGCTACTCGGGGGTTCCACAGGACACGACACGGCTTATTTCGACACGAAACTTTGTGGGATCCTTGGGGCATCTTCTGTCACCACGCTCCCCAAATTTCGTTGGGTTTCGTGCATTGGTTGGAGAGAAATCAGTCGTGCACTAATTTTTCCCTGTCCTGTGCACAGTGTAATTTAGCCACTGATACGGCTCGATTACTCAGACACGGCGACACGAGGGCACGATACAGTCACTTAGATACGAGCATCTAGACCTAGCCTAGGTGGGGACACGACCACGAGGCCTGGGTTGGCCTGTGTCATGTGCACGACACGCGTGCACACCCGCACGATGCTGTCCCAGTGTGTGTGTCCAGTTTTTCTGTTTTTAGTTTTAATTAGATTGGACACGTTTGTGTCCACTTTGGTGGACACAAACTCATCACTTGACACATATACAACATGTAGTTATGTTACCAACCTTTTAAATCACATTTTAAATGTATTTTTATTAATTGTTTGTTAATTTACCAATTTCTGAACTGTGCATTGATTTTCTGATTTTTCCCGATTTTGATGTTGATCTTTGCCATCATTTTTAAACCCATTAATACTGTCAACATGTAGGTTTAAGTCCCTAAATCTATTATCCTATATGTTATCTTACTGTGTTCGAAATTTGGGATTGTTTGGTAGTAGTTTGGGGTTAAAAACTGAGATTTGAAGGTTAGGACTGAAAACTGGAATTTTGTAACTATTGTGAACTGATTTTGAGTTTTATTATGAGCAATGGATGATTTCTAATGTGGTATGCAACCTGGGAAGGAACTGAACTTATAGACTGAAATCTAGGAATTAGTTTTTATGGATGAAAACTGAGTTTTAAATAAGGGGTACTGATCTGCAATGTTCTTCAAAACCTGAGATTTTCACCTAATGTTTTGATATTTCTAAAATGTATATTAGTGTTTGTGTTCCCTTAAAACCTAGGATTTTGTATTAGACTCATTGGTTCAGTTCTTGTCATCAGGACAGCCCTATCTCTCTCACACTTTTTCCCTCTACACACAGTCACACACACTGCCACTATTTCCAGGTTTTACACATGTATACACTAGCCATTATTTTCCAGTTTCCTCACAGTCCACTCTCCCTCCCACACACACACACATGTCTAACTTCACCCAGTCACACCATTCCCTCACTAGCAGTTACACCACACTCTCTCTACACACATTGTTTTACACACACATACACATTATCACACACACATGAGCCCCTTTATGCATATGTATATATTTCTATGTATTAGCTTAATATTGTATGGGTTACACATTAGCCTATGGTTATATATGATATATATAATGTATATGTATAGTACAGTAAATATATATATATATAATGTGATGTTCCTAATAGTTGCACTATAACCTAGGTAATGTACACATATAGGTAATATGTAGGAATGCCAACTAACATGTGTAGTTGGTCTAGATAGCCTAGTAGTGTGGTGTACTAGCTTGTATAGGTTGAGTGACCTAGTATAGACTAATGTAGTCTAGTGTAGACTAGTTTGACCTAATTTAGACTTGGTTGACCTAGTTTGACCATAGTTGACTTAGGTTTGACTTCTTGGTTGACCAAGGTTGACCAAGAGTTGACTTTGGCCTAGATTGACCTAGAATCATGTAGAATGCATAGTAGGACTTTATTTTACCGTTTTGGACTTGTTGTGACTTGTGCTGTTCTGATTAGGAGCCAGACACCACTCCTCGGACAGTACTTTCATATTGGACACTCAAATACCAGGCGAGTACATTCTCTGATCATTTTATATCCTGCTTAGAATTATTTTCTGCATTAAATTACTTTACTTGTTACTGTCACGTTGGTCAAACGGATTGGTACTATCTGGATCCCTTCTTGAGATGTTATCCTTAGGGAGCATCAGGTACTACATGTTCTGTGTGTTTCACTTACATGGCGTATCACTATGCTTCACTGGTTCTTTGATCACTTGTGACATATACTCTTATGATCACAGAGTCTTCTAGAATCTCTTATCCCATTTACTGGGTATCCTAGAATCTCATAGAATCCCCATTTATGGGACATCCATGTATCACCCTTCGGGGGCCTTGCATGGAATCATAACATAACCTGGTTGGATCCTTGTGTATTGATTGGGGGTATGGGAGAGTAGAAGTAGACATGTGAATAATAACCAAGTAGTATCTTATCAGAATCTCTTCCATAGTGTCTTATCAGAATCTCTTATGCCATTTACATGTCTATATTGTACTCTGACTCACTAGCCACTGTTAGTCTCTATTTATAGTAGATATTTCTATTACAGCTCTCTCTCTGTTTACATACAGCATATCTTTCAGTACTTGTATCCTACTTTACTGTATGATTATATTTTCTAACCTGCTATGAACTGTTGAGATGTACTGTACTCGCTCCTGTCCTGACTGGACCTGTTGAAAATATTATAGAGGACGAGGAGGAGGCCTGTCTGGATACTTTCTACGGGGCAGCCTTAGATGACACTTGCGAGCTGGACCCTCAGGAGGACCCAGCTCTAGCTGAGGACATCACCTCCATTGCCTAGACTAGTTTAGTTAGGCTTATCTTATTTTATGTAGTCTTGAGACATGTTTTAGCTAGACTTTATTCTGTTCTGAGTTGTATATATCCTTTCATTCTGTATCTGAGACCATGTACCTCTGGATATGTTTGCTGGGATTATCTTAGACTAACTTATCATCTATTTTTCCTTGAGTTCTATTTCATATCCTGCTATCTCTTCCTTAGTTGTGATTGAGTTTATTTACTGCTATGTCACCCCCATTCGGGAAGTATAAACTATTTAGAGATATATTGTTAGATGTATGTTGACCTAGGATAGCGTTCTACCGTCGACACTACGGCGTAGGCTGGACGTACCCACGTCTCGTGCCCTTACTCTAGGGTGCGGGTCGTGACACGTTTTTAGTGGTGGCCCATGCATGTCTAGACTAGGAGTGTAGTGGTATTCGAATTAGAGTATCACTAAAGCCTGCAGTAGGATATAGGACATTAATTTTAAGGTACTCGATCACTTTAGGAAAATTTCTTTTATTGCCATCTAAATCCTTTTTGTCAGCTGATCCTTTGAATTATAATTGTCCGCCTTTGTTATTTCGCTTCTTTCTCAGAAATTGATACTCTTGTTTGTATATCTTCAGGATGGTAGAGAATCGATCGCAGCGTACCATTCATGGGGATGCTATGGAGGGGACTGCTACCTTTCAGCCAGTACAGCGAGGCCAGGGGACTGCAGCTCCTGCCACCTCTGCTCGTATTAAGACCTCGGCAGTAGCAGCAGGGGGTATGCCTCCCCCGGCTCGGAGGCAGGACCCAGTCATCGTAGAGGAGCCCTTCCAGCAGCCACTGCCTACAGGATACGTGGATGCAGCACAGATGTTCACATACGTCCAGCAGTTCATGGACCGGCAGCAGGCTCGACAGGACAGGGGCATGGAGCTAGCCCTTACGACGGTTGCAGCTCGACCGGTGGTTCAGCAGCCGAGGACACCGAGGATCGAGCAGTTTTAGAAGATGAGCCCCAGAGACTTTCTGGGGACAGAGGGGATCCTATATGCCGATGAGTGGATCGAGCATATAGAGGAGATCTTCCACCTGGCCAGGATACCAGCAGATCTTCAGATCGAGGCCGCCGCTAGCCGGATGCGAGATCTTGCTCGCACCTGGTATCAGTCAGACCCCAGGGTGGGGGTACCTGGACAGACATGGAAGCAGTTCAAGGGCTTCTTCAAGAAGAAGTTCTTCCCAGTTTCAGCACTCAGAGCCTTGGAGTCGCAGTTCGAGAGCCTAGTCCAGGGGAGTCTTTTAGTGGAGGAGTACGTCGGGGAGTTTGGCCGCCTCGGCAGGTTTGTAGAGGGCTTGAGCAAGACGGCGAAGGCCCAGAGGTTCCAGAAGGGTCTAGTCAAGGAGGTCAAGTCCTTGACCAAGGGCAACCGGGATGCTACATTCGAAAAGATCTTGACAGGAGCCTTGTTGGCAGAGGATGATCTTGAGCTTAGGCTCAAGAGGGGGAGAGACCCAGTTGGGGGCAGAAGCAGCAGCGGAGGCCAGGCCAAGAGGCCCCACTTTCAGTACCAGCAACTGAGGCAGTTTCAGCCGCAGCCGATCCAGCAGAGGCCAGTTCATCAGCAGCAGCAGCCAGGACAGCACCAGCAGGGTCAGAGACAGGGTGTCACTTGTGCCTACTGTAAGAAGCTTGGGCACGTCTTCAATGAATGCCAGAAGAGGCTGGGCCAGTGCCTGGTGTGTGGTTCAGCAGACCACCAGATGAGGGAGTGCCGCATAGCACGAGCAGGCCCAGAAAGAGGAGCTAGGGCTCCAGCAGGCCAGCAAAGGGGACCAGCCCTGCCGACACAGCAGCATAGGTTCGTCCAGCACCAGCAGAAGGCCAGGGGAGGCCAGCAGGGGCGAGCTTTCGCCATGGCAGCTGGAGATGCAGAAGTGGTAGGAGAGCTGATTGCAGGTTCGATTCTTCTCGACTCCAGTCCAGCTTTTGCATTATTCGATTTCGGTACTTCACATAGCTTCATATCAGTATCTTTTGCGATTAGACATGGTATCATAGCTGAATCGTTGCCTAGGACTTACAAGATCACGACCGGGGGTGGCATTATCCTCGTGAGTGATGTTTGTAAGGGTCGAAGAGTAGTTTTGGGAGGCCGTGAGTTTGAGGTGAGCCTGCTCGTAATGCCATTGCCGAACTACAATATAGTACTAGGCATGGATTGGTTGAGCAGGCACCACTCCAACATTGATTGCTGAGGGGGTAGAGTTCTTTTCAGAGCACCGGGGGAGCCAGAGTTCGTGTACTCCAGACGTCAGGCAGAGCAGAGCAGCGGGGTCTTCTGTGGAGTCTCGGTCGAGGAGCAGGCAAATCCACACCCCTTGATAGCAGAGTATATGGATGTTTTCCCAGAGGAGTTGCCGGGATTGCCACCAGACAGAGACATAGAGTTCTCGATAGACTTGGTTCCAGGAGCAGAACCTATCTCTCAGCATGTCTATCGGGTGAACAACAGCGAGCTGGTGGAGCTGAAGAAGCAGGTGGATGAGCTACAGGACAAGGGCTTCATCCGCTCGAGTTCGTCGCCATGGGGTGCACCAGTGTTGTTCGTGCCGAAGAAGGATGGGTCAGTACGCATGTGTATTGACTATAGGGCACTCAACAACCTCACGATCAAGAACAAATACCCACTGTCGCGGATCGACGATCTATTTGACCAGTTGAGCGAAGCTCGGGTATTTTCCAAGATTAATCTGAGGTCGGGATATCACCAGGTGAAGGTGAAGGGGGAGGATATTTCTAAGACCGCTTTCAGGACGCGGTACGGGCAGTTTGAGTTTTTGGTTATGCCGTTTGGGCTAACCAATGCACCAGCAGTATTTATGAACCTTATGAACAAGGTGTTCCACCAGTATCTGGATCATTTTGTGGTAGTATTCATTGACGATATCTTGATATATTCCAAGACTGAGGAGGAGCACGAGGAGCATTTGAGGATAGTGCTGGAGATTCTCAGGAAGGGGCAGCTTTACGGGAAGCTCTCCAAGTGTGAGTTCTTCTTGGACCGGGTAGACTTCTTGGGGCATATGGTGACTGAAGATGGTATCTCAGTTGACCCCAAGAAGATTGTAGCAGTTGAGGCATGGGCAGCGTCGACTTCAGTTGCAGAGATCAGGAGTTTCCTGGGACTGGCAGGATATTATCAGAGATTCGTATAGGATTTCTTCCGGGTTGCAGAGCCGTTGACTCGATTGATCCGGAAGGATGCTGAGTATGTTTGGTCAGAGGAGTGTCAGGCAGCTTTTGATGACTTGAAGAAGCGGCTTACGACAGCTCCGATTCTGACATTGCCTTCAGGATCAGGTGGTTTCACTATTTATAGTGATGCTTCAGGGAAGGGGCTGGGTTGCGTCTTGCAGCAGCATGGGAAGGTGATTGCCTATGCTTCCAGGCAATTGCGTTCCCATGAGAAGAACTACCCTACCCATGACCTGGAGCTGGCAGCAGTGATTTTTGCTCTGAAGCTGTGGAAGCATTATTTGTATGGTGAGAGGGTGGAGATCTTCACAGATCACAAAAGCTTAATGTATGTGTTCACTCAGAAGGAGTTGAACATGAGACAGTGCAGATGGCTAGAGTTGATGAAGGATTTTGACATCCTACTTCAGTATCACCCAGGGAAGGCCAACGTGGTTGCCGATGCCTTGAGTAGGTATCCGATAGCCATGTTTTTGACCATGGATCGGCATTTGCTTGTAGACTTGGAGAGCCTTAGGATTAAGGTGATTGTGCCCGGAGTACAGATGCAGTTATGGGGGATGCAGATTCAGTCAGACTTGGTGGAGAGGATCAAGTCGGCACAGTTTGAGGACGTTGCTCTGCGGTGTCTTCGAGAGCAGGTTCGAGCAGGATTGCTGGAGGGCGAGTTTTCTCTTGCAGAGGATGGTGCCTTGAGGCACAGTTCCAGGTTATGTGTGCCCAGCGGAGATCTCAGGGAGCAGGTTATGTAGGAGGCCCACAGATCTCAGTACTCTATACACCCGGGTGCCAAAAAGATGTACCGTGATCTGAGGGAACATATTTGGTGGTCAGGGATGAAGAGGAAGGTGGCTCGCTTCGTGGCTAGGTGTTTGGTCTGTCAGCAGGTCAAGGCAGAGAGACAGAGGCCCGGTGAATTGTTGCAGCCGCTGCCCATTGTCGAGTGGAAATGGGAGCATATCACTATGGACTTTGTATCAGGATTATCGCATACACCAGGAGGAAAAGACACAATTTGGGTCATCGTTGACAGGTTGACCAAATCGGCCCACTTCTTGCCATTCAAGGTGGGTACGTCTACAGAGAGGCTGGCGGAGATGTATATGCGACAGATAGTCAGGATTCACGGAGTTCTGGTCAGCATCATCTCAGATCGGGATAGCCGCTTTATTTCCCATTTCTGGAGGAGTCTGCAGACCATCTTGGGCACTCAGCTCAAGTTCAGTACTGCATACCACCCCCAGACGAACGGACAGTCGGAGCGGACTATTCAGACACTTGAGGATATGCTACGGACGTGCGTCCTGGACTTTGGAGGTTCCTGAGAGGATCATCTTCATTTGGTGGAGTTTGCTTACAACAATAGTTTCCAGGCCAGCATTGAGATATCACCTTTCGAGGCTCTGTATGGGCGTAGGTGCCGTACACCCTTATCTTGGGATGATGTTGGTGAGCGAGCTTTACTGGGGCCAGAGATGGTTGTTGGTGCAGCCAAGAAGGTGAAGCTCATCAGGGACAGACTTCGCGTGGCGCAGGACATACATCGACACTGGGCCGATAGCCACCGAAGGTCGTTGGAGTTTGAGGTACAGATTAGAGTAGGATTAGATTTAGGTTTGTTTGTTTGTAATTTTTGATCATGTTTGTTTATTATAATTAATTGAGACCTTACTTGTGATTAGGTCGGAGACCAGGTTTTTTTGAGGATATCTCTGACTCATGGTACGATACGTTTTGGTGGAGGCGGAAAGCTTAGCCCGCGCTTCATCGGCCCTTTCGTTATCAACGGAAGAGTCGGTGACGTTGCATACAGGCTAGACTTGCCGCCTGTGCTAGTGGGGGTCCACAACATATTCCATGTATCAGAGTTGAGACGGTACGTGGCTGACCCAAGCCATGTGCTCGATCATTCAGAGATTGAGGTTGGGCCTTCTCTCAGCTATCCAGAGCAGCCAGTAGAGATTCTGGATCGACGGGAGAAGGTTCTGAGGAACCAGGTGATACCTTTGGTACGCGTCACATGGAGGCATCATTCTCCAGGAGAGTCTACCTGGGAGCGGGAGGATGAGATGCGCGAGCGCTACCCTTATCTTTTTGGACCGTGAGGTATACTTTCTATCCTTCTCATCAGTTGTATTTCGTCTTTCAATTTCGAGGACGAAATTCTTTTAAGGAGGGTAGATTTGTCACTACCATATTTCTAGTGTAAGGATATTTTTGACATTTTTTGGGTAATTTAAATTTATTTCAGTTTATTTGAATTTATAGGAATTTTTAGGAATTATTTTGGAATTGTTTGGACTAGATTGATTTTGACTAGTTTTGACCCTTGTAGACCAACCTAGAAGCTAACCCTAGTTAGTATGGACTTGGTTAGGTTATATGACTCTAGTCTAACCTAGCCTAATTCTTGGTTTGGTCATTAGACTCTAGTTAGCAATAGGAATTAGAAAGTCATAAGTCATGTCTTATGATTTAGAGCCTTTGATAAATCGTTTTAACTCATAGCCTTGTAGGTTGGCCCAAAGCCCAAGACAATTGCTAAACCCTAATCCCTAGACTAAGTGGCCGGCCACCCCTATCCACATTGGGAACATCACCATATAAATACTATCCTAATTTTAGGGTTGCCTCTTTCTTAGGAAAGCTCAAGTTTAGAAGAAAAGGTTTGTTCCTACTTCATTTAATCCCTAGATTTCCATTCTATTTCCTTTTTCATTCAAATCTCTTCTATTAGGTTTTAATATACCTATTCTTGCTATCATTGAAGTTTTATTTCAGTTTGTTGTGATTTGAGTGGATTGGGACATCAAGGAGAAGAACTCTAGAAAGGGGGTTTTTCTTGAAAGTTCAAGTATAGGTAACTTCCTCATTCCTTAATATATTTTCAATTTCTTTACATATTTAGGAAGCCCTAGGAGTCCCCCAAGTGTCTGCATTGGTTTCGTGTCGGATTTCATAAGTTTTGTGTCCGTTTGGACACGTATCAGAGACTGTCCCTAGATGTTTGTCGAAATGCCTCAAAGGGCATTTTGATTTCTTTTGAGCAATGTTTTTAAATAGAAATTTAGGTTTTATTATTGCTTATGGATTTCTGTCCCCTGAGGTGGATTTTTGTGTCGGGTTGTGTCGAACTTGTGCTTGGATACGCGCTGCGCACACGCGCGCGCGCTCGGGTTCTGTCCCCTGCTACTCCGGGGTTCCACAGGACACGACACGGCTTATTTCGACACAAAACTTTGTGGGATCCTTGGGGCATCTTCTGTCACCATGCTCCCCAAATTTCATTGGGTTTCGTGCATTGGTTGGAGAGAAATCAGTCGTGCACTGATTTTTCCTTGTCCTGCGTACAGTGTAATTTAGCCACTGATACGGCTCGATTACTCAGACACGGCGACACGAGGACACGATGCAGTCACTTAGACACGAGCACCTAGACCTAGCCTAGGTGGGGACACGACCACGAGGCCTGGGTTGGCCTGTGTCGGGTGCACGACACGCGTGCACACCTACACGAGGCTGTCCCAGTGTGTGTGTCCAGTTTTCCTGTTTTTAGTTTTAATTGGATTGGACACGTTTGTGTCCACTTTGGTGGACACAAACTCATCACTTGACACATATACAACATGTAGTTATGTTACCAACCTTTTAAATCACATTTTAAATGTATTTTCATTAATTGTTTGTTAATTTACCAATTTCTGAACTGTGCATTGATTTTCTGATTTTTCCAGATTTTGATGTTGATCTTTGCCATCATTTTTAAACCCATTAATACTGTCAACATGTAGGTTTAAGTCCCTAAATCTATTCTCCTATATGTTATCTTGCCGTGTTCGAAATTTGGGATTGTTTGGTAGTAGTTTGGGGTTAAAAACTGAGATTTGAAGGTTAGGACTGAAAATTGGAATTTTGCAACTTTTGTGAACTGATTTTGAGTTTTATTATGAGCAATGGATGATTTCTAATATGGTATGCAACCTGTGAAGGAACTGAACTTATAGACTGAAATCTAGGAATTAGTTTTTATGGATGAAAACTGAGTTTTAAATAAGGTGTACTGATCTGCAATGTTCTTCAAAACCTGAGATTTTCACCTAATGTTTTGATGTTTCTAAAATGTATATTAGTGTTTGTGTTCCCTTAAAACCTGGGATTTTGTATTAGACTCATTGGTTCAGTTCCTGTCATCAGGACAGCCCTATCTCTCTCATACTTTTTCCCTCTACACACAGTCACACATACTGCCACTATTTCCAGGTTTTACATATGTATACACTAGCCACTGTTTTTGTAATGCCTGTGGTTCGTATTACGTATTTTTGGAAATACGTGTACATATTTTCTTGTATTGTTCCTTGTTTAGTTTTCTTGGCTTGGTTTAACTCTCGGTTTGGGTTGGCTTGGTTTGGCCGGCTGGTTGGTTGGTCCATCATGGACCAAGGTGAACCCCCTACCTACCACCAACCCATGATATTTATTTCCCCACCAACCTTCTCTCTCCTCCATAACTCTCATTTATTTCTTCTTCTTCTTCCTTCCTCTCCACCACTCCCCAACCATAGGCAAGTGCAACTTGCTTCCACAAGAGAACTCATTTTTATGGTTCCATTAGCTTCTTCTCATGATTCTAAGACACATTAGAACTTGTCATTTTTCATTTTGAGGCTTTGATTCTTGTAGATCTACAATTTAGTATTTTTGGATTTTGGTGGTTTTGATCTATCAAACTCCTTTGTTTTCAAGTTTTTATGGTTCCATATTGTAGATAATTTTATTCTACCCAATTTTGACCTTTGGAAAGTTGGATTCGGACTTGTTTTGACCAAGTTATGAGCATTTGGAGTTTTGGGTTCCATCCTTGGAGTTCTTGCTGTTCTTGCCATTTGGAGAAGACAGTGAACAGTGAGCTAGCTTTTTAGCTTATGCCGCTAAGCTGTACGCTGCTCTTTAGCGAGCGTACGCTAGCCTTGGTACGCTGCTCTTTAGCGAGCGTACGCTAGCCTTGGTACGCTGCTCTTTAGTGAGCGTACGCTAGCCTTCGTACGCTGTTCTTTAGCGAGCATACGCTAGCCTTCGTACGCTGCTCTTTAGCAAGCGTACGCTAGCCTTCGTACGCTGCTCTTTAGCGAGCGTACGCTAGCCTTCGTACGCTGCTCTTTAGTGAGCGTACGCTCACCTTGATACGCTACCTGTTGGCAGCAGTCTTGAGCATACGCTAGCTCGAGCGTACGTAGTCTTGAGCATACGCTAGCTTGAGCGTACGCTGACCTGTAGCTTGAGCGGGCCCTTGTGTACGCTGACCCTTGCATACGCTTCCCATTGGAAATGTATGGATCCTTTGGTACGCAGACCTGAGCGTACGCTAGCCTGAGCGTAGCCTGGCTTGAGTGTAGCCTGATTACCCTTGATCTTCTATAGCCATGTATATTGATATTTTATTAGATATTTTACGCCCATTTTATATCCTTACGCCTTTTGTCATGAACTTGATAATCATGGATTTGTTTAATATGTTTGGAAATGATACCTGAGCATGACACGACAGTGACCCGTAGTGGTGCACTCCTGAAATGAGTAACCTGACATGACCTGATAGTGGCCCGTCATGGCGCACTCCTGATAAGTATACTTGACATGATAAACCTGACATTTATATCTTGATAAGCTGTTGCGACGGCTACCTGACATGACATGACCTGTATGAATAACCTGGACACCGTGGGCGCTTGTGCTTGTATAAATAATTCAGTCCTGTCTTGCATCATGTCTAGGAGGGGACTCCTGAGTACCACGGTCAGGAGTACCTACTAAAATGGACTAAGGTTAACAATTAGATTAATACATTAGTCATGAAGAGATTTCCCAGCTACAGGCAATCCCGTTACCTGGGCGCGCTTGGGATCTGTAGCCTGCCGTCGAGTAGGGCACATTTCCAGCACACTGTCATGTGTTGCACCCTTCAAGCTACTTAAGGGTACATGCGTTTCCTGGACGATATACCCACCTGAATTCAACCCTAATCTCTCGACCTGGGTAACCTGGATGGTCTGCAGGGCTTGTGGCTGTGGAATAATCTCACTGCATCTTGTTAGTAACTAGGACTGTGATAACCCTAGTTAGTTAAAGTATCAAGCCGTAGATCTTGCTTGGCCGTGAAATAATTGGATGGAGCCTAACAAGTCTAGTCTTGCTCTGATCTTGTTCCAGACTGTTACATGACCAGCATGCTTGTATTTATTTTCTCGATAAATGGTGAGAAACCAAGCTCCGTTCAGACGAAGGGTTATAACCTCGGTCCTTGTTTGGTTTACGGGTTGTAACCTAGCTATCTGAATAGTTCCATGGTTATCTCGTCATATATCATCCTGATATGTTTCCTTTTATTCCAGTCCTTATTTTATTTATATTTATATTCCTGTGCTGATTGCTGGTTTTAGTTCTTAAGTGAAGCCTCCTTTGTGGCACTTGCTCTTTCTGGGGTCTGACCCAGCTAGTTTTGTGTGGCCAGATTTCGGAGCAGCTCCAGAGGATCCACCGAATTCCCAGCCAGATGGTGGCCACTAGACGGAACCCTGGCAACGAGTGGGTTATTTTTGGCTCTCCCGCTCTAGCGTAAAAATATTCTTTTGAGGCGTTTAGCCGACGAGCACCTGTTTAGCTCGATTGTACTTTTATTTACTGTCTGTCCACGGGCTGTAACATGATTGACAAATCCTAGGGTTGATCATGTATGACTGAACTCTTGCTAGTCCTAACATTTTGTAACGACTAGCTTCATGATCAGCTGAATATGTAATATTTGGGACGCCTTATTATTGTATATTTAATGATCATACATCTTGTAACATCTATTTACTTGCTTGTGATTGAGACGATAGGCTTGTTCTTGACCTTAAGAGACTGTTGGCTTGTAGATAAACCCTCATGTATCTAGACAGCCGTGACCGTATAGCGAGATGGATTCTATTTCATATACGTAGCTGGCTATGTCTGCCCCCGCTCTCCAGTATTCTGGTTCTGGGGCGTGACATGGTTTAAGTGGTGGCCCATGCAGGTCTTGTAAATCAAGATATGTGAGGGTTTACCGAATAGATGTCTCAATCAGTATTCGCCCTTGAACTCTGCTCGTATCTTCTGAATCCCTGGATTTTTGTCCTGATCATATGCTTGTATCGTTGATCTGTCCTGGTCCTTCCTTATTGTTTTCTATGTCGTCTTCTTCAGCGGCATAGTACCTGACCCGGCCGATCAGCAAGGCGGAGCACCTCCGGCGGACCAGCAGCAACCTGGAGATCAAGCCCAGCATTTCGGAGTAGCCTCCAGAGTCGTGCCTTCTGGCGGAGAGCCACCAGTCCAGCCAGTTCAACCTGTAGAACATGATGACGGTACTTTGGTAGGACTCGTCAGGACCTTGATAGCTTTCCAAGATCGTCGTGGGGATGCCTTGCAACAGACAGTGACGGATGCTTTGACTAGAGGTGGTCATCCAGGGAACAGTGCTGCCAACAGCTTCAAGCGCTTGAACCCTCCCTTCTTTGACGGTAGTGAAGATGCTATCACGGCAGATGCATGGCTTCAGGACACAGAAGTGATTCTAGAAGCAGCCAGGACTCCAAAGAACGAGAAAGTGGCCGTTGTGCGCCTGCAGTTGTTAGATCTTGCCCACAGCTGGTGGGCAGCGCAGGCCGTTGGATTAGTAGCACCCATTGCTTGGGCAGTATTCAGAGAGAGATTCCAGACCAAGTATTTCGATGCCGTGGCTCGGTATGATCTACAGACGAGGTTTACAAATCTGAAGCAAGGAGGCAGGACGGTCGACGGATATGCGGTCGAGTTTTTCAGACTCAGTCGGTTTGCTCCCACCTTGGTGGCAACTGAGTATGATAGAGCCCAGCGGTTCCAGCAGGGACTTCACCTGGAGATTCTATTGGCGGTCGAGCAGTTTGAGCATCAGACTTTCGATGCAGTCTTGAGAGCAGCTAGGAGGCATGAGTATACCTCCCAGAGGATCGTGGATAGGACCGGGGGTCGGAAGAGATCTCACGGCCAGATGAATCAGTCTTCAGCACCAGCCCCGGCAGCCAGGGCTTTGACTTTTGGAGCTCCGAGGCGAGCGGCCTCAGTAACGTCGGTTCAGCATTCCACCCCGACGTACCCTCAGCAGCAGAAGCAGAAGCAGTCTTCCGCAGTGGGATGTTCTCATTGTGGGAAGCCAGGCCATGTGGTGGCAGATTGTCGCAGGGCATAGGGATTGTGTCTGGCTTGTGGAGCACCAGACCATAGGGTTGGATCCTGCCCGAACAGGGGTGGTTCATCCTCGTCCAACCTTTCTAGTTCTTCGGTGAGAGGACCAGCACCGATCCAGCAGCAGCAGCAGCAGCAGCAGTATCCATTGATGAGGCCCTTGCCGCCTCAGTCCTATGTATTCCAGTAGCAACAACCCCAACAGTATACTCAAGCCCAAGCCTTGAGTCAGAATAGGCAGCGAGGATTTCAGCAGAGGGGACCAGCACCCCGAGGGCACGGTCAGGCTATGATGTTGACCATGGAGGAAGGATTGGCACCAGGTGAGGTAGTGGCAGGTACTATTCTCGTCAACTCATTTTCAGCTTCAGCTTTATTTGATTCTGGTGCATCGCATTCTTTTATGTCTGCACGATTCGCGACACGGATAGGATTGGAGCCCGAGTCATTATCAGTAAGGCTCAATATACTTACTGGTAACGGACTTATGGGAGTAGATAGAGTGTTTTCCTCATATCGGATCGTAGTTAGCGGTAGAGAATTCCCCGCTAGATTGATAGAGTTCTCGATGGCCGATTATGATGTGGTCTTAGGGATGGATTGGTTGAGGAACCAGTATGCTAGAATAGACTGCCATATTGGTAGGGTTGTTTTTAGCATTCCAGGAGAGCCGGAGTTTTCCTTCTCTCGAGGCGAGGTTGAGCCTTCTCCTCCGATATTGCGGATGGCAGTAGCAGCAGTTCAGTTGCCCAGGATAGTGGATGAGTTCCCAGATGTTTTTCCAGAAGAGCTTCCAGGTATGCCTCCGGAGCGGGAGATCGAGTTCACTATAGACTTGATTCCCGGGACAGCCCCAGTATCAGAGAGAGTCTACAGGATGGCGCCGTCAGAGTTAGAGATATTGTACAAGATGATTGAAGAACTCAGAACCAAGGGATTCATTCGTACAAGTGGATCACCTTGGGGAGCCCCGATGCTTTTTATGAAAAAGAAGGATGGTACGTCCAGGTTATGTGTTGATTATCGTATCTTGAACTCAGTGACAATCAAGAACAGATACCCTCTTCCGAGGATAGATGACTTGTTTGATCAACTCAAGGGGGCTTCAGTATTCTCGAAGATTGATTTGCGCTCAGGTTATCATCAGATCAGAGTCAGAGAGCAGGACATCCCGAAGACGGCTTTTAGATCGAGATATGGGCATTGGGAGTTCCTTGTTATGCCTTTTGGAGCAACCAATGCGCCGGCAGTATTCATGAACCTCATGAATCGCATCTTCATGCCTTACTTGGATCAGTTTGTGATCGTGTTCTTGGATGACATCCTGGTCTACAGTAAGAGTGAGGCAGAGCATGAGCAGCATCTCCGTATAGTTCTTCAGATCCTCAGAGAGCACCAGTTATATGCCAAGTTCAGTAAATGCGAGTTCTGGCTCGATCGCATTTCTTACTTGGGTCATATCGTCACTCGAAGAGGAGTAGAAGTGGATCCCCAGAAGATTGTGGCTATTGAGTCGTGGCCGGTACCTAGCACAGTGGCAAAAATTCGTAGTTTTCTTGGCTTGGCCGGCTACTACCGGCAGTTTGTTTCGAATTTTGCTCAAATTTTAGCGCCATTGACGCAGTTGACCCGCAAGGATGCGCAGTTTGCTTGGACAGCAGAGTGTCAGAGTTCTTTTGAGCAGTTGAAGCGAGGCCTGATAACAGCTCCTATTCTTACGCTTCCAGATGGATCGGAGGATTTTCAGTGTACTGTGATGCTTCAGGCAGAGGTTTAGGATGTGTTCTGATGCAGCATGGGAAGGTAATAGCTTATGCGTCATGACAACTTCGTGATCATGAGAGGAATTACCCAACCTATGACTTGGAGCTGGCAGCAGTGATGTTTGCACTTAAGTTATGGAGGCACTATTTGTATAGAGATAGGGTGGAGATTTTCACCGATCACAAGAGCCTGAAGTATGTTTTCACCCAGAAGGATCTTAACATGCGTCAGAGAAGGTGGCTGGAGCTTCTTGTGGATTATGATGTCAACCTGCAGTATCATCCTGGGAAGGCCAATGTCGTAGCAGATGCATTGAGCAGGAGAGCCGGAGCTTATTTCCTAACAGCGCAGCCAGAGTTGTTAGCCAATCTTCAGAAGATGGACATAGAAGTTGTTCTCCCTTCCAGTGTGGCGTTGATGGCCAGTATGCAAGTTCAGTCCACTATAGTCGAGAGGATCCGGATGGCGCAGTCGGCAGATTCCAAGCTTCAGCGACTCAGAGCAGAGTGTGAGACGGAACGAAGACCAGAGCTATGTATTCATGAGGATGGTACACTTAGGCATGGTAAGCGTCTTTGTGTACCCAGTAAAGATATCAGACAGGAGATCATGTCAGAGGCGCACAGTTCGCAGTAGTCCATCCATCCCGGCAGTACGAAGATATACCGTGATATCCGGCAGCACTTCTGGTGGAATGGCATGAAGCGGGAGATAGCCCAGTTTGTCTCTCGGTGTTGGTTTGCCAGCAGGTTAAAGCCGAACATCAGAGGCCAGCAGGACTTCTTCAGCCCTTACCGATTCCAGAATGGAAGTGGGAGCATGTGACCATGGATTTCGTGACTGGATTACCTAGATCCCCAGCTGGTAGAGATGCTATTTGGGTTGTAGTTGACCGGCTCACCAAAGTGGCTCACTTTCTTCCATTCAGAGTTGGTCAGTCGACGGCTCAGTTAGCAGAGATGTACCTCAGGCAGATTGTCAGATTGCACGGAGTGCCAGTCAGTATCACCTCAGATCGAGATTCAAGATTTACGTCGCACTTTTGGCGTAGCTTACAAGAGAGTTTGGGAACTCATCTCCAGTTCAGTTCAGCGTACCACCCGCAGACAGATGGCCAGTCGGAGCGCACGATCCTGACTCTTGAAGACATATTGCGGTCTTGTACACTTGACTTCGGTGGTTCATGGGAAGATCACTTGCACCTGGTGGAATTCTCGTACAATAATAGTTTCCAGGCCAGTATCCAGATGGCACCATTCGAGGCACTGTATGGCAGGAAGTGCAGATCCCCGTTAGCCTGGGATGATGTTGGAGAGAGGCAGATGCTTGGTCCAGAAATGATTGCCCAGACAGTTGAAGTGGTCAGGCGAGTCAGAGATCATCTTCGAGTTGCCTAAGATCGCCAGCGCCATTGGGCCGATTCTCATCGGCGCCCTCTCGAGTTTTTGGTCGGCGATCATGTATTCCTGAGGATTTTGCCTAACCGTGGCGTCATTCGTTTCGGCGTACGGAGCAAGCTTAGTCCTAGGTATATAGGACCGTTTGACATTCTGGAGCGAGTTGGAGATGTATCCTATCGTCTCGCTCTTCCACCGTCGCTAAGCGAGGTGCATGACGTGTTCCATGTATCCCAATTACGACGGTATATCCCGGACCCGAGCCACATCCTGAATCATTCAGAACTGGTTGTTGGTACCAACCTTTCGTATGAGGAGAGGCCCGTGTCTATATTGGACCGGAGAGAGAAGACTCTCAAGAACAAGACTATCAAGTTAGTCCGAGTTGCTTGGGGTCATCACTCTTTGGGGGAGTCAACGTGGGAGCGCGAGGATGACATCCGATCGCGATATCCCGACTTGTTTGACTCGTGAGGTATAATGTCTTTCTTATGCCTCATGCCTTCGATTCCTTGCTTGAATGAGTGATTGTCTGCCTAGTTATAGCTTGCATGTGATTAATATAGCTTGTTCTTGCCCCTCTAGCCCCTTGATCAAATTCCGAGGACGGAATTCTTTTAAGGTGGGTAGAGTTGTAATGCCTGTGGTTCGTATTACATATTTTTGGAAATACGTGTACGTATTTTCTTGTATTGTTCCTTGTTTAGTTTTCTTGGCTTGGTTTAACTCTCGGTTTGGGTTGGCTTGGTTTGGCCGGCTGGTTGCTTGGTCCATCATGGACCAAGGTGAACCCCCTACCTACCACCAACCCATGATATTTATTTCCCCACCAACCTTCTCTCTCCTCCATAACTCTCATTTATTTCTTCTTCTTCTTCCTTCCTCTCCACAACTCCCCAACCATAGGCAAGTGCAACTTGCTTCCACAAGAGAACTCATTTTTATGGTTCCATTAGCTTCTTCTCATGATTCTAAGACACATTAGAACTTGTCATTTTCCATTTTGAGGCTTTGATTCTTGTAGATCTACAATTTAGTATTTTCGGATTTTGGTGGTTTTGATCTATCAAACTCCTTTGTTTTCAAGTTTTTATGTTTCCATGTTGTAGATAATTTTATTCTACCCAATTTTGACCTTTGGAAAGTTGGATTCGGACTTGTTTTGACCAAGTTATGAGCATTTGGAGTTTTGGGTTCCATCCTTGGAATTCTTGCTGTTCTTGCCATTTGGAGAAGACAGTGAACAGTGAGCTAGCTTTTTAGCTTATGCCGCTGAGCTGTACGCTACTTTTTAGCGAGCATACGCTAGCCTTCGTACGCTGCTCTTTAGCGAGCGTACGCTAGCCTTGGTACGCTGCTCTTTAGTGAGCGTACGCTAGCCTTCGTACGCTGCTCTTTAGCGAGCGAACGCTAGCCTTCGTACGCTGCTCTTTAGCGAGCGTACGCTCACCTTGATACGCTGTCTGTTGGCAGCAGTCTTGAGCGTACGCTAGCTTGAGCGTACGCGTGCCTTGGTACGATAGCTTAAGCGTGCAAGGCGTACGCTGGCCCCTTTCGTACGCTAGCTCGAGCATACGCAGTCTTGAGCATACGCTAGCTTGAGCGTACGCTGACCTGTAGCTTGAGCGTGCCCTTCTATACGCTGACCCTTGCATACGCTTCCCATTGGAAATGTATGGATCCTTTGGTACGCAGACCTGAGCGTACGCTAGCCTGAGCGTAGCCTGGCTTGAGCGTAGCCTGATTACCCTTGATCTTCTATAGCCCTGTATATTGATATTTTATTAGATATTTTACGCCCATTTTATATCCTTACGCCTTTTGTCATGAACTTGATAATCATGGATTTGTTTAATATGTTTGGAAATGATACCTGAGCATGACACGACAGTGACCCGTAGTGGTGCACTCCTGACATGAGTAACCTGACATGACCTGATAGTGGCCCGTCTTGGCGTACTCCTGATAAGTATACTTGACATGATAAACCTGACATGTTATATCTTGATAAGCTGTTGCGACGGCTACCTGACATGACATGACCTGTATGAATAACCTGGACACCGTGGGCGCTTGTGCTTGTATAAATAATCCAGTCCTGTCTTGCATCATGTCTAGGAGGGGACTCCTGAGTACCACGGTCAGGAGTACCTACTAAAATGGACTAAGGTTAACAACTAGATTAATATATTAGTCATGAAGAGATTTTCCAGCTACAGGCAATCCCGTTACCTGGGTGCGCTTGGGATCTGTAGCCTGTCGTCGAGTAGGGCACATTTCCAGCACACTGTCATGTGTTACACCCTTCAAGCTACTTAAGGGTACATGCGTTTCCTGGACGATGTACCCACCTGAATTCAACCCTAATCTCTCGACCTGGGTATCCTGGATGGTCTGCAGGGCTTGTGGCTGTGGAATAATCTCACTGCATCTTGTTAGTAACTAGGACTGTGATAACCCTAGTTAGTTAAAGTATCAAGCCGTAGATCTTGCTTGGCCGTGAAATGATTGGATGGAGCCTAACAAGTCTAGTCTTGCTCTGATCTTGTTCCAGACTGTTACATGACCAGCATGCTTGTATTTATTTTCTCGATAAATGGTGAGAAACCAAGCTCCGTTCAGACGAAAGGTTACAACCCCGGTCCTTGTTTGGTTTACGGGTTGTAACCTAGCTATCTGAATAGTTCCATGGTTATCTCGTCGTATATCATTCTGATATATTTCCTTTTATTCCAGTCCTTATTTTATTTATATTTATATTCCTGTGCTGATTGCTGGTTTTAGTTCTTAAGTGAAGCCTCCTTTGTGGCACTTGCTCTTTCTGGGGTCTGACCCAGCTGGTTTTGTGTGGCCAGATTTTGGAGCAGCTCTAGAGGATCCACCGAATTCCCAGCCAGATGGTGGCCACTAGACGGAACCCTGGCAACGAGTGGGTTATTTTTGGCTCTCCCGCTCTAGCGTAAAAATATTCTTTTGAGGCGTTTAGCCGACGAGCACCTGTTTAGCTCGATTGTACTTTTATTTACTGTCTGCCCACGGGCTGTAACATGATTGACAAATCCTAGGGTTGATCATGTATGACTGAACTCTTGCTAGTCCTAACATTTTGTAACGACTAGCTTCATGATCAGCTGAATATGTAATATTTGGGATGCCTTATTAATGTATATTTAATGATCATACATCTTGTAACATCTATTTACTTGCTTGTGATTGAGACGATAGGCTTGTTCTTGACCTTAAGAGACTGTTGGCTTGTAGATAAACCCTCATGTATCTAGACAGCCGTGACCGTATAGCGAGATGGATTCCATTTCATATACGTAGCTGGCTATGTCTGTCCCCGCTCTCCAGTATTCTGGTTCTGGGACATGACAGTTTTCCAGTTTCCTCACAGTCCACTCTCCCTCCCCCCCACACACACATGTCTAACTTCACCCACTCACACCATTCCCTCACTAGCAGTTACACCATACTCTCTCTACACACATTGTTTTACACACACATACACATTATCACACACACATGAGCCCCTTTATGCATATGTATATATTTCTATGTATTAGCTTAATATTGTATGGGTTACACATTAGCCTATGGTTATATATGATATATATAATGTATATGTATAGTGTAGTGAATATATATATATATATATATATATATATATATATATATATATATATATATATATATATATATATATATATAATGTGATGTTCCTAATAGTTGCACTATAACCTAGGTAATATACACATATAGGTAATATGTAGGAATGCCAACTAACATGTGTAGTTGGTCTAGATAGCCTAGTAGTGTGGTGTACTAGCTTGTATAGATTGAGTGACCTAGTATAGACTAATGTAGTCTAGTGTAGACTAGTTTGACCTAATTTAGACTTGGTTGACCTAGTTTGACCATAGTTGACTTAGGTTTGACTTCATGGTTGACCAAGGTTGACCAAGAGTTGACTTTGGCCTAGATTGACCTAGAATCATGTAGAATACATAATAGGACTTCATTTTACCATTTTGGACTTGTTGTGACTTGTGCTGTTCTGATTAGGAGCCAGACACCACTCCTCGGACAGTACTTTCATATTGGACACTCAGATACCAGGCGAGTACATTCTCTGATCATTTCATATCCTGCTTAGAATTATTTCCTGTATTAAATTACTTTACTTGTTACTGTCACGTTGGTCACACAGATTGGTACTATATGGATCCCTTCTTGAGATGTTATCCTTAGGGAGCATCGGATACTACATGTTTTGTGCGTTTTACTTACATGGCGTATCACTATGCTTCACTGGTTCTTTGATCACTTGTGACATATACTCTTATGATCACAGAGTCTCCTAGAATCTCTTATCCCATTTACTGGGTATCCTAGAATCTCCTAGAATCTCCATTTATGGGACATCCATGTATCACCCTTCGGGGGCCTTTAATGGAATCATAACATAACCTGGTTGGATCCTTGTGTATTGATTGGGGGTACGGGGGAGTAGAAGTAGACATGTGAATAATACCCAAGTAGTATCTTATCAGAATCTCTTCCATAGTGTCTTATCAGAATCTCCTATGCCATTTACATGTCTATATTGTACTCTGACTCACTAGCCACTGTTAGTCTCTATTTATAGTAGATATTTCTATTACAGCTCTCTCTCTGTTTACATACAATATTTCTTTCAGTACTTGTATCTTACTTTACTGCATGATTATATTTTCTAACCTGCTATGAACTGTTGAGATGTACTGTACTCGCTCCTATCCTGACTGGACCTGTTGAAAATATTAAAGGGGACGAGGATGAGGCCTGTCTGGATACTTTATACGGGACAGCCTTAGATGACACTTGCGAGCTGGACCCTCAGGAGGACCCAGCTCTAGCTGAGGACATCCCCCCCATTAATTAGACTAGTTTAGTTAGGCTTATCTTATTTTATGTAGTCTTAAGACATGTTTTAGCTAGTCTTTATTCTGTTCTGAGTTGTATATATTCTTTTATTTTGTATCTGAGACCATGTACCTCTGGATATATTTGCTGGGATTATCTTAGACTACCTTATCATCTATTTTTCCTTGAGTTCTATTTCATATCGTGTTATCTCTTCCTTAGTTGTGATTGAGTTTATTTACTGCTATGTCACCCCCATTCGGGGAGTATAAACTGTTTAGAGATATATTGTTAGATGTATGTTGACCTAGGACAGCGTTCTACCGTCGACACTGCGACGTAGGCTGGACGTACCCACGTCTCGTGCCCTTACTCTAAGGTGCGGGTCGTGACAGCCCCACCGCGTGGCCGCCTTCTCTCCTTCGCCTCACCTTCATCCCTCCGTCCGTCGTCGCCCACCAGCCTCCGCCGCCCACTTCCCGTGCAGCGCCTAGCCCGCCGCCGCTTGTGCGTGCCTCCTCTACTGTCGTGCCACCGTGCCCGGTTGCCATCGTCCTCCCCCGACTCGATCCTGCTCACCTTTTCCTCTCCGACCGACCCTCTCCGCCTTGCTCGTCCCTCGCTCCGGTCCGCGCCCACGGCACGCGCCCGGCGAAGCCTTCGCCGCTCTCTCCCTCTCAGCTTCACTCTCTCTCTAATTCCTTTTTTTCTAAACCCTGTTTTGTTGGTCTCCTTTTTCGAGGAGCAGCACATTATACTGCTTTGTTTTATGTTATTTTACTCTTTTTTTGTTGTTGTTTGTTTCAGTTTGTTTTGTTTATTATTTGCTTCTCTTTGAGTATCTATTATTTTTATCATTATTATTATTATTATTATTATCATTATTATTATTATTACTATTATTATTGTTGTTTTGTGATTCTTATTACTTTATTGTTGTTTTTAGAAAACTAGTTATATATATGTATTTCACATGGTGTATAATAATAATAATGATTATTATCATTTTTGTGATATTATTATGAGTAATTTGGTCTTAATATTATTAGTGTGATTGTTAACACTATTATTATTTTAAAGAGTCATATATATATATATATATATATATATATATATATATATATATATGTATATAAAAATATATATTTATATATATATATATATATATATATATATATATATATATATATATAATATAGTTTTAAAATGTTATTAAATATTTCTTGATAGACAATAAAAATCATAGCTTTATTTTTACAAAATATGGGCCTTAGCCTTAACTAATTTTATTATTTTGTTTCCTTATAATATTTTTGATTTATAGGGATATAGGTTTCAAACTAAAATACTACTTTGACAAAACTTAGAGTTCGTCCCAAAATGACTTTCAATTTTTTAGTATTTGTTTGAGAGCATATTTTGGCTAATAATTTATATTTCAAATATTATCAAATATTTTCTAAAATTATATATAATATTTGACTCCTTTCGATTTTCTCCATCTCATGATTTAGCCCATTATTCCTATTCCTTCGCCAATTCTGTCCTTCCTCCTGTCTACCCTAACTAAATTGACCCTTCTGGACCTAATGGAACTGTCCGTGCCACCATCAGAGGTCACCTTGTATAGTTGTTGCACCAAAGTTGTAGTTCGTGCTACCTTGATCATCGCAGCACACCAGGAGTCCTACCAGGCATGACACCTTGCTATTTGCTGTCTATTTATTTTAGCTCATATTTTATGCATTATTCATTATTTTCTTTATGCAAAATAAACTGTGATACATGGCATAACCTGTTAGAACTTACTGTTCATTTATATTTCCTGCTATGTATTATTTTTCTTACACATTAAACCTAGATTTAAGGGACCACCTTTGTGTGTTGCATTCATTGGCCTTGACACGTTGTACTACGAAGTTGTGTGTCGCATGTAGAACACGAACATGCGTGACTAGCTGGCCACCGGTGCATATAAGCCGTGCGATAGGAATAACCGCTAATAGATTTGCATGTTAGTTTAACTTAACAATTATAGTGGTTTACTGTTGTGGATACAACATGGTAGGCATTGGGCGGGAAGGACAATTCCTTAGCGTATGGGCGTCGATGTACTTTTCCTTTTGTAACCCGTGAGCTCCGTCGGAGATGCGGGTCAGATTACCCATGATTACTGACGGCCACTGACGTTCTGCGAAACATTATGCTCTTATTGATTGGGCCTCTGGTGCTCCAGGGGGACCATGCCGATCCTATTTAGCCAGGGCCCATGTGTAGGAAGGATTGTTCTTAACTATATTTTACTTAGAACGGTTAGGCACCTTTATTCGTTAGGTACGAGTACTTTTGGTTTGGGTGCTTGTATCTGACCGTGGCTTAGAACAATAACTTGTCATGGATTAGTTCGTCACATCTTGTCCTTGTTTGGTTGTAGGTGTGGCTTACTACTTTGATGAGAAGGTATTGAACCTTGTTGGGGTCCGGATACCATATTGGATTCATAGCATGGAAAGATACGTTACCGTGAATTAGTTTACCATCTCCTGTCCTTGTTTGGTTGGGGGGATGGTAAGCTAGTTCAATAGGTGTGTATTGGACCATGTTATAATTCAATTGACTTATTTATTTGAGCAATATTTATTCAGTTTATATGGCATGATATTATGTGTCTTGTTACGTCCCTCTGAGGACCTGGTTATCTCGCCAGGTGTGTGCTATTGTCTTTCGCAGGTGTTCTAGCTCTAGTCGTGATCATCGCTATTTCTTCGAGGATGATTATATTTGGATCGTCTTCGCTTCGCTCGCCAAAATTATTCTTTTGTATCATGTATTTCTTTTCATAGTTGGTAGTAGATTTGTCTCTGCCCAACTACATGTACCAATGATAATTCTTAGTATGATATATTTTATTCATTTATTTTGTGTGGATGAAATTAGTTATGGTTCTACTGCATTTTACAGCTTATGTATTCATACGAGGTTTCCATATATTGGAGTGTACTTCGTAAGTATACAGCTGGCATGTCTACGTTCCTAGTCCTACGTATTTTGGGACTGGGGCATTATAGCTTGCAAACTTTTTAACTATCATCTGGTAACATTAGAATTCATCGAGCCATATAGTCTAAACCCATACTTCCGTTTGCACTCTACAAATATTCTTCTTCCCTCATTCTTTTTGCATGAGATGTTATATCCCCTCTTTATTGCATCTTCCCTCACTAATCTTCTAAAGTCTTTTGAACTTTGAAACTCCATGCCCACAATAAATGATGGTTCTTTCAAGTCCTTTACTTCATTGAAATCTGGAAACTTGGGCCTAGATTATCCAAATTCATCATCTTTGTCAATGCTTATGTTATCATCAGAATCATCATACTCACTTTCAACAAATTATGGTATCTCAACATTCTCTATATTTGTTATAATGTGTGCATCTGTCACTCTCTGTTTTCGGTATACGTATTTTTCTGTATTGGATCTCGAATATGGTATATGGTATCTGTAACATATGCACCTGATCATAGCATGGAATAGTGTCTCGTTATGGAATAGTGTGTTACCCCTTGTCCTTGTCTGGTTGTAGGTGTGATTCACTTCTTTGATGATGGAATACTCGACTGTGTTGTGATCTGAATTTATTTAGTTATTTTAATGATGTAGCATGTCATATAGAATATATTAGTTAAGTTAGAGCTAGGGTTTAGTAGAGCCACCATCCCCTTTCATATACATATTCGCTTCACTCTCTCTTTCCTCATTCACTCTCATTTACTACTTCCAACCAACCCATAGGAAAATATACCTTGCACTAATAGAGAGAAAACTTGGCTATTTTGTTTTCTTTACATATTATTAGCTTATATTATGTATCTAAACCTTCTCTACATGTTTAGTTCTTGGATTTTTCTGATTTAATGGCTAGTTTAGTGTAGATCTAAGTTTGAAAGCTATGATTTTTTGGAGTTTTTGGTGGAAATGATCTGTTAAATGTTCTTATTTTTGAAAAGTAGTTGTTCCACGTGGTAAAGAATTTGATTTTATGCACTTTTGGCTTTTATTTCATCAGATTTCGAGTCCTAGAACACAAGTTATGGCCATTGAAAGTTTTTCGAAGCTTCCATGGCAGACTTGCTGTTTAAGGACGATGCCCTCCATGCGCGTATTAGGCTATGCGGCAGAAATGCCAAGTGGCCATAAAAATTTGTCGCATGAACCCTGACAGCATGTGCAGAAAAGTGCATGCTTGTTTTCTATGCGTTTATGGCCATCATGCGCCTACGGATGCTATGCACCTAAGGTTGCTATGTGTCTATGGCCATCATGCGTCTATGCTTTCCATGCGCCTGCTATTGGCTATGTGTCTGGCCATGCCATACGTCTGGCTGTTCGGGTGCTTGGTATGTTCATGCGCCTATTTTCTGTCCGGACCTGACTACCCCCTCCTATGCGCCTGGGACCCCATGCGCCCATTTTGTTGGATTATATTTTTAGTAATTTTGTCATATCCCTTACTGACTTGACTACTCGTCCTGGCCTAGCATACCATGAGTAGCTTAGACTATGTGTCTCATGCGCCTATGTACTCCTAAGCGCCTATTTGACCTAAGTGCCAAGAGAATTATATGCGACTACTTGACTTGACCTTATTCCTGACATGATTAACTGTATAAGTATTGGCATATTCTATGTGTGTACTGAGGTATAATTTTACGTGCGCACTGAGGTGCTATTCTATGTGTTATACGATCCTACGTGTTAAACGTCGGAACATTCGTGTTCCCAGCACAGTCTTGATAATTAGTTAGTAATATTGGCGTGGTACGATGATTGCTTGATTGATGCATTATACTAAGGATGGATCCAGATTGGGACTCTACGAGTCGATGTGGATTCATACTCAGGGTACCTGTATCAAGGTACGACATCTAGGAGGATGACCATGTTACCACGACATATGATCCAAACTAACATAGGGTTTAACCTAGGCAACTCAACTGGATGGAAACATTAGTAGGGAACGAAATCTCGATATCATGCGTTACTAGCCGTTGTTGGACAATGTCCGGGAGTGCAAGGTTGGCCACTACGGATACTGTATATTCAACTGCACTAGTGGACTGCAATATCTGACTATGTGTGCCCACCTAGTACCTCCCTATAGGAGGGCTAGAACTGCTATTGATCTGTTTAACACAGTAGCCTTACAAGGGATCGGTGCAATCTACGTGCTATGTTATATGTGATATGTGATATTATTGGTTCAGCTAGCCCGCTTGGATATAGTACAATATGAGGATTCCTATATATATATTTTTTTATATATATATAAAATATAAGCATTACTAGGATAACCAAGACAATCATAGAAAGCCGTAGGGATGATTGGACACCTGTAAATTGAATTGTTTGTGATCTGTATCTTCTGTTAGCAGCCGAGGAACATGGGTTGTCATGATGCATGGTCCAACCCATGTTCTTGTTTGGTTGTTGGGTTGGGCTATTGTGCTACGACAGGATATGGACCGAAGTTGCGATACATAAGCTATGAGCCTGACCACGGTTATAGGGTGTAATCTATCTCGACGTAGTTCGGCACCTTTTGTCCTTGTTTCGTTGTAAAGGTATCACATTGCCTCGTGAGTAAATTATAGACTATGATTCTTGGCCAAGATTTATTATTGCTTGGGTTTTGTCTCGCTCATATGTACTCCCTTTTGGTACTTTCTATTCGAAGCTGACCCTGCTAGTTTTGTTTGGCCAGTTTTTGTAACAGAGCCTGAGGATCCAATTTTCCTTCCCGATGATGGTGCATACTTGGAGCATGGTTGTCGGAGGTCTCGAGTGGGTTTCTTCTCCACCACTCAAACATCTTTAATTTTGTACTCGGCATTTAGCCATCGGCACCTGTTTAGCCGGATGATCTGGACATTTAGTTTTCTTTACATAATTATAATTAATCAGACTGCAGCTGACTATGGTTATGTACTATTGACTCTCTGTGCTAGCTGGTATTTTGTACAGTTGGCTCTTAAGGTCATTTTGATGAAGCGTCGGGGATGCCTTACTGCTTTATTTTATATATTCATTAATTGCTGATCCTTGGTTGAATGATTGAGACATAAATGTTCTGTATGACACTAGAAGACTTGATTGTAGCATGCACCCCCAAACCTAGTGACAGCCGTGATTACCGTATGACGTCTTTGTACCTTATACAGGATAGCTTACCATATTCGTCTTCGTATTTCGGCATTGGGGTGTGACAACATTATTTTCATCTTCTATATCATATTTTTATCAGTTTCTTTACTCTCTTCTGTTCTTCTACATAGTCATCATCATCACCCACATCTTCATTCTCTTCATTATTCCTTCAGATAAAAATAGTTGAATCAGTAAATGTAAAACATTACCACTACAAATAAATTATAACAATATAAGTAAAGAGAATATTTGTGGATATGCATACCACTTTCACCAACAACATTTTGTGTGCACATAACTTATGAACCTTGTGTGGCAATGTATCCATCAAGCTGTTCAATATGACTTTGGGTCCATTGTTTTGACCATCAAGATGTTCAACAAATAAATCCAAAAATCTCTTCACTTTTGTTGTAAGTGTTCTTAGTGTTGAACATCCCCAACACTTTCTTATCTGTGTCCAAAAGCACAAGACATTTGTTGAACCTACTTATCTGGTGGAATATTCTATAAGGACTATTGTACCCCAACTCTCTTAACCAACTGAATATTTCTTGGAGAGATATTCTATATAAGTCATTATTACTACCCGTGTCCTCCGTACCACCATCATCTCTCTAATCTGTACCCGTAGAAAATGACCACCAAGGTGTAGTCATAAAGATCATATCATCTACACAATAAAGAGAGATAATAACCATTTAAAATATAGAATGGAATCTTACCAAATGTATTACTAAGTAATATGTGCACAATAAATAAAGAGAGATAAGAACAAAAACTATATGAGGTGCATTTGGTCCCCCAAGTAATATGTATTGTATACACAATAAACAGAACATTTGGTCCCCACACAATGAACAAATACTATATCAAATGCCCACCACATAAAGTTAGCAATCAGGTGCCCACCACATACATTTAGCACATGTTATGTGGTCCCAACAGCCTTTCTATACATTAACACAAGCACCACACGCGCATTATGGATTACTCAAAGAAACCTTAAGCATATCCAAAAAACAAAACCCTAAGTTGACTTCTTATGTTAAAAAACTCCTAAGTCAGAAAATTAATATAAAAACCATAAGTTGACTTCCTATGTCAAAAAAACCCTAAGTTAGAGAATCAAAAAAAAATCGAAACCCATACATCAAAAATACAAACTTAAATTAAAATAAAAATTATGGATTACAAATCAGAAAACCCTAAGTTAGAAAATAGGTCCGAAACTCCTAAATTAGAAAATCCAAAAATCAAAACCCTAAGTTCAAATGTATAGAGATGGAGATGGGATGAGGAATGTGTAGAGATTTCACCTTCAAAACCTTTAGATCGGGTGAAGATCAAATGAGAGAGAAAGGGAGATCGACCGATTTTTGGGGGATTTGGTTAAGCTGGAATTTTATTTTCGCATCTTCTCTTTTTATTCGTACGGGAACCTATTAAGAGAGTAATGGTTTCTTTTGGTCTTTTTACCTTTATCGTTAATGTCGTTAGTCTACTAAGTAGTTGAGGTAGCGATTTATATCAAAAAAAAGTTTTGGGATCAACTTAAAAAAGTGAAATAGTTGAGGGTATCAGTTAAAATTAAGTCTAAAAAATTACCATTGCGTGAATCATCTCTATGTCCAAATGGGTCTTCTTTGATATGTGGGCGTGTTAGTTTCATTCGAATTCACCAGTGAGGTAGTATTCCGCGATCCAGGAACATCATTCCTGGAACGCACATTATGAAACATGGAATGCTGAGAATTTTGTACATGGAACCTACATTCTGAAAAGAGATACATCATGTACTTGAGTTTCCAACCAAGACTTTAAAGAAAATATGTAGTTCTTTTTGTTATCTTTTGTTAAAGTTTAGTTCCAAATAAACGTATTACATTTGGAAGAAGCATGCCCTTAACGTATTACATTTGGAAGAGGCATGCCCTTAACGTACTATGTACTGAGACCCCTCGTATACTGCATTACCATTTTTGTTCTACTTTCTGGAGAGTTCCACATTCCAGGTTACCATGTGATACACTAACATAAATACATAACCCTCAACCCTCACTACAGCTCTAAAGTGTTTATATAGTTGAGAGGACTTTAACATGCTACCAGAGCAACACAACTTCAATCTTGTAACTCTTCAACACACATTTTAGGCAAATTTTACAAGAAAAAAATAGTGTGTGAATCATGCTCCAAAATCATAAAATGGGTCTTCGGCCTACGGGTTGTATTGAATAATAACTATATATAATATAATGTCGCCAACCCTCTAGTTGGCGTTTGGATGAATGTTTTGTATTCCTAGGAATCCAATTTCTATTCCTTTCCCATGGTAAAGAAGTCAACATTTTCGTACCTATGTTTGGTTATGTTGGGAATATGTAATCTAAAACATTACGAGAAATTCAACATTCCTATACCCATTTATGGTTATGGAGCTTGATTGCATCCATCACATCTAGACGGAACCGTCGTTGTTGCTACTTTACTGGATAGCATTAAGAAGGATATTAAGCTTGTGTCTAGCTATCTAAGGATCTAGATCGAGCATATCCCCGTAACTTCAAGTGAAGACATCAATATATTCCTTTATAAGCTCCATCAAGGCTTGTTTATCTTCATCAAAAAGATTTTACTTATAAAGATAGGTTTCCGAGAAGACTGCTCTCCTACATCAATCTGAATAATCTCATCTTCTATAGGCGGTTCATGTTGCTTGAACCCTAGATCCCATTGTGAATCCATTTGTTGTGCCCACGGATATTTTTTAAAGGGTTCTAATGATTGGTCATCTTCATTGCTTGAATTGGCCGACACCATGTTGACAGAAAGAGCAAGTCTAAATGCTTCCCCTATACTTCCTCAGAATCCCAAGCTAATGATTCAGAGGAATGAGACAATATTTCCTCATCCGAATCTGAACCTTCAGGAGTTGTTGGAGGAGTGATATAACCCAAGCCTCTACATGTCTGCTAATAGTAAATTTTAGGCTTACCTAAGGAGAAAAGTCGCATATAGATGTACGTTGACCTTTATCGTAAATGAGCCTTTTTCTGGATTTCAACTTTTAGCCCATCTTCTGGATAATATCTTTCGCAGGTTGACTATAATGATAGAGTTGTATTCTTACGATATCTTCTTTCGAATCATCATCTTGCGTAATCCTCTTAGTCCTGGCTTTGCCAAAGAGTATATGTTGTTCTCCGTTTCCCCTTGTTGAGACTATAAAACAGGTGTCGTCATATAAATTGTATGATGTACTTGTTCGGAACGGTGATGCTACTGGAATAGCCAGAGGCTCATAAGCCTACATGGCCTCTAGAAATTCTTTAGCAAGAGGATTGACATTGATACCGTGCAAAAGAGTGTCATCTTTTTTCAAAAAGTACAAAGGCTTTCTTCTCTTCTACAAAGTCAACTGAAGGCTCGGGTCTTAAAAGTAGGCTTAGCAATATTAATGACAATTGGTTGACTTGTTGAGCAGGATGCTTGTTGCATCGAAGGTTGATAACCGGTGGCGGATCCTTCTTCTTAGTAATGTCTATCACCAGGGGTGCTTTTGCCTTTTCTTTGCATATTGATTTCTAAAGGTGGATGACAAGAGGCTCTGGCGGATTCTGACAAGTAGCACGTCCCTTAATCCGGATCATAAGAGGGTCTCACTTGGAATAGATTTAGCCTCATCGTCGGCGTCATTGGCTTCTTCTTCCATATACTTTGGTGTATAAAGGACACAGTGGGAGTAATCTGACTCAACATCCTGAAACAGATTAATGTCAGCGAACTTCGTTTTAATGTCCTTTTGACTATCCACATACTTAAAGCATTAGTGTAGGGTAGATGACACGATTTTGTTCTCATGTATCCAAGGATGTCCAAGCATGACATTGTAGGATACCTCTGAATCGATCACATAACATGTTACTTCGGTCCGAAGATCACCTATCTGAATCTTCAAGTGTATCTTCCCAAGGGGACGACTTTGTCCAGCATTAAAGCCTAAGATTGTAGTGTTGGTGGTTGACAAGTTGTGCATTAGGATTTTCAGTGCTCGCATCAGGATCCTAGGGATAATGATGAGTGATGAACCCAGATCGAGGTGAATCTGATTCACCTTGATGTAACCAATATAACCAGTATAGTACAGAGGCTTGTCATATCGGTTGTCTTTTAGTAGCATGTCATCTTACATGAAGGTGATTTTAGGATTCTTCTCCATCATGCTATGACAATGAGGGCAAGCTACTGGCTCTTCATCTGGAGTCTTGAGCCGAGTCAAGTATATATGAGCCGGCGTGTGTCAACGCCTCGTTTAAGGCATCAGGAGTTTCTTTCGATAGACAAAGTAGCTCAAAGATGGAAAGCCGAGCTAGTGTATTGTCAAGTTGTGCAATATATCAAAATTATATGGCTTGTCAAGCCCTTGAGATGGATTTTTAAACTTCAAAGACTTGTCAAAATATACTTCTTTTTGTTTTCCCTTTTCTGTTGCAGTAGGCTTTGATGGTCCTGTCTCAGTAGTGGCCGGAGCAACATGAGTTGAAGAGGTGGGAGGAATATCTTCCTAAGCATGTTCATAAGACTTTAGATAGTTGTTGTCGGGTCTAGTCTCTCCAGTCATCGCCTCCTCTAAGATTGGAGAAAGAAGCATCATATGACACAACTTGACCTTCTTCTTCGATTTGGAACTTGAAGATGTTACTCCTTGTTCTATATATGTCATGTAATAGGTCAAGATGGATCTAAATAACTTCACCTTATTGAATGGTAAGGGGTACCAACCCTTCTGTTTGATTACGAGCTGATGGGAGGTTGATAATCTCTATTGTTGCTCTTGTTATCGGTACAATACCATCTGGCACTTCCTGTGTTGGGAAATTACTAAACTGAAAAGACACCAAATTAGCAGTTACCGTTTTCTCATTATTGTCTAGCATGATAGCCTTAGCATATATCATTTGTTATATATTTTTCTTCAATAAGTAACAAGCCTTTGTGGGATGATGTATGTATCGATAGAACAGACAATACTTTGGATCATCTACCCGATTTGTTTCGTATGGACGCTAGATGTCAGGCAACTGCAGCTTGATACCCTTCATCAGACAATCAAAGATGCTGATTATATCGTCTTCATCAAAGGAATATTCTTCTTTGGATTTTGGAACTTCTGGTGCTTTTTGTTCCGGTGAGGAGGTAGCCCGTTTGGAAACGTTCACGACAAGAGCTTCATTTCCTTTGTTGTTCCGATTGCTGTTGTTAGTGGCATTTTTACCATTGAAGGGACGCTTGCCTTTGTCTTCTGAACCAGATGCTTTGATTCCCAGCAAGTTCAGTATGCCATTCTCTTTCGTATTTTGTTCAGCAAGATCTGCGTTCATGATGAACGCCTTCCAATCTTCAAACCGGGCTGTGCCATTACAAAACTTCATTGTTCGCAATAGATATTTCGGTAGGTGTCCAAAAGTGCAGACTCAGGAATGCCGGAAGGCATCTTTAGAGCCGTCTGTCTGAAGCGCTCTATGAAGTCATGGGTAGATTTTGTCTCCATCTTTTTGTATTAATGAGGGTTGACATGGTCATATCCATCCCTCCATCATAGAACCATGCAAGGAAGAGATTCCAAAAATCATCAAAGATGATATGCAGTTAACTGCCAGACTGCAGAACCATTCATAAGTTACGCTTGCTAGTGTTCCCAAGAATAACTTAGTCAAAAGAGCGTCGTTCCATGGCAAATGTGCTGTCAGTGAGTCAAAATAATTCAGGTATTAACAATGTGACATTTTGCCATCAAATGACTTCATAGACTGCGGTTTGTACTTGGCCAAAAATACAACATTGTTCCACTTAAGAGGATAAGGTTGATTTATCCCAAGCTTCTGGAGTTTGTCCCGTTGCTCATAGCATCAAACTAAGCATGTAACTCCTTGATGACTTACTGTGGATCCTCCTTTGGAGGTAGAGCAACTGACTGAAGTGGCGTGGGTTGAACTTGTACAACCACAGATGTAGGACTACCCCAAGCATTAAAGGGGTTAGAAACTGGTACCGCCAATTTAGGGTATGAGCTTGAATTGCCAGGAAATTGTTGCATATTCGAATGTGTTTGCACTGTCGCTGCAACATGCACTGGTGCTCCTGTAGTAGTGTGTTGAGCTATCATCATTTGATGCATATTCTATATCATGTTGTGCATATCTTTGAATGGGGTCTCAAGTGAATTGAGGCCTTGTTTGCTGTTTCCCGAAGTAGTATTTCCAGGCTCATCACCGATGGCATACACACTAATCTCTCTGTGCTCGACAGAAGGATTAGTAGATTGAATTGTGTAGTTAGAATCTACACTATATGTCTCAAATCCAGAAGGATTGCTACCCCTAGCAAGATCGGCTTTAGACTCAGAAGAGTGACTACTCCTTGTGTGAGTGAGCTCTCGCCATCGAGAATGAGTATTATGGTATACTCCTTCAAAGGAATCAACAATCTGGTTGAACCTTCTTTGGCTTGATGTCGTTCAAGTGTTTCGTCTCGAATGCCCTCGTTGGTCGGAAGTCTCGAAGCCATATTAACTGGAGCCAAGAGTAGCTCCTTATCATCTTCCTGCTCACCAGTTTGCTTCCCAGAGTGCTGTCTAGTAGGCAAAATATAGCTCAACCGATCAAACACATACCACTGAGAAGATTCACAAAAAACAACTAATTACAACCTTATGACGACTACAATGATGTTCATTTGAAAACACCCTTATAGGTACATATTCCCTCTCTTTGTGCTATTGTATTAAAACATCACGCAAATCAGGAAGATGAAGAACAAAAGAAGAAGAAGGCAGACCCTGCCTTTTTTATATTATGCACATTGAACTTTGTGCATATATTTTTGGTACCCTACGTATAAAGTGAAGTGCTGACTTAAGCAGCTTTTGCTCAGATGTATATGCATTCTGTCTTTGTATGCTCAACTTCGTATGCATGTTTGTCGCCATGTGTGCACCTTTTCTTGACTTTAGGAATAGAAGCGCCTAATTTTTCATCCTTTGTACGTATAATCTGGATACGTGGCAAAGAAGTCTTTTCTATGCGCGCATGAAAGTCTGGGCATGGAATGGTAGATTTTCTCATCTCAAATGGTGTGGAAACTAATGATGGACAAATTCTGTGCCCTTTGTATTGTTAGGAGCATAAAATGCGCGTACACTTTCTTTTCCCCACACGTTCGCTTGGAAAACAAAGTCCTTGCTGGAATTGCCTTGCTTATTGCCCCAATTATGCGTGGATTTGGCAGCAACGGGATTAATAACCCCTTGGCATCGTAGTGAATTCCTCTGTCAAGGAAAAATTGATTCCTACCTCGCATATTGTTGCGAGAACTTCATGATTTGTTCCCCTTAGTAGGCACACCGGCATAGTTAAGGAGAGTATCAACCGAGTCACAGGCTGGGGATAAAGAACATAATGTACATTGAGTGATTCCTTGTTGGCCACGGTGAGCACACTCTTCCCTTTATTGGTAGCATCATCAGGGTAAGAGTAGCGGGTCTTAGGCAGCCAAATCTTCAGTGTCTTCTTGGACTTGATTGCATATGAGGGGCCAGCTCTACCCTCCGCGAGCATTTCGTCATAAGCTTGTTGGTCGAATTGTACAACCAACGTCTTCTGCATTGAACCAACCAATGTGATGTCGAGTTGAGCTGTCACCTTCTCATCAGAGGAGAAGGTCCCCAGCAGAGTCGTCATTTTGTTTGTCATAAACAAAAACAAACTTTAAAAGAAAAAATAGTACAATAAATCCTATACAAGAATCTAAAGTACAAATAATTCTGGAAAAGTATAGCTATGGAGATCTGATCTGCGGTCGATCACTTTACTCCTTGTACTATTCGACACGAAGAAGAAATGCAAGACACTTAAACACTTGAGAAACTTAGCAACAAGGAAGCGCTAACAACACTGGCAAGGCTCTTTGTCTGTCTTTATATGTGTATGTCTGTCTGTCTATGTGTGTGTAGGATAGATATCACAGATCATGTATTTATAGCATTTGAAATGGTTATTTGAATGTGCACATACCAATGAGCAATATACATTATGGTTACCATTGTACGCATACTATTGAAAGTCCACAACCCACGTTCTGCTTCGTGGGAGCACAACTTGCTTCCTGTTTGACGTAGCTTCCTATACGAGAAAAAGCTTAGACAGTTGTTTTAACAAAGTGCACATATCTTGGTGAAGAGAGAATCATAGGTGTACTGTTGTAGAGATAGATCTAGCAAACTGGCGTACTCTGATAGAGGGCAATCGATTTGTCCACTAAACGACAACCTGGGTCTTCATGCCAGAGATCTTCTGCCTTAATGACTCTGATCTGTTGCATTCGGTGTTAATCAGTTGTTAGTTCATTGTATTAAAAATAAGAGGGGAAGAATGAAGAATGTATGCATGCTTCTGTTGAGTAGGACGGATAGCACATTGACCTACACCTTTGCTCGAAACTTTAAGCAAATACGCCATTCTTTTATTGAACTTGAGATAGTACGTGACCACTTGTTTGGGTCCAACATCCATTGCGAGCGTACTTTTTATTTTACAATATGGAAAGTCAATATATGAAAGATCTAATCATAAATATATGATCAAAGTCAAAGATGGAAATCCAATCATATATTTACTTATCATATATGTTTTAATATACGACGATCAATATACTCCCCGAGTTTCTTCGACACACGGAGGACGCTCGTCGCACCTACATAGGTTGGAAACTCCACCAACTCCAACTGTTTCTTCTTTTGTAGTATACTCTTAGCATGAGATAACTTAGATATCAGAGATACTACTACCTTGAATGGTTGTACCAGGTTGGCTCGATAAAACTTTTTCTTCATATAAAATAATTAGATGATATTTTTTTTTAATTTCTAGTTTTAAGCACCTACCTCAACATTCAAATTGTCATGATAATCGTCTAACAATATAAATGCATTATCTAATTTAATTTTATGATAAAAAATTGCAGCCAAACAAAACAAAAGAGATATTTCATGCCAATTTTTAGAATTTTTTTGTCCATTTTAGAAACAACATAATCAAAACTAGGAGTTGATCTATAATTTGCAAATAAATGAGAGATATTAATAATTTCTATTAAAACTAAAGAAGAAATTAGATAATAAATTTCGATTAAAATACATGTAATATTGTCAAATAATTTTAGAAATTTATAAATTGATCTAGAAACTAACCAATCATTTTTAGTTACTTGAAAAATCAAAACTTGAATTATCATTATTATAATACGTAATAACATCTCTAAATCTAATACAAGATTTCAACATTAAATAAGTATAATTTCATCTATGTGGCGCGTCCTTAACAAATCTCCTAAATGTCATACCATATTATCCACATAACGTTTTAAAATATTGTTGTCTACTTGCAGAAGTGTTCAAACGAATTAGACATGATTTAATATTTTCTAATTTTCTTAAAACCTGAAGGCATTATTGTATAATTAAATTAATAATATGATATGTACATCTTATATGAAAAACTTGTCTATCTAGTATAGACAAAAATTGATATTTTAAAATACTAATATAAGAATTGTTATTACTAGCATTATCAAAAAAGTGAATTTTTTATTGTGAATATTATATTCACATAAAACTTGTATAATAGCTCCACTGAGTATGTGAAAATTTTAATGGTCTTTGACAAAAATTATTTTTTTGTAAAATATATTTTACATCTAAATAATGTCTCGTTATACAAATAAAATGACATTTTTCTTTACTACTCCATATATTAGAAATTAAAAAAAATTATTAACATGCATGTACAAAATTTTCTTTCAAAGCAACATTTTTTTTTGAAATATTTTGACAACTTATGCTCTAGTAGTAGATCTAGAAAAACAAGGATTAATAGAAGTACTTGCACAATCATAATATGATTCACGCTCACAAAATGTGAAGAATTGTTCATCACAAATAATATATTTTTTAGCATGGTTTTGTTACAAGCAGCAGAATAAGTTTCCTACGGAAGATCCTTCAGGACTGGTGCTTAACTTTGTTTGTCTAGCATGTAATGTGTCCTTGCCTAAACAACTTTCATAGTATCTTTAAAGTGTTTGTGCCATCATTTTTTTTCCATTTAATATTTTTTATTTACTGAAATGTGTGCCTCTAGCTACTGGTCATTGGTTTTGGATCTAAAACTTGTTTTTCCTTACTATCAGTAACAAATAATTTGTCAAAATATTTCCATAAAACTATTTTTTTCTAGTTAAAATATTAATAACCATACTTCTAACTTCTAGAGGTAAAATTTATGTCGATGGCACAAATTCAGGTTATAAATGAGTACAGTCTCTAGAAAGTTGGTACTTCAATCTTTCGAAAGTGTTTACTTCAAACTTCAGATATTTGTTTGCTTATTAATATTGCAAGAGAGGGAAGAAAAATTGTTGTGGTAAATTTGGAATAATTATGCCATTTTTATAGCAAAATTTTGGGTACCAAATTATCCCTAACACCGTGAAAATATAGTTGTAATAAAGGTATTTTGGTCATTTGTAGCAAAATGATCAAAATATCCTTAAAACATTTAAAAAAGCCATAATATTGGGAATATTTTGGTAAAAATACTCCAAAGGCTAATATGGTTGTTGGACCCCTCCAACGTTTGGGTATATATATATATATATATATATATATATATATATATATATATATATATATATATATATTTGAAAACTTAGTGGTGAAACTTTTGATTTCCTAAAATACCCTCGAGTATTTTATAAAGACCTGCATGGCATTTATGTTTAAAGTCAAAGCAATAAAGTTTGCATGCTATGAAGTTTCCTTTTGCATACAACTTTTCACGTTCCAATGGTAATATATTTTTATATCCTTACCATTTTTCAAAGGTTATTATTCTCAATAGAAAATTAAAAAAAAAACAAAATTCGTACTTCGAATCTCTTAGCATTGTAAAAAGAAAGCACATTCACATGAATAGTCACCTGAAAAAACAGAAAGAGAACAGCTAACCTTATGATATTCTAATAAAAATACGTGCAAAGTACGTACATGTAGACTAGTACAGGTCACATAGTGTTCTAGGTCAGAAAAAACTTTAAAGGACCAATACTTAGGTCATATCTAGGTCAGAAAAAACTTTAGTTAATTGGTCAATCTTTATCAATTCTAGGGTTTGACTAACCTAGGCTATTTGGTGTTAGGTTAATATGGTACCAAAATCACATTCAAAACTTAAATTTAAACAATCTCTATATATATCATATCCTATAGTATACTAGAGGGGTTTACCCAACTCCTTACCACTACCAACCCTATATATGCAACTTATGATACTATACTCAAACTCAAAAATTAAACCACCAATTTCTCATATACCTAACTATATTCCATGTTATTACCCATACTTATATATATAATGTATATATATACACCTAGGTGAACCTAACTGTTATCCACATACATATGCATACAAAGTTACCTGTAGATAAAATAGGACAGAAACATGGAGGTGTAGGTCAATATACAATAATGGGGTGATTGAACTTGGATTTGTGGTGTCTGAACATTAAAGGAAAAAGGAATGATGCTAAGCTGTAGTGAACTAAAAGGGCTCAGTATTCATTCAGTGGACAGAACATAAAATGGGATGTGAATTGATCCTTAAGATGCAATATGGCCAACATCTATGGGCAGTCAACTGAAAGGAGGTTGGAAAGGAATATGCAGTCAAAAAGAAGGGCAAGTAACTAACTAAAGAACCTATACATGCACTGGACTGAATGATGGGGTAGGGCAGAACAATGGACTTCCCCACAATATACACATGGATCGAACCAAACTAAATCTGAACTAAGGACCAATACACTATCCTATCTAACTGGTATAGGATACCTACTCCTACTGCTATTGTCCTGCTACAGGGCAATGTTGCTACTGCATAATAGAGGGTTTGCTCCCCTGCCTACTACTAAACCTCACATCGCTATATATACATAACTAATCATACCTTTACAAGTATAAACCAAAGATACCAACTAACTATAGCTACAAAACTCAAGCTCCCTTCCTTCTGTATATATATATATATATATATATATATATATATATATATATATATATATATATATATATATATATATAAGGGGAAGCGAATCAAAAGCCCCACTTAGAAAAATCCCTAAATATATATATATATATTATATATATATATATATATATATATATATATATATATATATATATATATATATATATATATATGGAAGCGAATCAAAAGCCCCACTTAGAAAAACCCCTAAAAACCACCTCACTCTAATTCATAATTTAATGTTCATATTAATGTTAATATTAAGTTTAATGTTAATTAATGTTAATATTAACATTAAATACTAAAATTAACATTAAATTTAATATTAAAATTAATATTAACATTAACATTAACATTAATATTAACATTAATATTAACATTAACATTAATATTAACTTTAATATTACGGATTAGAGTGAGGGTTTTTTTTAGGGGGTTTTCTAAGGGAGAATTTTGATCCGCTTCCTATATATATATATATATATATATATATATATATATATATATATATATATATATATATATATATATATATATATATATATAAAAGCTGTCCCTGCTCTACAAAGGGGGGTTGATAACTAATGGTTACCAATAGATAAGCCAAACTGATACAAGGGTGATGTGATTAGGTAAACAATGAGAAGGAGTCTTGGGTTCAATATTTGACATTAAATAGTGAACTCAAGTCCTAATATTGTCCAGATATGGACAGTACTACAACTGAACTCAAGGGAGCATCAGGACATATCTGATATAGCAGGACAGAACATGATATTAAAGTGTGGATGGTGAACCATCAAGCCAATTCCTGGACTGATGCAAGGCCAGAATACAACACTAAAATAGAACTGTACAAGTGAAAAGAGGGTCTGATACTTCACATAAATGGTCTGAACTCAACACCAGGAAAACTTAGCTAATCATTAGAAAATGGGATAGAACAATAATGAATTTCAGGTAATACACTAAACTGGTCAGAACTCAAAGAAGGGGGTAGACATTTGAAATGTAGGGAACAATTGGGTATTCAAATTACTCAAGACTGAATTACAACCCAGGTTCAAAACAAAACATGATATGCAGTAAATGGCAGTATGCAGGACATGCAGTGTATGTGAGCAGTAAATCAAAGTGAAATGCATAGGGCATCAAAAAGTGTTCTGATGCTTGAGAGTGAATCAACATTCAGTTTGTAGTGATACAACTTACAAGTTCTGGTACATGTTGTATCAGACTTGTACAGTAATTTGGTTGGGTCTGATACTCTCTATAGGTATGAACCATAATGAAATGCAGTACCTTATCTAATACGAAATGGGCTAGGGTGCAGTGAATGAGGATACAGGCAATGCTAACATGTGCAGTGGCCAATTTGGAGTACAAGATACCTTGTGTCCTGATACAAAAAGGTTTGGCCAATTTTCCAGTATGCAGGACATGTGCCAAAGTGTGCAGTGAGTAAATGATAAGGTGGTAAGGCCATAGTGTTAGTAAAATGAAACTTGCAGTTAATCAATAGGTAGTGAATGCAATATGCAGTGAAGGGATATGCATAACAAGGTATGAGAGTCCAAGTCTGAACTCAAAGTTTATTACCTGAACTTGATACTCAGACCTGGACTCCCTTAGTGCAGTATATCTAACTAAGTAGCAGGAGAGTGCTAACATGCAGTGGCTAAATGGGTAATTGCAGTAAATGTATTGAATGAGGATGCATGCCAATTTCTAATGGCAGGACAGTGAATAGATGAATATAGTAAAACCTTATACAGTATTATACAGTGAAGTGAGGTACGCAATGTAATGCCCTGAATCCATTGCGGAGCACGGTGCAAGCTAGCGGCCGAATGGCCGAGTCAAATGAGAATTGGGGAACCTTACTTGGGGAAACTTTACCATGATCGCGGGATAATGAATTGAGATCCTTTCCTCGTTATGGATTGGACTCTTTTGAAATGATGCCCAAGATGCAGTGGCGCGCATCTTGGGGGAAGATTTTTATATAAGAGTCGCTTGCCCCGAGACCGTTGCCCAGCTGGTTTTCGATGTCGCTTTTGTTGTTGGCTTTTGTGTGCGTTTTCGTGATTATTTTCGATGAATGCTTTCATGGATTTACTTTTACTATCTACGCATTTCATATCGAATCACTGAAAGAAAGAGAAGAAGTATGCTGACCAGATGTTGGTGCCAATGTAGGTGCTAACGCAGTGAACCGAGCTTGACGTTACGTGGAAGACCTCTTTCTCTCGACAATTTACCAACAAGTGAGTGGCTTTGATCCTTCGACGATCCTTGATCTTCGTGCATAACAATGGTAGACTTGTTATTGCGTTCGGTGCTTAATAAAAGATGCCTAGTAATAATACGGGAAAGATAATGAAAGATAAATTATCACATGGCTAGACTTATGTTGCAAATCGAATGATGCTCGTATGCTATATGAATTGTTTAACAGGTGATGCAAAGACCCAAGTATTGGGCGGTAAGTATATCGGACTTCGGTTCGAAAGAATGGGTTACAAATAAATAGTCCCTTGGTTGGATGAATGAATGTGCGAGCCTATGGCTCAAAGTAAGATGGTAAGATGGCAAGTTGGAAAGATGGGTAAATGGCAAAATAAAAAGAGAACTACGACTATGTGTGGAAGATGCTATTATCATGCATGTCATGTCCCTTATTAGTTAAGTTGTATTACATGCATGGTCATGGACAACTTGTATACAAGGTAGTTCCTCGAACGGTACTCCGAGGCTACGGAACCGATTCGGCCTAGGAGGAACATAGTGCTGAAGTAGTAGCACAGTAGTGAAGTAGTAGCACGGTCTTTCGGAAACCTTCCGGATGGTCTAGCTACCCACCGCTGAAGGAAAGTCGTCCGACCAAGATGTCCCAGATGGCGTGTAGTCAGTGACCTTTATATAGACAGGTGGTATAGCTAACAATGTCTTATGCAGGCAGAGTAAGTGGTATTCATAAATATTTACAGGGATGTTAATTGACCGTGGGTAAGATTCACCAAATTTGTGATCAATATGAATTTCTTATGTTAGAACAACATAAATTGCTTATGTTTCTAACAACACTGTATGCTCCTTATATTTCTCATCAAATATATGAATTGTTAATGGACCCTAAGGCAAGATAGAAAGAATACAAATCAATAGTGATCATTCATGTAATTTTACTACTGTTGATTTATGGTGAGATTGGTTACGACCGCTCACCGGTACATATATGGCAATGTACTGACCCTCGTCTCACAGGTGTTGGGAACCTAGTGGATAATCATAAACGCTGAAGGCTTGTTGTCCGACTCTTTAGAAGCTTCGTACATCTTGAAGTTTCTACTTGAAGAAGAAGGCATTTTGCTGAAGGTGGTTATTACCGCATTATTAATAAAGGGATATGATGTATGGAACAAGTTGTATCTCATTTCAATATTTTTGCAAGTTGTAGCCAAGTTTGGCATTTCATCTCGACTGTTTGTGAGCCTTATGTTTTATGCAATGTAATTTCAAAGATATCAATAAAGAACTTATTTCAGATCATATCTGTGTTTCCCAAACTTCTTTATCAACCGCTGCGAATCTCTATTTAAAATGTCTCTTTTATATAAAAGAACACGAGCATGCCTTATACAAGTACAATTCCAGACTTGTACGGCATCACGCCTTAGCGAGGACGAACGATTCGGCGTGAATCAAAGCGGAGGCGAACGATTCCCCGAATCGGGGCATGACAGTTTGGTATCAGAGCACGACTTTACTTCCTTGGGAATTTCTTGGTTTTAAGATTTCAAAAATGACACAAGCTTTATTGCTTCTCGAACAACTTTTGTTTTAAATGTTCCGAAATGAGATGTTCCATACAATAAGTCCATAAATATTTTATGAGACTAACAAGCTTCTCTGTTTTTGCAGAGATGACAAAGGCGGGTACAACGAACAACGCGAGTAGCTCAAGGGTGGTAGCCTCAACCGACCCTATGGAGAGGATGCTGGCTATAATGGAGAGCCAGCAGCGGTAGAACGCAAAGCAATTCGAGGCCCAACAGAAGCAGCTAGATACCCTGTAACAGTTGGTCCGATCAGTGGTGAACAATGGGGCTCAAGGCACTCCAGTCTCACGAGAGAGAGAACTTGTGGAGGCAGAGGAACCCCCGGTAGCTAAGAAAACCACTACTGTGGCCGACATTACAAAGTTTAAGAAGATATACAACAAAGAATTCAAAGGGACAGAAGAAGCCACCATTGCTATGGATTGGCTAGTTGAAGTGGAGGATCACCTGGAAGCTTTGGGTATTGTTGGATCCAAGAGGGTATCGTGTGTGAAACTACTGCTAGTTTCCAACGCACACTACTGGTGGCAAAGCCAGAAAAGGATTCTTGCGGGAGTGAATGGGACAACGAAAATTACTTGGCAGATGTTCCGCGAGGCCTTTCTGGCTCAGTATTTCTCTTCGAATGAGCAGCGAGCTAAAGAATTGGAATTCCAGAAGCTTGAGCAGGGAAACTTGACGGTGAAGGAGTATGAGGCAGAGTTTTCGAGACTGTCTCAGTATGCAATCACGAAGTTTACTGACGAAGCATCTAAGGCTCGTCGGTTTGAGCAGGGCTTGAGGCCTGCTCTGAAGGCTCAAGTTGTGGTTCAGAAGTATAAGACTTTTCAGGAGTCTTATAAGCATGCAAAGGAATTAGACCCACACTATCCTGCGATGGCGCCAGTGCAAGCGTCGATGCAGAATCTGCATAATAAGAGACCGAACAATATGGTAGATATGAGGCTCCTAAGTGTCAGAATCACGGTGGCTTTCAACGACCCAACCAGGGTAGACTATTCTGTAACAAGTGCCATAACAAAGGGCACTTTGCCAACGAATGACAGGTGCTAGAGGGTAAATGTTTCAAATGTGGTCGCATGGGCCACGGATTCAGAGACTGTCCAGGGAGGGGCCACCAGAACCCTCCAAGGCAGCAGCATCACCAACAGCATCAACAGAATCGTAGACAGGCACCACGACCCCATCAACCACTACAGAATCAGAGGCCCGGTGCTCAGGGCCGAGTCTTTGTATTAACTCAGGAAGAGGCATTTACATCAGATACTGTCATGACAGGTATATTATTATTTAATGGCATTCCTGTACGTACTTTATTTGATTCTGGTGCTACACATAGTTTTATATCTAAAGACTATGTTAAGGAACATGAAATAAAAATGTCAATGTTGGATGTATATCTTAGTGTTAGTACTCCATCAGGAGTGGAGATGCCTAATAACATGATATGTAGGGATGGCTACATATGTATCGGGGAGAGAAGGCTACCATTGGATGTAGTCGAGCTAGATATGAAAGATTATGATATCATTCTGGGAATGGATTGGTTAAGTGCATGTTGTGCGATGATTGACTATGCGAAGAAGCGAGTTGTGTTTTGACTACCTGGAGGAACAGAATTCTCTTACTCGGCCAGTTCGTCGACGAAGGCGTCGATGGTGATTTCAGCTACTACGGCCCGTCGAATGTTACATTCTGGCTGCGAAGGGTACCTTGCTTCTATTCGAGACACACACAAGAATGGTGTAGACTTAGCTAACACTGAAGTCGTGGCAGAATTTCCTGATGTATTTGCTGACGAGATACCCAGAATGCCTCCGGACCGAGAGATTGAATTCACTATCGATATATTTCCAGACGCTCATCCGATCTCAAGGGCTCCATATAGGATGGCGCCTGCTGAATTAAAGGAACTCAAAGTGCAGCTACAAGAATTATTAGACAGGGGATACATCAGACCCAGCGTTTCACCATGGGGTGCTCCGGTGCTATTTGTGAAGAAGAAAGATGGATCGATGCGGCCGTGCATCGACTACCGCGAGCGAAACAAAGTTGCAATTCGGAACAAGTACCCATTGCCTCGAATAGACGACCTCTTCGATCAGTTGTAAGGGGCGTCTGTATTTTCAAAGATTGATCTTCGCTCAGGCTATCATCAGTTAAAGATCAAACCCGATGACGTTCCTAAGTCCGCATTCCGAACCAGATATGGACACTATGAATTCTTGGTCATGCCCTTCGGACTGACCAATGCCCCTGCCGCTTTCATGGATATGATGAACAGAGTCTTCCGGCCCTTTTTGGATAAATTTGCGGTGCTATTCATCGATGACATCCTAATCTACTCGAAGAGCAGAGAAGACCATGCAGAGCATTTGAGGACAGTGTTACAGACTCTACGGGACAATCAGCTCTATGCCAAGCTGAGCAAATGTGAGTTTTGGATGAGTAGCGTGTCGTTCCTAGGGCACGTTATCTTGGCAGAAGGTGTGTCCGTTGACCCAAAGAAAATTGAAGCCGTAGTGGATTGGAAGCAACCCACGTCGGCGAACGAGATCTAAAGTTTCCTCGGCTTGGCAGGCTACTACAGGAAGTTTGTCAAGAATTTTTCAAAAGTGGCAGCGCCTTTAACTCGGCTAACCCAAAAGGGAGTTGCATTCGATTGGACTGATGAGTGCGGGGCTTGCTTTCAAAATCTGAAGCAACGTCTCGTATCAGCTCCAATCCTTACACTTCCAGACGGTGTCAAGGGATTCTAGATATACAGTGATGCGTCCGGATTGGGTTTGGGATTTGTGTTGACTCAGAGAGGGAAAGTGATATCGTATGCCTCGAGACAGCTTAAGCCGTACGAGAAAAATTATCCAACGCATGATTTGGAATTGGCAGCGATAGTGTTTGCATTAAAATTATGGAGGCACTACTTGTATGGAGTGGCTTGCGAGATCTTCACCGATCATAAGAGCCTGAAGTACATCTTTACTCAGAAAGATTTAAATTTGCGGCAAAGACGTTGGTTGGAGCTTATAAAAGATTACGACTTGACGATCGCATACACCCCAGGGAAAGGCAATGTGGTGGCGGACGCGTTGAGTCGGAACTTTATGGGATCGCTTAGTGTTGACAAGCGAATACTGGAGGAATTAGAAAGCATGGGAATTGAGCTCCAGATTCATGGCCGAAATGCACAACTGGCTCAACTTCAACTTGAGCCGAGTTTGTTGGAAAAGATAAAGACAACACAGAGGACGGATGAGTTCTTGATTAAGATTGGCGGAATAATAGAAAAGGGTGAAGGCAGCGACTTCACCAGGCACGAGGATGGATCGTTACGACTCAAGGGGAGGTTATGTGTCCCGAAGGATGAAGAACTCCGGAAAGAAATCTTGACGGAGGCCCAATATGCCAAGTATTTCTTGCATCCGGGAAGTACAAAATGTATAAAGATTTGCGCATGGCACGACATGAAATGAGATGTGGCCCTCTTTGTCTCGCGATGCTTAGCATGTCAACGAGTCAAGGTGGAACACCAGAGGCCAGGCGGGGAGATACAGAACCTCGCGATCCCAGAATGAAAATGGGATCATATCACCATGGATTTTATAGTTGGCTTGCCGAAGACGCAGCGGGGGAATGATGCAATTTGGGTCATCGTTGATCGATTAACCAAATCTATACATTTTCTCGTAATAAAAACCACATGGGACGTCGACCGGTTGGCTCAGCTATACTTGGATGAAATTGTCCGACTGCATGGAGTACCGACATCAATAGTGTCGGATCGGGATGGGCAATTTGTATCGCATTTCTGGGTCAGTTTACATGCTGCCATAGGAACACAATTGAAATTTAGTTCTGCATACCATCCACAAACCGATGGCCAGACCGAAAGAGTGAATCAGATACTTGAAGACATGCTAGGCTTTGTGTTATTGATCTGAAAACCAGTTGGGACACTCACTTGCCGCTAACAGAATTTTCCTACAACAATAGTTACCAGTTAAGTATACAGATGGCTCCGCATGAAGCATTATACGGGCGAAGGTGTCGATCTCCGATTTGTTGGGATGAAGTCAGTGAACGACAGGTACTTGGTCCGGAGATGGTGGAACAGGCCGTCGAGAAGGTCCGTATGATTCGGAAGAAGCTACTTGTGGCACAAAGTCGATAAAAGAGTTATGCGAATACTCATCGACGACCATTGGAATTTATGGTGGGCGATCACATATTTCTGAAGGTGTCACCGATGCGTAGAGTTATGCGATTCGGTACGAAGGGGAAGCTAAGTCCGAGATTTGTTGGCCCGTTTGAAATTCTTAACCGAGTCGGCCCTGTCGCCTATCAGATCGCGTTGCCACCGGCATTGGATGGAGTGCACGATATCTTCCATGTTTCCCAACTCCGGAAGTATGTACACGATCTAAGCCATGTGGTAGACATCGGTCCGATAGGACTAAGAGCTGACTTGTCTTATGTGGAGGAACCAGTGTAGATTTTGGATAAGAATGATAAAATTTTGCGAAACCGAGTTGTTTCTTTGGTTCGAGTGCTTTGGCGAAATCATTCCGTCGAAGAGTCGACGTGGGAACTTGACGCAGATTTGAAGGAAAAGTTTCCTTCGTTGATTGACTTAGGTGGGTTTGTGTTTAAGTTTCGGGGATGAAACTTTTTGTTAGTTTTAATATGTAATTCCCTGAATCCGTTGCGGAGCACGGTACGGGCTAGCGGCCGAATGGCCGAGTCGGATGAGAATTGGGGAACCTTACTTGGGGAAACTTTACCAGGATCGCGGGATAATGAATTGAGATCCTTTTTTCGTTATGAATTGGACTCTTTTGAAATGATGCCCAAGATGCAGTGGCGTGCGTCTTGGGGGAAGAGTTCTATATAAGAGTCGCTTGCCCCGAGACTATTGCCCTGCTGGTTTTCGTTATCGCTTTTGCTGTTGGCTTTTGTGTGCGTTTTCGTGATTATTTTCGATGAATGCTATCATGGATTTACTTTCACTGTCTACGCATTTCATATTGAATCACTGAGAAAAAGAAAAGAAGTATGCTGACTAGACGTTGGTGCCAATGCAGGTGCTAACGCAGTGAACCGAGCTTGACGTTGCGTGGAAGACCTCTTTCTCTCAACAATTCACCAACAAGTTAGTGGCTTTGATCCTTCGACGATCCTTGATCTTCGCGCATAACAATGGTAGACTTGTTATTGCGTTTGCTGCTTAATAAAAGATGCCTAGTAATAATACGGGAAAGATAATAAAAGATAAATTATCACATGGCTAGGCTTATGTTACAAATCGAATGATGCTCGTATGCTATATGAATTGTTTAATAGGTGATGCAAAGACCCAAGTATTGGGCGGTAAGTATATCGGACTTCGGTTCGAAAGAATGGGTTACAAATGAATAGTCCCTTGGTTGGATGAACGAATATGCGAGCCTATGGCTCAAAGTAAGATGGTAAGATGGCAAGTTGGAAAGATGGGAAAATGGCAAGATAAAATGAGAACTACGACTATGTGTGGAAGATGCTATTATCATGCATGTCATGTCCCTTATTAGTTAAGTTGCATTGCAAGCATGGTCATGGACAACTTGTATACAAGGTAGTTCCTTGAACGGTACTCCGAGGCCACAGAACCGATTCGGCCTAGGATGAACATAGTGCTGAAGTAGTAGCACAGTGCTGAAGTAGTAGCACGGTCTTTCGGGAACCTTCCGGATGGGCTAGCTACCCACCACTGATGGGAAGCCATCCGACCAAGATGTCCCAGATGGCGTGTAGTCAGTGACCTTCATATAAACAGGTGGCATAGCTAACAATGTCTTATGCAGGCAGAGAAAGTGGTATTCATAAATATTTATAGGGATGGCTATCGACCGTGGGTAAGATTCACCAAATTGGTGATCAATATGAATTGCTTATGTTAGAACAACATGAATTGCTTTTGTTTCTAACATCACTGTATGCTCCTTATATTTCTTATCAAATATATGCATTGTTAATGGACCCTAAGGCAAGATAGAAAGAATACAAATCAATAGTGATCATTCATGTAATTTTACTACTGTTGATTTATGGTGAGATTGGTTACGGCCGCTCACCAGTACATATGTGGCAATGTACTGACCCTCGTCTCCACAGGTGCCGGGAACCTAGTGGATAATCATAGACGCTGAAGGCTTGTTGTCCGACTCTTTAGAAGCTTTGTACTTCTTGAAGTTTCTACTTGAAGAAGAAGGCATTTTGCTGAAGGTGGTTATTGCCGCATTATTAATAAAGGGATATGATGTATGGAACAAGTTGTATCTCATTTCAATATTTCTGCAAGTTGTAGCCAAGTTTGGCATTTTATCTCGGCTGTTTGAGAGCCTTATGTTTTATGCAATGTAATTTCAAAGATATCAATAAAGAACTTATTTCAGATCATATCTGTGTTGCCCAAACTTCTTTATCAACCGCTGCGAATCTCTATTCAAAATGTCTCTTTTATATAAAGGAACACGAGCACGCCTTGTACAAGTGTAATTCCAGACTTGTACGACATCACCCCTTAGCGAGGACGAATGATTCGGCGTAAATCAAAGCGGAGGCGAACGATTCCCCGAATCGAGGCGTGACATGCAATACTGCTATGTTATGCAGGAATGCAATGAAGGGTTCAGAACATGTCTAAGTAGCAGGACAGGATGATAAATCAGTGCTTGACTGAACCCAAGTGCATGATCTGAGCATTTGGGCAGTAAATAGAGGTTATTCTAAGGCAACTTGGGTGTCTAAGATGTGAAACAACAATTGTAAATTCAACTAACTAACTACACTAACATTTGAAGAGCCAAAAGGAACAACAGTGAACAATGGTCTGAACCCGAGCCTCCCTTGCCCAAATAATATATCAAATACATATCTAAATTCTTAGATAATAACCCACATGATATACTACACATAAACAAATAGGAAAACTAAGCTACAACTGAAAATTAAACATCTAAAACCCTAAGAGTCATTTCACCAAACACTTGATGTGCGTATCTGATACTCTCGTGATACGCATGACCTCAAACGAATCCAAACTTGACCCAAATTCTTCCTAATACCATGGGGACCCTAAATGAATGCATCTATAGAAAGGAATGTGAAATTAGAAGGTGTTTAGAGGCTCTTACCACTTGAGAGATGGATTCTCAAGGAACAAAACCAAGGTGAGATCTCCTTCAACTTCCAATGGCCAAATTGCTCCAATAGGCTCCCTAATAGCCAATAAAGGCTTCCTCTCTTCAAGGGAAAGATACTACAAATCGTTTGGGGCAATTTGGATGAGAAATGTATGTAGGAGCTATTTGGGAAAACTCCTAAAATTAGGGCTAGAAATGAAATGGGAGGAAGAAGAAGATGAGGTGGTGATATTAATAGGCAAGGGGATGCATAGTGGGCCGGCCACATTAGGGCTAGGATGGGTCCATGGAAAAGTCTAGATATCCCTTCTAGTTGTCATAACAAAGTTTCAAGGAAAAGGCTCCTTCCAACTAATTGGTTTAGTCAAATAAATTCTAAATGGTTTCATATTAGATTAAAGGCTTAACTAACTAATTAGAATAAATTAAGGTTGTCTAATCCCACTAACTAAGTCTCTCTTGGTCATGACTATTCATCTATCCAATGTGGTTCTAAGGTTTTACCAAATTATAATACTAACACAATTCATTTAATTAATAATAATAAAAATCAATTTGACAAAAGTTTAAAAATACCCTTATTTTAGAAAAGTAGTAGTTACAATCCTTCTCCCTTAGAAAAATTTCGTCCTCGAAATTTAAGTTGGTCGTATTCTTCTTAAGGTCATGCCCCCAACAATCATGGTCTAAGAAAACCTTATCTAAATCATACAATTTTTTTGAAAGAACAAACTTACAAGGTCATGACATGCAAAATCTATTTGAGGTCTCATCTATATAGGAACGAATCGTAAAGCGCAATACTCTAGAGGGGGGTGAATAGAGTAAACAACAGAATTTAGCTAATTAAAAAGTTAGCAACAAGATCACAGAGAATGTATAGCACAAGTAAATAAATATAAAGGGAGAAATCAGAAAGCAAACGCAAAGACGGCGATGTATACTGGTTTCCCCCTTATGAGGACTATTCCAATAGGAAGAACTCTAGCTTCCAGTTGAATCCACTATTGGAAAATACCGTAAGTTTCCATACGAAGTCCTTGCAACTTCTACAACGCGAGCTTTGATAAAAAGTACTTGACCAACTTTAATTGTGAAGTGTCTTTCTTCAATCAAATCTTTGATTACAATCACTCTGAAGCTTCTAGACCATACCGCACTGGCAAATTGAATAGAGGATTGTAACTGGCTTGGGATTTAAAAATAAAAGCTTTAGAGCACTTTGGAAGATGTTTAAGCTTAGAGATGAAAAAGTGAATGAGTGAGTTGAAATGATTGAAATCCTTCTCTATTTATAGGTTTTCCAAAGTCAGAACTCTGACAGAATTCGGACAGAATTCGGGCAGAACTCTATGAGAGAATCTCGGCAAATAGCCGTTGCATCCGTAACATCAAGTTCAAAATCCAACGTACACTAGGCGAATTCGGGCCGAAATCTGGCCGAATTCTGGCCAAATTCTTCTAGGGTTATTTTAAATTTTTGGTCATTTTTAAAACGCAGATTTTGATTTTAGCTTTTTGAAAAGTTTAAGCAGTTAGGAGCTTTTGTAAAATGGGCTATTTTTTAAAAAATAGGATATTCTTGAAAACGTTTTTGGGGTAGCCTATTTGCCAGTACGACTCGGTGTACAAAGTATTCATAGACTCAATAAATATGAAAATTACATTGCATACAGACTCATACGACAAAATTGACTTAGATCAGATAGGTAGCAGTTCTTTAGCAGTTGTCCAAATAGTCCAAGTAGCCCTTATATCGAGACAGGGTTTGATCAATTACTAAAATCAGGTTCGACCATGACCAATGGGCTAACAATCTCCGTCATTTTGATAATTGACAAACCTTGACCGATATAACATCTCGATCGTTTGAGATTTAAAAAGAATCAAAATATTGTACTGTGTCCTGAAAAAGTTTATGTATCCTACAAAAGATGTTAGATCCTATTTCTCCTCCGTTGTCACTTAGCAAAATAAGAGCAAGTAGAGAAGCTCCCCCACAATTCATACATAAGAAACAAACGTTGAAGAAATACAAAAAAATATAGGGATAAACATGTATTTCACAGGCAGTTTATATGTTGAAGAATAAAAAGAATATAGTGTTATAACATGAAATGAGGAATAATGCTAAGCTGAAATTAGAAACATGCTAAGAAAAGCATAAAGATGTTCAGTACATCAACTCAGCAAATACAGTCTCAGTGCAAATAAAAGATAAAGTACTAAATGATATCTTGGAATGTTGGAGCATTTCTAAGTAAATATAGACAAAAATAAAAGTCTCACTAAGTGACATATAGACAAATACATTATGTCTAGATCACATATCCTCAGAGTCATCATCAGCAGCAGCGCCGATAGTGCTACTATGTCCGGATGGACCAGCTCCATAAATGCCAGCTCCAGAAGGGTATAGAGTAGCACCAGAACCAATGTACTAATAATATGTGTTACCGGGCTGAAAGAAAGAACGTACCGCCTCATCCTCATAGCGGTATCCTGAAACAGCTGGATCTCTGGAAAGGAACTGGCAAAATGATCAGTATGAGCGAATCGAAGGTCGGCAAAGAATTGGCGAGAGCCTGAAATCGACTGGCATCACGAAACTCGCGTTCCCTTTATGTGTCAGTGTTAAACCCTCACAAATTTGAGAGATGCTGATGGACACCCACAAATGACATAAGGTAATCCTGAGGAGGTAGAGCAGGAGCAGTAGAAGGAGAAGGAGGGATGGCTGCATTGTGATGTAACAGCTGAAGATACTTGGGCTCAGACTCAAGAGCACAAGTGGATAAGCCTATATTAAAATACTGGAAAATGAGGGGGATAATCATCGCATAAGCAAGGTTACGATTCCTTTCGCGACATCGACCCATCATTTGAATAATAGTCTTGGGGACAGAAAATTGAATACCCTTAAGAATATGATAAAGGGTAGATAGTTCAAGGGTGGTAACATCATCTTTTAAGGTGGATTTGGGTAAGATAGTGGAGTAGATGATGCGGTGCAACTCATAGTTGAATAAGTTCAAGTTAGCAGCCTTGAACTTACCAGAACGAATGCGGGCAGGAGAATAAAGTTCATTCTTGAAACTACTTAGAGTCGTGCCTGCAGGGAAATCAAATTCAGTGATATCATCAAGTGGGGCGCCTTCGTTAGGGATACCAAGGATTTTTTGCTAAAAGGATATCATTGAACTCGATACTAATTCCACCGACACGATTTCTAACAGCAAAAGTGTCCAATATGAAGTTGTAATAAAAAAGTCTAATAGCATTAGTGTCGATAGGGAATTATTTGGTGACAAAATGATGTGACCCTAATGCTTCAAAGAATGGACGGTGGTCAGAAAATATAGTCTATTTAATCGGGGCTCCGGTGCATGTGTTACGCATCAAAAAATCTGCGTACCATAGTAAGGATTGATCATGAGTTTCAAAGTAAAACTCATTATATGCGCCATCGACCAATTGGATCAAAGAAAAGAGTGAATCCACATGAGGATTTGAAGACGAAGCTTCTTCACTACCCGTGGTCTTCTTCCTCTTGGATGGATTGAAACGCAAAGGCATTGTGTCCAAAAAGATAAAATACTAAAAACTTGAAAGAGAGGGAAGGAGATGGTTATACCTTCCAAGATTGGAGTATGTGGTAGAGGATGAGAATCTCCGTACAAATCCAAAGTTTGGATGGAAATCTCTAAGTAGATTGGAAGAATGGACTTGGAAAAGTTCTAGCTTATGAAGGGGGCTCGGGTGGCTGCTGCTGTGTTTGAGGAGTTTTGGAGAAGATGGGAAGAAGGGGGCCCTCGGTTCTGACTTAAAATGTATACCACCAACCGAAATCTGGCCGAACACTGGCCGAATTCGGGCCGAGTTTGCTAGGGGTTCTGGTGAGGTAATTTTTCAAACAAAAATTTATAGGCCACTTTCTTTTCATCAACTCTTTTCAATTATTTAATTCCAAGTTTAGTTATTTTAAATTTTAATTAATATAATTAATATTATTTTATAAATTAAATTTTACAACACAATGACTGTTTCAGATTAGCTGTAGGGGTACTATCCCAGCTAACGGGAGTTCACCGGGAAACAATTAAATATCGCTTCGCTTCGACCGTAGTCGTGGTGACAGACAGACCCTCTGTAGGCTTGTCTCAAAACAGGTTTTGAGTAGTGAAAAATAATCGATAAAACAAAATTAATTAATATTATTAATATCTAAAATTCCTAATTCTCGACGTAAATAATTGAAACGATCTTCTGCTAATAGTTTTGTAAAGATATCAGCTAGTTGATTCTCAGTGTCTACATATACAAGGTTTATATCTCCATTTTGTTGATGATCTCTAAGAAAATGATGTCGAATCTCAATACGCTTAGTGCGAGAGTGACATACAGGATTCTTAGTCAAATTAATAGAACTAGTGTTGTCACAGAAAATGGGTATGTGTGTGTAAAGTAAACCAAAGTCTTCTAGGGTTTGCTTCATCCATAAAATTTGTGCACAACAACGTCATGCGGCGATATACTCAGCCTCAGTTGTTGATAATGCGACAGAATTTTATTTCCTGCTAAACCAAGAGACTAGAGCCTTGCCTAGGAGATAACACGTACCGCTGGTACTTTTTCTATCCACTTTGCATCCAGCAAAATCAGCATCCGAGTAACCAGTTAAGTCAAAGGAAGTGGTTTTGAGATACCATAAGCCGACAGAAGAAGTACCTTTAAGGTATCGGAAGATACGCTTAACCGCGCACAAATGTGATTACTTAGGATTAGCTTGAAAAAAATGCACACAAGCAAATGCTAAACATTATATCTGGACGACTAGCAGTTAAATAAAGTAAACTATTAATCATACCTCGATACTTACGTATGTCGACCAGTTTGCCTTGTTCATCAATATCAAGCTTGGTTGAAGTTGCCATCGGAGTGCCAAGTGGTTTGACTGTTTCCAGATTGAACTTCTTCAATAAATCTTTTGTGTACTTGGCTTAATTAATGAACATCCCATTGTTGGTTTGTTTGATTTGCAGTCCGAGGAAGAATTTCAGTTCTCCTATCATGCTCATCTCAAACTCATTCTGCATACACTTTGAATTTTTTTTGACAAAGAGATTCATTAGTAGATCCAAAGATAATATCATCTACATAAATTTGAACTAAAAGAAGATTTCCATTAAAAGACTTTATAAAAAATGTAGTATCAATCTTGTCTTTTATAAAACCATTGTCAAGTAGAAAATAGGTTAGACGATCATACCAAGCACGAGGGGCTTGTTTCAAACCGTATAAGGCTTTCTTCAATTTGAAAACATAATCAGGGTTTTTAAAATCAGTAAAACTTGGAGGTTGAGCTACATAAACTTTTTTTTATAAAATCATTCAAAAATGCACTCTTAACATCCATTTGAAACAATTTAAAGTTATGAAAATATGCAAATGCACAAAACATGCAAATGGATTCTAATCTCGCAACTAGGGCATAGGTTTTATCATAGTCGATACCTTTCTCTTGATTGTATCCTTGAGCTACGAGTCGAGCCTTATTATGAGTCACTAAATCATTCTCATTCAGTTTATTTCGGAATACCCATCGGGTGCCAATGAACGGATGATCAATGGGCTTAGGAACAAGTTTCCAAACTTGATTCCATTCAAATTGGTTCAATTTCTCTTGCATAGCATCTAACCAAACAGTATCGTTACATGCTTCTTTAATAGTTTTGGGTTCAAGCTGTGAAATAAATGCAACACAGGAAACTATATCTTTATTGGAGGAACGAGTACTTACACCCTGGTAATCTCACATATTACCAAGTCCTTGGGATGGTCTGTCAAAAACTTCATTCTTTTTGGCAAACTCTCAAGGTAGTTGGGTCCGGCTTCTGGTTCTGTACGTGATCTGCCTGGAGGATCAGCTGGTGTTTTGCTTGTAGGTTCTGCAGGTGATGTATTTGTTGTACTGATGTCTTCATTATTATCATCGACTGAATGTTGATTTAGTTCGTCAAATGTAACATTTATCGATTCTTCGATGATCATGGTTCTCTTGTTGAAGACTCGGTACCCTTTGCTCTTCGTCGCATAACTTAAAAAGATACCTTCATCGGCCTTTTCGTCAAACTTTCCCAGATTTTCTTTAGTATTAAGAATAAAGCATTTACAACCAAATATTTTAAAATAAGAAACAGTGGGTGTTCTATCAAACCATAGCTCATAGGGAGTCTTCTTCGATATAGGTCGAATTAGAAGCCTATTGAGAACATAGCAAGCTGTATTGACAGCTTCAACCTAAAAGTATTTCGGTAAACTAAATTGGTTTAATATTTCTCTAGCCATTTCAGATAGAGCCCTGTTCTTACGTTCCACAACTCCATTTTGTTGTGGAGTCCTAGGGCAAGAGAACTCATGCAGATAACCGTTTATGTCACAAAATTGCTTGAACTCTGTATTCTCAAATTTGCCGCCATGATCGCTTCGAATATGAGTGATCATGAAACCTTTCTCATTTTGAACTTTCTTAAAAAAGGTGACAAATTCTGACAATGCAATGTTCTTGCGTGTAATAAAATATACCCACATGTATATAGAGAAATCATCTACTATTACAAAAGTATATAACTTACTACCTAGGCTAGCAATTCTACTAGGTCCAAATAAATGCATATGCAGTAATTGTAGAGGTCTAGTGGTACTTACAACATTCTTGGATTTAAATGCAGATCAGATAGCTTTGTTCTTTTCACATTTACTACATACCATATCCTTCTTGAAAGTAATGTCTGGTAAGCCTCGTATCAGCTTTTTTGTGGATAATCTTGAGATTGTGTCCATATTTGCATGACCAAGTCTCATATGCCATAGTTGACTCTCATCACTTTTGGCCATTAAGAATCTACCTGCTTTGTTAGCATCTTCTAACAAATAGAAAACATATATATTGTCTTCCTTGATACCTTCAAAGATAGTACTACCAGTTGAGCTATCAACTATAGTACATTTGTCTTTGACGAAGTTAATACCATAACCATGATCAGCGAAATGGCTTATGCTGAGCAGGTTATGATTTAACTCGATAACTAGATAGACATCTTTAATCACAGGGTAGGGGGCCTTACCAATATTGCTGATACCAATTATATACCCTTTAAGATTATTACCGAAGGAGACGTATCCTTCTTTCTTCTTCGACAGTGTTGCGAATAATGAAGCGTCATCGGTCATGTGCCGTGAGCAACCGCTGTCGAGGATCCATTTGCTTCTAGCATATGAAGGGTGTTCCACCTACAAAGGAATTTACAGATGAAAACCTTGGTACCTATTTCTTATAGGGTCTTGGAATGTTAGTTTTTGGTATCCATGCATATATCTTTAAATCAACAAGCTTCCTTATACTACATGCAGGAGAGATATGACCAATGAGGCCATAATAATGACATTTATCATGTTGAGTGTTAGAAGCAGTGTGTTGTGCATGATTAGTAGGTCTTAGTTTTCCAATATATAAAAAATGCATGTCTATTGGTCTTCTTGGGCAATGATTGGTTTGGTCTGGCAGTGTTGGGTTTGACAGTGTTTCGATGCTTCGGTAAGTGACACGTGTTAGGACAGGAAGCAGCAACTTCAGGCTATTTTTTCTAACCTAATTTCCAACTTTTTAGAAGTGTCATACAATGCAGTATAATCAGCAGTAAGTGTATCGTTCCTGATAAGTGCTTGCGAAAGACTCTTCTTCTCTTTGAGTAGGCCTTCCTCTAATTGGGTAATGGTCTTGTCTTTCTCTTCAGATAGTTTTGTGGTCTCGTGTGGTGAAAGCTTAACAGAAGAGAGCTCATTTACCTCACTAGAATTATCATTACTTCGAACCTCAGCTAGTAGGTCTGTAAGTCTTCCTATTTCACCTTTGTACTCCTTGAGTACCTTTTTGTAATCACCTAAGAGGTCACTAAAGGCTTCACCTAATTTCTCAAAGGTAAAATCATCATATGTATCAAACAGGGGTTTAGTAGTTACCTGATCGAATGCCATCAAACACACAATTGTAGCGTCATCTGATTGTTCATCTTCTGAGTCGCTGGCTTCACTTTCATGTCATATGCTTGTCTTGGCATACTTTCTGGATGTTGATTTCTTTAGGTAGCCTTTGTCGTACTCGTTGCTTTTTCAGGTTGATGATGATGCTGTTGGACAGTCCTTCTTCATGTGTCCTTTCTTCTTACAGCCATAGAAAATAGAATCTTTTTCATTGTTGTTGTTGTTGTGATCCTTTGTTCTTCTATTGAATCTCATGAACTTCTTAAACTTTCTTTCGAGGAGAGCTTGATCTTCAGAGTCAGAGTCACTATCGTCGAAATTATCTTCGACAGTTCTTGTGTGTTGAGCCTTGAAAGCGATCGACTTCTTCTTTGGTGCAACATCTTTGAAGTCTTGAGGTTCCAGCTCATGAGTAAGTAGCTTACCCATGAGTGTTTCAAGAGACATAGTTGAGAGGTCGCTTCCTTCAATGATTGCTGTAGCCTTCAGAATCCAGTTCTTCGTGAGAGCACGTAGAAGTTTACGAATTTTCTCATGGTTACTGTACTCCTTGCCTAATGATGACAGAGGATCTACAATATCCATGAATCTCGTAAACATCTGAGTGACAGATTCATTTGGCTTCATCTTGAATGTCTCATACTCCTGAGTAAGTCTGCTGATCTTTGACTCCTTGACTTGCGTCGTGCCTTCGTAGGTTACTTCAAGAAGTTTCCACACTTCACTTGATGTTGTGCAAGTAGACACCCTGTTAAATTCAGTCATGTCTAAATCACAAAACAAAGTATTAATAGCACGTGCGTCAAGACTGGCCTGTTTTTTTTCAGTCCATTATACTTGTTATGGGGTTTCTCAACCATTTTCCCTTCAACAAGAATACGAGCAGGCTTTTTATAGACGTCAATAACAATAGACCATAAGTCAAAATCTAGAGATTTCAAGAAGAAACTCATCCGTGTTTTCCAGTAAGTATAATTTGTACCGTCAAACAGTGGAGGACTGTTTGTGGCTTAGCCTTCACTTGTGAATTTCACAGTTGCCATGTGTAATACTGTGATCTATGTAATAGCTAAAATAATAAGAAATATAAATCAAGTGTTACCTCGCTCTACCTGTATAACCCGCTCTGATACCAATTGTAGGAACGAATCGTAAAGCGCAATACCCTAGAGGGGGGTGAATAGAGTAGGCAGCAGAATTTAGCTAATTAAAAAGTTAGCAACAAGATCATAAAGAATGCATATATCACAAGTAAATAAATGTAAAGGCAGAGATCAGAAAGCAAATACAAAGATGGAGATGTATACTGGTTTCCCTCTTGTGAGGACTATTCCAGTCGGAAGAACTCTAGCTTCCAGTTGAATCCACTATTAGAAAATACCGTAAGTTTTCATACGAAGTTCTTGCAACTTCTACACGCGAGCTTTGATACGAAGTACTCGACCAACTTCAATTGTAAAGTGTCTTTCTTCAATCAAGCCTCTGATTACAATCACTATGAAGCTTCTAGACCGTACCGTACTGGCAAATCGACTAGAGGATTGTAACTGGCTTGGGATTTGAAAATGAAAGCTTTAGAGCACTTTGGAAGACATTTAAGCTTAGAGAGAAGAGATGAGAAAGTGAATGAGTGAGTTAAAATGATTGAAATCCTTCTCTATTTATAGGTTTTCCAAAGTCAGAACTCTGACAGAATTCGGACAGAATTCGGACAGAACTCTATAGAAGAATCTCGACAAATAGCCGTTACATTCGTAACTGCAGGAAGACCAAGTTCAAAATCCAACGTACACTAGGCAAATTCGGGCCGAACTCTGGCCGAATTCTTCTAGGGTTATTTTAAATTTTTGGTCATTTTAAAAAGGAGATTTTGATTTTGGCTTTTTGAAAAGTTTAAGCAGTTAGGAGCTTTTGTAAAATGGGCTATTTTTTAAAACATAGGATATTCTTGAAAATGTTTTTGGGGTAGCTTATTTGCCAAAAACGACTCGGTGTACAAAGTATTCCTAGACTCAATAAATATAAAAATTACATTGCATACAGACTCATACGACAAAGTCAGCTTAGGTCTTGAACAGATAGCTAGCAGTTCTTTAGCAGTTGTCCAAGTTGTCCAAATAATCACAGTAGCCCTTATATCAAGACAAAGTTTGATCAATCATTCAAATCAGATTCGACCATGACCAATAGGCCAATAATCTAACTATTCTAACCATACTATAGCACAAGGTAATTCATAAGGTATCAAAACACACAAGCAATTGTAGGGTGCATCAAATCATCTCATAAGGCATACTAAGGTCTAGGTCAAATACTCACCTTCAACTAGGTCCAGTGACTGGAACTCCCTCCTGGAAGCAGGCTTTAGCTAAGATAGGTGCAATAGGACAGTCTCGCATCATGTGTGCAGCTGACCCACAAAACATGCACAACTTCTGCCTCCTCCTACATTCGGACCATACATGTCCAAGATTCTTACAGTAAGCACATGTAGGCACTCGCTCAACTGGCCTCTGCTGTGCAGGAATTCAAACTAGGAAAGATGGCACAGGCTGAAGGTCTGGGTACTCCTGAGGCTCTGGTGGATACTGCTCCTCACCCTCTTGGGACTAGGCTCTCCTCGAGAATGTACTAGGTCCCACAGTTGTTGGATCCACTGACCCTGCTCCCTCAGGATCTCGGTCTGGGCTCTCTGTGTCTCCAACACATCCCGGAGAAGTCCAAATATCTGAGCTCCATCAGGAAATAAGCCTCTCGAGAATATGGTATGGGGTACCACTCCAGGAAGCAGAGGAGGAGGCGGTGAAAGACTCTCGGTCTCAGACGAAACTGCAGCCCTTTTATGAATGGCAGGAGATGGAGGAAAACTCTCTGGTAATGCTGCTACCACCCCCTCAATGGTAGGAGGTACAACTACCCCTGGTCAACCGGAGGGGTCACTATCTCCTGAGCAACAGGAGGTGGAAGCCCGTTCTCAGTCATATCCGGAGCTGCAGCTCTTAGACGACAGGCTCTGGTCATGGGTGCCATACTGGAAGGATAGATGGAAAACAAGAAATCATCAAGGGCTGTAAGGCAGGCTATCATTCTATACATTATAAAAATTGGTGATTACTATAAACAACAGAAGAATTATCTGCAATGGGTTACTTTTTTATTACCAATGCTAAACTATCAACTCAAGCTACCAAGCTATCATACCATAAAAGAACTATAACGAAATAAAACTCTACAAGAATTGGACTAAAAGAACTGAAAGTATCCCTACTCCTAAGTTAATTGATGATGGAATATAATTCTAAAATACTAGAAGTAAACGATAGAATGATATGTTAAGAACCTTCTTAAGATACAATCTGATAATCATATGCGTCTGTCCAAATCATGATACTCAGAATCCTTGCCATGCCAGTAAGCAAAGTTATGATAAACGATAGATTCCATAACTGGGGTATGTACATCTATAATCATGTCGTCAAGAATCTTCGTTGTGCCAACTTGTAAGCCCCTGTTTTTCAAATTTCATTTTAATTAGTGTTAATTAATTTTTAATGTCAATTTTAGCCTTAAAATAATTATTTAGATTTTTAGGAATTTTTCTAGAATTTTTAAATGATTTTTAAATGAGTTTTAAAATACAAAAATATTAATTTGCAATTTTCTAAATTGTTTTAATATCATTCTGTAATTTTTAGATTTGTTTTTATATCAGTATGCAATTAGTGAAATGTTTTAAAGTGTGGAATGCAAATTCTTATTTGCATTTAGACTCTGATAGGGCCTTCTTGTAATTTCCTAAACTATGGGGGCCAGATTGCAAAACCCTAATCTACCCACTCCTCCGACGACCCGGCTGCCCCGACTGCCCGACTGCCACCGCCCACCTTTCCCCCGCCATTTCCGGCTGCTCCCGACCGACTCGACCCTCTATTTAAACCCCTCTCCTTCCCCAGACCAAATCCTAACCCTAACACAAGCCGTGGGCTGACCCCCTGGCCAGCCCGACCCGACTTAAACCCCCCCAGCGCTCTGGCTCGGGTTCGAGCCCCCCTTTACTGCTGTTCTTTTTCTTTTCTTTTCCTTTTTCTTTTTCTGTTTTCTATATATATATTTATATATATATATATGTATATGTATATACTGTATTTTTGGCAGTATTTTATATATGTATATATAATTTTATAGTTAGTAAACTTTTATATATATATATTTGTGTTTATATACATATATGTATATATTTCCATGTGTATATATTATTATATATATATATTAATATATATATGTATACAATATTTGTATATGTATATATACTTTATAATTAAGTATTTTCTTATATATATATATATATATATATATATATATACATATGTACTTTTAACATGGGTATGTATATATTCACTTTGTATAAACTTTACCTTATTAAAATATTAATATTTATTTTGCACTTTTACCAATTTGTATTTTAGTGTATTTAAATTACTGCAACCATTTGGTGTCCAAGCCAAGCATGGGTTTTTGGGCCCCAAATGTGTTTTCACACATTCAAGACCTGTACAAGTCATATTGGACTTGGTTCATGGCCTTGGGTCCTGTATTTGAACTTTGGTTCAAATTTTGTACATGGACAAAATACGCAGATAATTAATTATTTTAATTTCAAATAGTGTACAATGTTGTTTTTGGATTTCTAAAAATACTTAAAATACTGCTAAAATTCTGGAAAAATAGTATTTAGATACTATGTTAATTTAGCTAATTTAGTATAACTTTTATAGTATTTAATTTACAGTTTTGCCACTAGTTTGGTATATGAAACCAAAACTTATTTTCTGTATACTTTGGAAAACTGATTTTTATAAAATATTTGTACTGGTTAATAAATTCCAGAAAAAGTATAATAAATTTCTATAATTAGCAAAGATCATTTTGGTACTTTATTTCATACAAAATTAAGCTTTTTGTCTATCTCAAAAATTGTTAAAACACAATGATCATTTGATTTATTTATTGATTAATTACGACTTGTAACTTTTTGTGTTATTTTGAGTTTTACCCGTTTTGAACCTCACCCCTCACTAGTGTAAAGACCCTAGAAAGTTAGTTATAGTAGTGTGTCACCCCACATTGGTCTCCTATGCTAAAATCATCATTTTAGCTAGGTGTCCAGTCACAAGTCGTGTTTCACCAATTAGTGTCTTAGCGTTTTAGCTTAGTGTAAAAACTAAGTTATTGCATTTATTTCTACAGTGACGAGTTACCGGACATCCATAGCACTTTTATCGCAGCTTGTTTTGCTTTGCTTTGCTAGAGGCAAGTACTTTCTACAAACTTTACATACTGTTACATAAATAAACTGCTAATCCAACCATGTTAAATGCTGATCCTTGGGATAGCAAGTTAAAATATCATATGTTGTACTTTCCATTACTACCATGCTTAGAATAGTTTTATGTATCTCTCACATGATTAGAATATGGGTTATGGGGAAACTGATAGTAGAGTACGTGCTCATGCCCCCTTTATCGTACCGAGCAAAGTTACATTTTATATGTTACTGCGCCGTAGGCCTTTATCCCGCATTTCTGTACGGATGTACACCTATGCTGTACACTTGTACGTATGTACATTTTATTTACATGTGCCCCAGTACATTGTACATCTATTGACCGATCACGTACCTGCTACAGTTTTAAATATTACATATACATCTGTCGCTATGACATATGTGTCCTTGCCATGATAGATTGTGTGATGCCATATTTCCAGTTATTTTCTCTTATGTTTATTTCCATATTTCATATGCTAGTTTGCTAGATTCTGTACTTGCTTCCGTCCTGACAGGATAACGTTGTAGGTGTCCTTACTGAGGAGGAGTTGCTCTGTGATCTATATTATGGAGTTACTACCGAGGACCCGGCTCTGCTTTACGAGGATGTTCCTGCGGGAAACCTCGCCTAGTTGTCTTTTTGTTTTTAGACTTTTGAGAGTAGTCATGTATTTAGACTGCGTATTTTGTAACTGGACATGTATCCAGTTTTACATTTCAGACTTGTACTTTGGACATTATACTATATGAGACAACTTTTGTGTTTAGAGCATATATGACTTTTATTCACTTATAGAACTGTTAGCACATTTAGTCTTATCCTGTTGTCTTTAGAACAGCTTACTACGTTTTATATCAAACGTAGGCTGGGCATGACTCGGCCTGGCCCAACAATTTGGGTAGCGGGTCGTGACATATTTTTAGTGGTGGCCCATGCAGGTCCTGACTAAATTGTTTGGTTACGTTATTGTACCAAGCATGCCTGCAATTAGGAACTTAAGGTAATTAGACAACATTAAGAATGACGCTTAGAACACCTAGAGGAATGCTAGGATTGCAACATAGGAAATACATCACATGTTTGCTATTATAATTAGATTTTCTTGCCTATGATTGCATACTTTAAACAAGTCCTTATAAGTCCTTTTTACTTTTTATTAGATGGTGCTTACTTGTTCGTCCCAGTATGTTACACCTGAGAATGGTGCACTCCCTATCCAGTCAGCTGACCAGTTGACTGATACACCCCCACCTCCACCTACCACACTCCCCCACTCCACAGATCCACTAACCCAGATGCCTCCACCACCTTCCACATCCCAGTCCCAGCAGGCCTCGATACTTCCACCACCCCCTATCATCATACCTACCCAGGCTTCCGTCACACTCGACGGGAACCAGCTGCTCACTATGATCCAGGGGTTCCTAACAACCCATCAAGAGCAGACTGCCCTACTCCGCCAGAGCATGAAGCGTTCTGAGGAACGTCCCGTGGTCCCACCACCTGTAGAGCCACGGCAGAGAGCGAGGACGATCAAGGACTTTATGGGTCTGAATCCCAAGGAGTTCTCAGGGACTGAGGGCATAGTAGTAGCAGATGACTGGCTAAATTCGGTAGAGAGAAAGCTCCTAGGAGTCAGGATGCCGGGTGACCTCCAGGTCGAGGCAGCAGGATTTTTGCTGATAGACTTGGCAGGAGTCTGGTTCCGGAATGAGCCGTTATTTGCGAGAGGAAGAGCCACTTGGGATTAGTTCAAGACCCAGTTCAAAAAGAAATTCTTCTCGACCACTGCTAGAGTAGCCATGGGGCTACGATTCCAGAACATCCAGCAGGGGAACCGTTCTGTTGACGAGTATGCGGCAGAGTTTAGTCACCTGAGCCGTTTCGCTCCTAGTCTGGTTGCAGATCCAGAGGAGATGACCCGTAGGTTTTGCCATGGTCTAGTTCCAGACATTGGCATCCTTATAGTGGCGAACGGTACGACTGACTACTACCAGAGCCTAGAGTTGGCCCGGAGCATCGAGGAGCGTCTTCTGTCTAGTAAGAGGCCGGCTTCTGTACATCATGAGGGACTATTCAAGCGTCAGGCTTTCCAGCAGAGAGCACCGACGCCACCCCAACAGACTTATCGTCCCCCTACACCACATCATCATATCCCGCCAGTTAGAGCCCCGGGACCCCGACATCAGCAGCAGAAGCCGAAGGGAGGTGTGTGTTCATTCTGTAGGAGGCTAGGGCATAATTTTGCCGTCTGCAGGAAGAGGTTGGGGCAGTGCTTAGTTTGTGGGTCTCCCACCCATCAGCTTCGAGAATGCCCAGTAGCGAAGACTAGAGGACCACTTCTGACTCAGCAGCAGAGGTTTGGGCAACATCTGCAGCAACAGAAGGGACCTCAGGGGAAAGTTTATAGTCTAGCCCTCGAGCCGGAGCCGAAGCAGGTTTCGGAGCCAGATTACTTAGCTGACGTTATCACAGGTCATGTTTATTTGCATACTTTTCTAGCTGTATGTTTGTTTGATTCTGGTGCATCTCATAGCTTCCTATCATTAGAGTTTATGCATAAACACCATCTAGTAGCTACACCTACTGCGAAGATTAGTAGAGTGATGATGGGAGGAGGATCGGTGCCTATTAGAACTATCTATAGATGTTCTATTTTTATAGCCGGGAGAGAGTTCAGGGGACAATTCTTTGTGATGCCACTCCCCGGTTATGATATCATATTGGGGATGGACTAGCTTAGCTATGCCCATGTATCTATAGATTGTCATGAGGGTAGTATTTTGTTCAGTCCCCCAGGCACAGCACCATTCAGTGTCAGGAGGACAGGGCCGGAGATCAGCCTAGAGCCGAACTGTTATGCGATAGTTGGGGACGTAGCACCGCCACACCCTATCATTAGGGAGTTTATGGATGTATTCTCAGAGGATCTTCCAGGGCTTCCGCCTGACAGAGATGTGGAGTTCACTATAGATTTAGTGCCGGGTTCATCACCAGTATCCCGGGCTTGCTATAGAGTGAATCCCAAGGAGGCCGTAGAGATGAAAGAGCAGATTGATGACCTATTGAAAAAGGGTTTCATTCGATCCAGTGCTTCTCCATGGGGAGCGTCTATGCTCTTTATGCCTAAGAAGGATGGTATAGTTCGGTTGTGTATTGACTACCGGGCCTTGAATGCCATCACCATCAAGAACAAATATCCTCTGCCCAGGATAGATGATTTGTTCGACCAATTGAGCGGGGCGAAGGTATTTTCCAGGATAGACTTGAGATCCGGGTACCACCAGGTGAAGGTTAGGGCAGCAGACATCCAGAAGACGGCGTTCAACACGAAGTACGGGCAGTACGAGTTTCTGGTGATGCCATTTGGTCTCACAAATGTGCCAGCTGTCTTTATGAACTTGATGAATAAGATATTTCACCAGTATCTGGATAAGTTCGTCGTAGTGTTTATTGACGACATCCTGATATACTCGAAGACGCCGGAGGAGCATGCAGAGCACTTGCGGATAGTTTTGGAGATTCTGAGGCAGGAGAGATTGTTTGCCAAATTGTCGAAGTGCGAGTTCTTTTTAGACCGAGTGGAGTTTCTCGGCCATGTAGTCACTGGAGATGGAATCTCGGTGGACCCCAGGAAGATTGCTGCAGTTGAGACATGGAAGGCTCCGACGTTAGTTTCAGAGATCAGGAGCTTTCTGGGTTTAGCAGACTATTATAGAAACTTCGTCCAGGACTTTGTTAGGATAGCTGAACCCATGACGAAGCTGACGCGGAAGGACGCAGAGTACATCTGGTCAGAGGACTGCCAGGTAGCGTTTGAGGAGCTGAAGAGGAGGCTGACGACCGCTCCAGTTCTGACTTTACCTTCAGGTTCTGGAGGTTTCACCATATACAGTGATGCTTCTGGGAAGGGGCTAGGATGTGTCCTACAGCAGCATGGGAAAGTTATTGCTTATGCATCTAGGCAATTGCGGACTCATGAGAGGAATTATCCTACCCATGACCTAGAGTTAGCTGCGGTGATCTTTGCACTCAAGTTATGGAAACATTACTTATACGGAGAGCGTGTGGAGATCTTTACTGACCACAAAAGCTTGAAGTATGTGTTCACGCAGAAAGAGCTGAACATGAGGCAAAGACGATGGTTGGAGTTGATGAAAGACTTCGACGTCGATTTACAGTATCACCCTGGGAAGGCAAATATGGTGGCGGATGCGCTGAGCAGGCATCCGATGGCATGGTACTTGATGATTGATCGGCATTTACGGGAGGATCTGAAGAAGCTCGGTATCGAGATAGTTCAGCCAGGATCAGTGATACAGATGATGGCGCTTGACATTCAGTCAGGTTTGATGGAGCAGATCAGGGAGCCACAGTCTACAGATGAGAGCCTTCGCAGACTTCGAGCCCAGGCGTTAGCTGGATTGCTGGATGACTTCACGATAGCAGAGGATGGATTCTTGAGGCATGGCAGCCGATTGTGCGTGCCGAAGGGAGAACTGGTAGAGGTAGTCTTACAGGAGGCACACCGATCAAGATATTTTATTCACCCTGGTGCTAACAAGATGTACCGTGACTTGCAGGAACATCTTTGGTGGCACGGAATGAAGAGGGATGTATCACGTTTTATCTCGAGATGCCTAGTTTTCCAGCAGGTCAAGGCAGAGCGCCAGAGGCCAGCTGGTTTGTTGCAGCCCTTACCTATTCCCGAGTAGAAGTGGAAACATATTACGATGGACTTCGTCTCAGGGCTTCCTCGTTCCCAAGGAGGGAAGGATGCCATTTGGGTCATCGTGGACAGGCTGACGAAGTGTACGCACTTCATACCCTTCAAGGTGGAGCTTTCCACCGAGAAGTTGGCGGAGCTATACATACAGCAGATAGTTCGCCTACACGGACTGTCGGTGAGCATCGTGTCAGACAGAGACAGCAGATTCACATCCCACTACTAGAGGAGCTTGCAGGAGGAGTTGGGCAGTAGGCTCAAGTTCAGTACGACATACCACCCACAGACAGATGGGCAGTCCGAGAGGACGATACAGACACTGGAGGATATGCTGAGGACCTGTGTGCTGGACTTTGGAGGATCTTGGAAGAGCCATCTGCACTTGGTAGAGTTTTCATACAACAACAGCTACCAAGCCAGTATCGGTATGTCTCCTTTCGAGGCGCTTTATGGACGACGATGCCGTACACCGCTCTTTTGGGATGATGTTAGAGACAGAGTTATGCTTGAGCCAGAGATGATCACGGATACAGCAGAGAAAGTCGGGATGATCAGAGACAGGCTTAGAGTAGCTCAGGATAGGCAGAAATACTGGGCTGATGCTAGTCGCAGGCCGATGGAGTTCGCAGACGGTGATATGGTGCTAGTGAAGATATCACCTACTAGAGGGACGATCCGGTTCGGACGAGGAGGGAAGCTGAGCCCTATATACATCGGGCCGTTTGAGGTACTTGGCAGGATCGGAGAGGTAGCTTACAGGGTTGCACTTCCACCCAACCTAGCAGGAGTTCACGACGTCTTTCACGTATCTCAGCTGAGGAGATATGTTTCAGACCCCAGTCATGTGCTAGATCATTCAGAGTTGGAGGTCGGACCGAGCCTTACAGTTTCTGAGCAGCCAGGGGAGATATTTGACAGGAGAGAGAAGAGGCTGAGGAACAAGGTTATACCCCTAGTACGAGTAGCTTGGAGCCGTCACTCCCCAGGTGAATCTACTTGGGAGAGGGAGTCGGACATGAGGGAGAGATACCCTTACTTGTTCGATCCAACCGCTGCGAGGGAACCACCCGTTCCCGCTTGATACCTTAGAGGTTAGTTTCGATCGCAGCCTTAGTCATTTTGTTGCATTACTTGCTATGTTAGAATATTGTAGGGTCTTCAATCCTTGTGAATTTCGAGGACGAAATTTTTTAAGGAGGGAAGACTTGTAAGCCCCTGTTTTTCAAATTTTATTTTAATTAGTGTTAATTAATTTTTAATGTCAATTTTAGCCTTAAAATAATTATTTAGATTTTTAGGAATTTTTCTAGAATTTTTAAATGATTTTTAAATGAGTTTTAAAATACAAAAATATTAATTTGCAATTTTCTAAATTTTTTTAATATCATTCTATAATTTTTAGATTTGTTTTTATATCAGTATGCAATTAGTGAAATGTTTTAAAGTGTGGAATGCAAATTCTTATTTGCATTTAGACTCTGATAGGGCCTTCTTGTAATTTCCTAAACTATGGGGGCCAGATTGCAAAACCCTAATCTACCCACTCCCCCGACGACCCGGCTTCCCCGACTGCCCGACGGCCACCGCCCACCTTTCCCCCGCCATTTCCGGCTGCCCCCGACCGACTCGACCCTCTATTTAAACACCTCTCCTTCCCCAGACCAAATCCTAACCCTAACACAAGCCGTGGGCTGACCCCCTGGCCAGCCCGACCCGACTTAAAACCCCCCCAGCGCTCTGGCTCGGGTTCGAGCCCCCCTTTACTGCTGTTTCTTTTTCTTTTCTTTTCCTTTTTCTTTTTCTGTTTTCTATATATATATTTATATATATATGTATATATATATATATATATATATATATATATATATATATATATATATATATTATATATATATATATATATATATATATATATATATATATATATATATATATATATTAGTATATATATATGTATATACTATATTTTTGGCAGTATTTTATATATGTATATATAATTTTATAGTTAGTAAACTTTTATATATATATATTTGTGTTTATATACATATATGTATATATTTCCATGTGTATATATTTCCATGTGTATATATTATTATATATATATATTAATATATATATATGTATACAATATTTGTATATGTATATATACTTTATAATTAAGTATTTTCTTATATATATATATATATATATATATATACATATGTACTTTTAACATGGGTATATATATATTCACTTTGTATAAACTTTACCTTATTAAAATATTAATATTTATTTTGCACTTTTACCAATTTGTATTTTAGTGTATTTAAATTACTGCAACCATTTGGTGTCCAAGCCTAGCATGGGTTTTTGGGCCCCAAATGTGTTTTCACACATTCAAGACCTGTACAAGTCATATTGGACTTGGTTCATGGCCTTGGGTCCTGTATTTGAACTTTGGTTCAAATTATGTACATGGACAAAATACGCAGATAATTAATTATTTTAATTTCAAATAGTGTACAATGTTGTTTTTGGATTTCTAAAAATACTTAAAATATTGCTAAAATTTTGGAAAAATAGTATTTAGATACTATGTTAATTTAGATAATTTAGTATAATTTTTATAGTATTTAATTTACAGTTTTGCCACTAGTTTGGCATATGAAACCAAAACTCATTTTCTGTATACTTAGGAAAACTGATTTTTATAAAATGTTTGTACTGGTTAATAAATTCCAAAAAAATTATAACAAATTTCTATAATTAGCAAAGATCATTTTGGTACTTTATTTCATGCAAAATTAAGCTTTTTGTCTATCTCAAAAATTGTTAAAACACAATGATCATTTGATTTATTTATTGATTAATTATGACTTGTAACTTTTTGTGTTATTTTGAGTTTTAGCCGTTTTGAACCTCACCCCTCACTAGTGTAAAGACCCTAGAAAGTTAGTTATAGTAGTGTGTCACCCCATATTGGTCTCCTATGCTAAAATCATCATTTTGGCTAGGTGCCCAGTCACAAGTCGTGTTTCACCAATTAGTGTCTTAGCATTTTAGCTTAGTGTAAAAACTAAGTTATTGCATTTATTTCTACAGTAACGAGTTACCGGCCATCCATAGCACTTTTATCGCAGCTTGTTTTGCTTTGCTTTGGTAGAGGCAAGTACTTTCTATAAACTTTACATACTGTTACATAAATGAACTGCTAATCCAACCATGTTAAATGCTGATCCTTGGGGTAGCAAGTTAAAATATCACATGTTGTACTTTCCATTACTACCATGCTTAGAACAGTTTTATGTATCTCTCACATGATTAGAATATGGGTTATGGGGAAACTGATAGTAGAGTACGTGATCATGCCCCCTTTATCGTACCGAGCAAAGTTATATTTTATATGTTACTACGCCGTAGGCCTTTATCCCGTATTTCTGTACGGATGTACACCTATGCTGTACACTTGTATGTATGTACATTTCATTTACATGTGCCCCAGCACATTGTACATCTATTGACCGATCACGTACCTGCTACAGTTTTAAACATTACATATACATCTGTCACTATGACATATGTGTCCTTGCCATGATAGATTGTGTGACGCCATGTTTCCAGTTATTTCCTCTTATGTTCATTTTCATGTTTCATATGCTAGTTTGGTAGATTCAGTACTTGCTCCCGTCCTGACAAGATAACGTTGTAGGTGTCCTTACTGAGGAGGAGTTGCTCTGTGATCCGTATTATAGAGTTACTACCGAGGACCCGGCTCTGCTTTACGAGGATGTTCCTGCGGGAAACCTCGCCTAGTTGTCTTTTTGTTTTTAGACTTTTGAGAGTAGTCATGTATTTAGACTACGTATTTTGTAACTGGACATGTTGTTGGCCCATTTGGTCATATAGTCAACCTGATTTTAATAATTGATCAAACTCTGTCTGGATATACGAAGCTAGTCGGGGCATCTCGGACTCTTAGACATGATCAAGAATGGCTATCCACTGAATTCAAGACCGAAGATCTGTTTGCCTATTCGAGTCTGTAATTCCTTATACAATATATTTTTTATTTTATTTGAGTCTAGGAATATATTGTACACCGAGTCATACTGGCAAATAGGCTACCCTTAAATGAGTTCAAAATGTTTTTAAAATGTCCTCTCAAAAAGGTTTTCAAAAAAGGTTTTCAAAAAGGTTTTCAAAAATCACCAAAAAGTTTTTTAAAATCCTAACTAAACCCTGACAGAACTCGGACCTAGTTCGGCCAGAGTTCGGTTGGTGGCCGTTTGATTTTTGAATCCTTATTACTTGGTCCTCCTGCAGTTACGAATTTGACCGAGATTTGCTCATAGAGTTCTGTCCGAATTATGCCCGAATTCTGTCAGAAGTCTGCCTTTGGAACACCTATAAATAGAGAAAGATTTCGATCATTTCAACTCACTCATTCACTTTTAATCTTCTCTCTATCTAAAGCTTTCAGTCTTCCAAAGAGTTTTTCTAGAGCTTTCAATTTTAGATCCCAAGCCAATTACAATCCTCTAGTCGATTTGCCAGTGCGGTACGGTCTAGAAGTTTCTGAGAGATTGTAATCAGAAGGCTTGATTGAAGAATACCTCTTCACATTTGAAGTTGGACGAGTTCTTCGTATCAATGCTCGCGTTGTAGAAGTTGCAAGGACTTCGTAAAAAAACTTACGGTTTTTCCAATAGTGGATTCAACTGGTAGCAAGAGTTCTACCGACTGGATTAGTCCTCAACAGAGGGAAACCAGTATACATCGCTGTCTTTGCGTTTGCTCTCTTAACTTTGCCTTTACTTTATTTTAGTTGTGATTAATATTCTGTGATTATGCTGCTAACATTTTTAATTAGCATTATTCCGCTGCCAACTCTATTCACCCCCCCTCTAGAGTATTACGCTTTACTATTTTGTTCCTACAATTGGTATCAGAGCAGGTGTTACAGGTAAAGCAAAGGTAACAGTGCAATTATTTATTCATTTTAATTAACTGTTATATAGATCACAGCACAACACATAGCAACTGTAAAATTCACAAGTGATGGCCAGGCCACAAACAGACCCCCACTGTTTGATGGTACGAACTATACCTATTGGAAAACACGGATGAGTTTCTTCTTGAAATCACTTGACTTTGATTTATGGTCCATTGTTCTTGATGGCTATCAAAAGCCACCTCGTATAAATGTTGATGGAGTTTTAGTTGAAAAACCCCATAGCAGATATACAGAGAAAGAAAAAAAAAGGGCCAGTCTTGACGCACGTGCCATTAATGCTCTTTTTTGTGCTTTAGACAGAACTGAATTTAACAGGGTGTCTATCTGCACAACGGCTAATGAAGTTTGGAAGCTACTTGAAGTCACACATGAAGGCACGACTCAAGTCAAAGAATCTAAAGTCAGCAGACTTACTCAAGAGTATGAGGTGTTCAAGATGAAGCCCAATAAAACAGTTACTCAGATGTTCGAGAGGTTCTTAGATATTGTAAATCCTTTGTCCTTCCTAGGCAAAGAGTACAGTAACCATGAAAAGATTCGTAAACTCCTGCGAGCACTTACCAAGAACTGGATTTCGAAGGCTACTGCAATCATTGAAGGGAACGATCTCACAACTATGTCCCTCGAAGTACTCATGGGTAAGCTACTCACTCATGAACTGAAGCTACAAGATTTTGAAGAGCCTGCACCAAAGGAGAAGACGATTGCTTTCAAGGCTCAGCACAGAAAAGCTGCTGAAGGTAACTCAGACAGCAGTGAATCTGATGCTGAAGATCAAGCACTCCTAGCAAGAAAATTCAAAAGATTCATAAGATATGAGAAGAGAGCCAAAGAAAACAACAACAGCAACAACTGGTATCAAGATGATGCTGTCTGCTATGGCTGCAAGAAGAAGAGACATATGAAGAAGGATTGTCCTACAAACTCACCATCAAATAAGAAGAGCAACAGGTATGAAAAAGGGAACTTGAAGAAATCAACATCTAGGAGATATGCCAATACCAGCATATGGCATGAAAGTGAAGCCAGCGACTCAGAAGACGAACAATCAGAAGACGCTGCAAACGTATGCTTTATGGCATCCGATCAGGTACCTACTGAACCTGTAGTTGATACTTATGATGACTTCACCTTTGAGCAATTAGGAGATGCCTTCAGTGACCTGATGACTGATTACAGGAAACTGCGTAGCAAGTATCAGACCTCTAAGAAGGTACTCAAAGAGTACAAAGGTGAAATAGGTAGACTTACCGACCTACTAGCTGAGGTTAGAAATAATGTTAGTGAGTCTGGTGAGCTTTCTTCAACAAAGCTCTTATTACACGAGACTGCCAAGTCATCTGAAGAGAAAGACAAAATTATTGACCAACTCAAGGAAGAACTTTCTATAGAGAAGAAAAGTCTTCGATGTGCATGTTTTCCATAAATAAATTCACTTTATTTATTGTGTTTCTGGGAAAATTACAACTGTAGGAATCTAATCTAGAAGACGATTACTTTATCCCTTGTACAATACGATGAAGAAAACTCGAACTTCGAAGAACTTGGACAGCAACTGGGCAATCTCTCTGTTCTTTCTGAATTGAATGTAGTGTCTGATGAAGATGAAGAAACTCTCTTTTATAGAGTTCTAGATAACTATTCTGAAGCATACGCTCAGTTAGTTACTTGACGTGTGCACAACTGCAGGGACGCATGGCAAATTCTGATAAAGACACATTAGAGTGCGGTTGAAAGTATTGGAATATATCTAGGAGAGATTGATGGCATGGATACCATGTTGCATAACTTCTGAATAAGTGGATAACTGAGTACAGGACACGTGAGAATGTGTGTTGACTGTACGTTTAAAGTCATCATGAATGCATTTGCTGTGATACGCTGCCTTTGTTGAAGAGGAGTCATACGCTAGCTTTTGAAGGCACATGTCTTGCATACGCTGACTTGGATCATATAAAGCTGATACGCTCACTTTATTAACAAGGAGTCGTATGGAGTCCATACGCTCACTTGATTGATAAGGAGTCGTATGGAATCCATACGTTCACTTGATTGACAAGGAGTCATATGGGGTCCATACGCTCACTTGATTGATAAGGAGTCGTATGGAGTCTATACGCTCACGTGATTGACAAGGAGTCGTATGGGGTCCATACGCTCAATTGGTTGGCAAAGAGTCGTAAGCATTGAGGGAGTAGACACGTGGCTGTCCTCAATCTTCTCAAATACGCCATATCTTCAAATAACTGACAAATATCTCTCGAGCGTCGTGCTGCAGATATGATGGCTGACAGACTGTCAAAAATGACAGTAATGATGGCTGACAGACTGTCAAAAATGACAGTAATGATGGCTATGCATTTATGATGGCTGATGAGCTGTCATCGTAAGAGACAAAATCAATTCTCAAAAAACCCATCCGACGGTTAATCTTTATAGGGCAGCTGTCTTTGTACGAAAGACAAAGTGTCAGATTCATCCTCCATTAAATGTATGCTGTGCTATCATTCAAGAAATAATAAAATATTCTCTGAGCGTACGGCCTTTGGATGAGCGTATGGCTTTGACTGAGCGTATGGCCTTGAGCGAACGGCTTTTGCTGAGCGTATGGCCTTGAGCGTATGGCTTTGGCTGAGTCTCATGTCAGCGTGTCATAATTTTTTACACCCTACAAGACCCCCTTCAAAGTTTTCAAACTTTATGAATTTTAAAAGTTCAAAATTACTTTGAACTTTAAAGTGGGAATAAGTCTTGACACGCTGGCATGAGTTTGTTTATTTTCCTCAATATCAGTGCAAATCTTTAGGGATTCTGTTTAAAGAACGACCGCCGTTTGAACTTCTCTTTTCTTCTATAAATAGGTCTTTCAAAACCTAATTTATTTCTTTACTTCTGCATTTGTCTTCGAGAGAAAAAAAGCCCCAAAACTCAAACTTTCTTCTTCTTCGACTCAATCTTCATCAATGGCACCAAAGGTTGATGCTGCTGCGAAGGGAAAGGGGAAGGCTCCTGCGGAATCATCTCAACCTGCCGCCACTGCTACTAAGAAGACTACTGATGAGCGTATTCGACGAAGTGAACGCCCATTGAAGCCCCTCTATGGTGAGGATGGAGATGATGAACAGTAACTATCCCCTATTTAGGGCTCTGGTTAGAACAAAATCATAAAACGTATCCCCTTTTTAGGGTCAATACGTCAGAAAATACGCTTCCCTCTTTAGGGTTTAGTCGTATTCCATATTTTTCGTTTATACGAAAAATATGTTTGGAGCGTATTCTGTAAGATACGCGTATCTTTGATAGAAATGTCAAAATACGCTGACTTGAAGGAATACGCTATGTCAAGTTGTTTCACTGAGATACGCTAACTCCTTTGTTAGCGTATTTTTGATGAACATCTTGTCAACCATACGCTGATACGCTTAAGAAAAAGATCCAATCATCCTCTAATCTTTGAATAAAAGCTGAGCGTAAACTGAACTTAAAATTTATCATACGCTTAGGATAGACTGAGCGTAAAAGTGGTCTCTGAATCCGTCATACGCTTAGGATAGAGTGAGCGTATATTGATCTTTGAATCTGCCATACGCTCAGGATAAAGTGAGCGTATATTGAACTTTGAATCTGCCATACGCTTAGGATAGAGTGAGCGTATATTGATCTTTGAATCTGCCATATGCTTAGGATAGAGTGAGCGTATGTTAATCTTTGAATCTGCCATACGCTTAGGATAGAGTGAGCGTATGTTGGCCTTTATCATCTCTTTGTGTTGAAGATTTCTAACTTCTTATTCTTCTTTTGCAGTGGATATTCTGGCTCAGGATGCAGAATTTGAAGGATGTGTAGGGAACAACTATAAAAGTGACCTATCACATGTCCATTTTCTTCAATTTGATGGACCTTCCACAAGGATAGCTATTCTGACAAATCAGGAGAATGATACCCTGCTGAATTTGATGAGTGGACTGCCTCTACAGAGTGTGGATAGTGCTACTCACTCGAAGCCAGCATTTCTTTTTGGAGATGCTATTGATATAAACTCCCAGCCTGCTCTTGATAAAGTGTCATACTCATATTATAGAGATAGTGATGCGAATCAGCCAATGTATCTGACTGGTTTGTCCAAAAGCATCAACATAGCTCGCTTATTCCACGCGAGTCATCAAAGGCAAATGAAGTGGGATATCACTCCATCCCGTCAAGCAAAAGCTGGATGGATAGGATACCGTCAAGGAAGATTCCGTAGTGGTACTGAACCATATGTCTCAGCTTTGCGAGGACTGCTGCCAGCTACCATTCCTCCTGAGGACTCGACACTTCTGAGGCCAGGTAGAGTCCCAATTTTTGCAAATGAATTTATTCAACTAGAAAATGCTGTTTACCCAAAACAGTCTATGAGGCTTACTGGTCTGGTGAACCCGGAGAATACCAGATGGACTGTTCTTGTAAGATGGATTCTGAAAAACTTGAGGAACAGTTAAAGGTGATAGGCCTATATAATGCTATCATGTGTACCGCTTATGGTTTTAGGCCAAACCCAGATTTATTCTTGGCATTAGCGGAAAGGTATAATTACCGTACTGGCACTTTCATGACTCCAAGAGGCGAGATGGGATTCGCCCTCCATGAGATGGCATATATTTCTCAGCTGCCAACAGGAGATTTGCCATATGAAGAGTATATTCCTTTCATTGATGAAATGAATAAAATCTCCGATGCCAACCCACTGGTTCTTCATGTATTTGAAGAATTAATGTGCCATTACAGTATATGTAAGGCTTTTTATAAGGCACAAGGTGGAGAGGGAGATTCCAACTGCTATTCTTCCAAGTGGATGGCCTATTTATTCCAAGGCCGCACTGACGAAGTTCAGAAGAAGAAGAAGACTGATCAATATGTCGGAGAATTTAAACCCCTGAGTCAAGCTGAGATTGACAAACTAATCCGGGACACCACTCATGACGACATCATCATTGAAGAAGACGAAGGCACCTACAAAGCTGGTGATAGGTTGGAGACCTATATAAAGCAAGGTAGCCGGGAATTATCTGCTGAAGGTCATCTGGCCGGATTTATATCCCTATGGCTGAGAAAATTTGTAGTACTCGACACCTGTTCAGCAGACAGGATGCACAGAGGAGTTGTTTTTGTAGCAGTCCGTCTGACTTTCGGGTACAAGATGGATTTGCTGACAGCAATGACATGCCGTCTGAATGCTGGCTTAAGGGCATATACAGACAGGATGTTTGAATTGGCAAAGAAGAGGCTCACAACCTTTCCCCGGGTAGAAATGCCCTTTATATATTTATTTGGGTGGCTGCTTCTCCATTTCGAATCTCTCATGAATGTTGGAATGGCTAGACCAGACGATACCTTTTTGGAAAGAAACAGTCACACACCCAAGTGGAAATATGACACTCTGACAGACTGTAGAACCATATTAAACAGGGGAGAATTATGGAGTTTCACTTGTGTTCCTCCACCTGTTGGTTATGAAACTACGCCTGGGAAATTGATTGATGGCATTGGTGCCAATGAGTTAGATGATATTCAACATGAATGGCTGAAGAGGATCAGGCCATCTCACTTAATCTGTCGCCGTGACAACGTCACCTATCTGGAGCCATATCTTTCGAGTAGGTTTGCTCGACAATTTGGCTATGATCAGTTGCATGTAGGAAATGCAACGACATGTTTTGGCTACCAAGGCGGATTAATCGATGGCGCTAGAGCTTGGATATACTATATTGCTAAAGGTACCGGAGCTACCTTTTCCATGCTAGATCCGGTTACTCATCGGAGAGGAGCTAGAATATTGGCATCTTATGCCAAATTCTATGTATCGGCTAATACCTTCGATGAAAAATTCAGCATCTTAGGTAGAAGCTTCATCCATGTTGATAAGAGATCAACCAAATCAGCCCTGCCAAGAGATTGTCATGACCGAGAAGATCCTTTGGCTACTGATGAAGTTTATGATGAAGTTTTAGAGAATTTCTTCTCTGATGAACTTCATCAGCCATTACATGTACCTATTGGAAGTGCTGAAGAGAGTGTATCTGCCGACAGTACACCGAAAAGGAAGTGGGGCAAGGATGCTTCTGGGCCTGCTCAAAAAAGGGTTACTCGGGCAGAGGCTCGTAATCGTGGAAGACGAATCAGAGATACGGACGAAGCAGGTAGTGTCTCCAAAGATGATTATCCTACTATTCCACTAACAAAAAGAATATGAAGGAAAGTGATAGTTTCAAAGACTAAATCCGTAATTTGTCTCGATGCAGAGAGTCCCACCAATCGTGCCGAGCGATTGGCTTTAGAAAAGCAAGCTGCCTTTGCTTTTTCTGTAAAGACAGTACCTATTGAAGAAGATATGCCTGAACCTGCTGAACCATCTATGCCTTCTGATATGGAGTCGATTCCGCCAACGGCCGATGATGCGCAGGTGATTAGTCAACCCACGGTAGAGGCCGAAAATCAGACTAAAACAGCTAATGACTTACTGATTTCGAGAGAATCAGTGAAGGAAGCCACTACTCTCAAGCCAATTGCTGAAGTTTCGGAGAGCAATAAGAGTGACGACGAACAGGTTGACTATGAACCTTCGTCTCATTCTTTTGAAGAAGAAGACATGGAGATAGACGATGAGTCACCATCTAAAACTCCAATTGATGTACTGAAGACAATTGGTCAACATTCAGGGTTGACTCCAGAGCCGGAGAAACATCTAGAAATAGAAGTTCAAGTTCCGAGTACTTCTGAGGCGGGCAGCAGTAAAATAAATCCAGTGTTAGAAAGCACTCTGAACAGACTACGAGCTGGACTGAATGATCCGAAAGAAACAGAATATGAACCAGCTTCAGGTAATATTTTATTCAGCAAAGTTTTGTTTTTTCCTTGCTTTATTGTCTTTTAATTTTGATCATGCTTTTTGGATCCCAACAGTTGTAAGAACTGCACCGGCAATGAGCTCGACTCAAGCCCCACTTGTCCAGACTGATATGGGTGAGGGGAGCTCACATTTGCCTAGTTCCCCAAAAGCACCCACTTCAACTCCCAGAATAGAGGCTCCTCCTGCTCCTTTCTTTACAGTTGCAGCGACTCCCGATTTTGAAACAGGGATAGCAAAGGTCATGGGGATGTATTCAGATATTATTTATTCATACCTGGATACATTCTCAAGGCGACTTATGAAGGATGAAACTATGCCTTTTTCGAGTCTTCGAGCGGCGATTAATTTCCCGCTTTTAGCTTTGAGACAGGCTGGTTATGAGACCCAGTGTGTCTTCTTTGAGCATCTCCTGAATGATTTAGAAGCAACCATCCATAAGTACTGGAAGATCAAAAAGAAGGATATATCTTTGACTGCAGCTGAGATTGCCCAGTTGGAAAATGAAGCTCAAGCTCAGCATACTGCTTTGAAAGAATTCCTCGCTCTGTCTTCTGAAGAGTTAATGGCGAAAGATGAAGAAATAATAACCACTCGTCAGAATATGGAGCGTCTGGAGAAAGATGAAATCTCAAAAGCTGAAGAGCTTAAGGAGTTGAAAGAGGAGCTGGCTCGTCTTCAGGAGCGAATTGCCTCCATAGAAAAAGAGCAATCGGAGATTGCCACTGCTCGTATATCTGAAGTTGAACGCTACCAACTTTTATAGCAAGAGCGGGAACTGATGCAGGCTAACCAGATTGAAGAAACAAACCGTCGTAGCTTTATTATCACGGATTATGACCAACGAATGGTTGGAGTTGAAGCAGCAGAGCGAATCCACAAAGCTCATGAAGAAAAGATGAATAATGTAATTGTTCGTATTCAAGAGATAATTACTCCTCCTAAATAGATCTTTTACATTTTTCATGTGTTGAATTTTTTTGATACCCACTTGTAATCAATATTTTGACTTTGAAGAAATGAATATCTTGACTTGATTTCAATTCTGTGGACGATATTTTTGTAGAAAATATGTTCAGAGGTAAATAATACATGACATATTTCAATAGAATAGAATATACAAATAAACTTTGTAATTCTATCAGATGATATTAAACCAAAGATAATTTTAGTTTAATACTGATTTAGAGAAAATAGAATTCAGATATAAAGATATCTTTGGATTCTATTTTCCATGATCTTTGAACTCGAAAATCAAAAGACTAGATATCATTTTCATAGAATAGAAAATATGATACTGAGATAGAAAATTCAGAGGTAATATGGACGTGATTTTCTATATAAGATCTTTATTAAATCCACTGGGAATCTAATAAGACAGAATATCAAATTCTCTGGGAAGATGATACGTGTTAGAATATCAGTTTCCACTGGGGATAACGATATCGAGATAACTTTTGTAGGGAAGAATTAACTCTGATTTTATATTTGCTGGGGAATAATGAAAATATTATACATTGATGAAATTTATACATAATATTTCTTTAAGAATTTGCCATTGATAGGCATCATCGTGACTTTTCCATCCATAGAGGCAAGCTGATATGCTCCATTAGAGAAGACTTTGTTTACTACGAATGGGCCTTCCCATTTCGCGTCGAATTTGCCTTTGCTCATATGCGTCATAGTCATAGGACGTCTGACGGTAAGGACCAGTTCTCCCTTCTGATATGCTCTGACTTTCACTTTCCGGTTAAAAGCTTTTGAAATTCGGGCCTGATACAGCTCGATATTTTGTTGAGCATACAATCGCTTTTCATCTAGAGCTTCCAGCTCTTGAAGTCGAAGACGATCATTATTTTCTGTTGTAAGTTCATTGGAGATTACGATTCTCAGAGAAGGAATCTGGATCTCAAGGGGAAGAACAGCTTCACACCCATATACCAAAGAGAAAGGCGTACATCCAGTCGCATTGCGAACTGTGGTACGGTAGGCCCATAAACATTCACCAAGCTTCTCGCTCCAGTTGCGTTTGTTGGAAGAAACAAACTTTTTCAAGATTTTGATGATCGTTTTATTGAAAGCTTCTGCCAATCCATTAGCTGCTGGATTATATGCGGTAGAAGCTAAATTATTGATTCGATGGTCGTCGCAGAATCGAATAAATTTTTGACTGACGAACTGCGGTCCGTTATCATGAATAATACGCCGAGGAACACCAAATCGATAAATGACATGATGTTTGACGAAGTTGATGACATTAGAAGTTTTGACTTCAGATAACGGGATTGCTTCAGCCCATTTGGAAAAGTAATCGGTTATTGCTAGAATAAACCGATGTCCTTTTGATGATGGTGGATTGATAGGACCAATGACATCTATGCCCCAAGCCTCAAAGGGCCATGATGCCGCTGTTGGGTGTAAGAACTCTGACGATTGATGGATAAAGTCTGCATGAATTTGACAGGCTTTACATTTCCTAGCATATTGAATGACGTCAGCCACCATCGTGGGCCAATAATAATCCATACGTCGGATACGATCTTGAAGTTTTGGACCTGGTTGGTGGGCTCCGCATATACCATCATGTGCTTCACAAATTATCTGTTGCGTTTCTTCACCAGCGATGCATCGGAGGAGAAGATCGTCATAGGACCGACGATATAGTGTCTTCGTTGTATGATTATAATAGAATCTGAGAGATCGACGCCGGATAGACGCTGCTTCGCTCGGATTATCAGGAAGTATGTCATACAATACAAAGTCTAAAAACGGATGTCTCCAGTCTTCAGTTATGGCTTCTGTTTTGCTAGAAAAGATATTTTCCATAGTAGAATCGGAAGAAGACGAGGACACTCTGTCAAACTTTAATCCAGTATTAAAGTCAGAAGAAAGTTCATCAAGGTTGAGAGAATTTTCGTCTGGATTATGAGGAAAACCCAAAGCCAAATTATTCTCAACGTAGAATAGTTCTCGGTTATGAACCACTATCACTTGCTGACGTCTGATTGGTATGGCTAACACAGCGGCAAGATTAGCCAAAGCATCGGCTTCTGCATTACAGGCTCGTCGAACATGTTCAATAAAGAAACCTTCAAAGGAGGATGCCATAGAGAGTGCTGCTCGATGATAAGGTATTAAATCCTGATGACGGACTTCATACGTTCCTCTGATCTGATTGATGATAAGCTTGGAGTCTCCATAAACTTCTAAATATTGAATATTCAGATGTTTAGCAAGTTGAAGACCGATGAGCAACGCATTGTATTCGGCTACATTGTTTGAACATGATTGATCCAGAGAATAAGCCCTCTGAATAGTTAGTCCTTCTGGAGATACGAGAACAATTCCAACTCCAGCGATAATATCGCCATTAGGACCTATTCTAGATGCTCCATCAAAGAATAGACGCCAGGTAGGAGTTTCTTCAGAAATCAGATTTGAATCCAGAACTTCATCTAGAATCTCATCATATAATTTAGAATCTTCTGGAACCGCATGAGCTGCCAGAAAATCAGCAAGAGCCTATCCTTTAACTGACTTCTGAGGAATATAATGCATGTCGTATTGAGCTAACAAGATTCTCCAATTAGCTAGTCTGGAGTTGAGAATACCGGGTTTCTTTATCATAATCCTGATGGGATTCACTCTGGAAATGACGTGAATCGTTTGACCAATAATATAATGTCGCATCTTCTGAACAGCAAACATTAATGCTAGGCATTCTTTCTCGATTGGAGAATAATGCGGTTCAGCACCTGTCATTGTGCGACTGAGATAATAAATAGCCTGTTCATGGCCATCTTTATTTTTCTGGGCGAGTAATACACCGAAAGAATGATCCATGGCTCGAACATATAGAAGGAGTGGTATTCCCGAGACGGGAGGTACCAAAACCAGAGGGTTCATGAGATACTGTTTGATATCGTCAAATGCTTTTTGACATTCTTCGTCCCAGATGAAATATACACCTTTCTTCAGAAGTTTGTTGAATGGTCTGCAGCGTCCTGATAAGTTGGAAATGAATCTCCTGATATAAGCAATTCTTCCTTGAAATCCTCGTAGCTCTTTTAAGGTGCGTGGAGGACGCATCTCTTGAATGGCTTCGATCTTCTCGGGATCCACGTGTATACCTTTAGCGGTAATGACGAAGCCGAGAAATTTGCCACTAGAGACGCCTAGGAAGGACTTAGTAGGGTTCATTTTAAGTTGATGCTGACGCATTAAATCAAAGATAGTCTTCAAATCTTGGATATGATCCTCCTTTCGTCGACTTTTAACTGCAATATCATCAACATAGCATTCGACTATTTTTCGAAGATGTTCGCAGAATATAGTACTCATTGCTCGCTGATATATTGCTCCTGCATTTTTGAGACCAAACGGCATCACTGTATAACAGTATGTACCGATCGGCGTTCTGAAGGAAGTATGTTTCTCGTCATCTGGAAACATTTTGATTTGATTGTACCCCGAATACCCATCCATGAATGACATTCGTTCGAAACCACATGTGTTATCGATCATGACGTCGGTAATTGGAAGAGAAAACTCGTCTTTCGGACAAGCCGCATTGAGATCGCAAAAGTCTATACAGACTCGGATCTTGCAGGTCTTTTTGAGGACAGGAACGATGTTAGCCATCCATTCAGGATGTTGTTCCTCTCGAATAAATCCGAAAGCCATAAGCTTGTTGACTTCAGCTTCAATCGCATCCATAATGTCTGGACGAAATCGTCGTTGTTGTTGTTTGACCGGTTTAGCATTTGGCATGATATTAAGTTTGTGCGTTGCGATCTTCGGATCCAGTCCTGGCATATCCTCGTAGCTCCAGGCGAAAACATCGATATAATCATGAATAAGCTTGATCATGTCTTGCTTATCTATTTCTGAAAGACTTTCGCTGATGAATATTGGTTTGGGGGACCCCTCTTCACCAACATCAATTTGGATCAATTTATCTTCAGTGGGAGGTTCTCTTTGTTCGAACCTGAATTCTCATTGGTTATCTAATCTTTGAGCCCATTATTCTGATTCGGATGATATTTCAAAATCATCCTCATCTTCATCATTTTCTTGCGGGCCATCGGCAGAAACCATATTGATGGATAAAATAGAACGATGAAGATCGTCAATGCTTGTGTCAGAATTCCAAGAGAGAGAATCGGAAGATTCAGATCGTTCGTCTTCATCGGATTCTGAATCCTCATGGACTGCGTTGATAAAGGGGGTAGGAGCAATGTAACCTAAACCACATTTTGTCCTTCCATATTTTAATGGAGGAATTCGAACAGCCATTCTTCTTCCTTTTCCATTATTGAGGCTGGTTCTGAAGTCATAACCCATATTCTTGATGATATTTTTGGACTGCTGACTATAACGACGTAGTTGTAATCTTCCAGTATCGTCGTTTTTGTCATCTTCTTCCAGGTTAGGAGGATTCTGGGGTCCTTTATAGAAGAATATTGGATTTTCTCCTAACTTTCTAATAGGGACCACGAAGTATGATCTTTGTATAGACTCTAATGATACTTCTGTGTGAAGAGTTTGAACAACTCCTATAGTTAGTGGCTCTAAGCTATCTAGCAATTGTAAATAACTTTGTACATGATTACAGACATCAATATACTGTAAAGAAGATGCTTTATTAATATCAGATGCTGTATTTACAAAAGAAGGCTGAGCCTTATCAGACTTAGTCAAATTAATGACTAAAGGGGGAGAAGAAGAGCGATCAGAAGTTTTGTTTCGATTAAGATCGATAACAAAAGGCTCAGAAGAGGTGAGCTCCCTTGAAGAAGATCGTGGATAAGTAGTACGTCCACTGACTGGAATGACTAGAGTATCTGGTCTAGACTGAGAAGATGGAGGGGGAGTGGTGTGTCCACTGACAGGAATTATCAGCGAACTTTGTGGAGCTTGAGAAGACAATACAGTAATACGTCCACTGACAGGAATTATCAGTGAGCCTTGTGGAACTTGGGAAGGTAATGAAGTGGTACGTCCACTGACAGGAATTATCAGTGAACCTTCTTCAGATGGTTTAGGAGACTGCGGATGAGTGATACGCCCTTTTACAGGAATAACAAAGGTGTTGACTTTTGATGTCTCATCGTCGTCATCCATAGCTTGCAAGACTTTTGAGTATTCATTTTTGTACATGCGAGAGTCATTGAAATAAGCTTCGACTCCTCTGAATGGATAGAGATCTGTAACTTCCTTTTGAACCTCTCTATTATCATCAACATATTTGAAGCATTGATGAAGAGTCGAAGGAACAATATTATGTTCATGCAAGAATGGTCTCCCCAATAGAGCATTATATGAACAATCATGATTGTCGATGATGTAGAAAGTAACTTTAGTGCGAAGATTGCCTATTTGAAATTTGAGGCGAATCTTGCCCAAAGGCTCACTTTTTTCTTGATTGAATCCCAGGATGGTAGTGATAGTACGGGAAAGACTATGCACGGGTATTTTCAGTGCATCTAGCATAGTCTTTGGCATAATACTGAGAGCGGATCCTGGATCAATCAGTAGACGATCAACCTTCATAGAATTGACATATCCTGTATAATATAAAGGACGGTCATGTCGATTATCCTCTAGTAGCATATCGTCTTGCGTAAAGGTAATGTTTGGAATTAATTCCAATACATTATGACAATAAAGACGAGAGACTGGTTCTGTTTTCGACTTCTTGAGCAAAGTCAGGCATGTTTCTGCTTGCAACAGCGCTTCACTCAGAGTTTCTCGAGTCTCTTTAGAGAGGCGTAAGAGCTCGAAGATTGACAATTTAGCTGGTGTATTGGCTAGTTGAGCCAATATATCAAAATTATAAGGCCTTTCCAGTCCTGTAGGAGATGACTTCTTCAATGGTTTGTCGAAGTGGACTTGTTGTTTGCCTTTGTCAGCTGCTGTTGGTTTAGAAGGAACCGTCTCAACATGAACATTTGAAGGTTCTTCATTAGAGATTGGAGTTGTAACCGGAGGGACATCAGAAGTTTCTTCAGGAATTTTAGCATAATCTTTTAGATATATTTTTCCTGACCGAGTTCCGGCAAGAACTTCGACTTCAGGTTCAGGGTTTATCGAAACCATGTTGCAATTCTTCATTTTGTTCTTGGTTCTTTTGTGTTTGATGAGAGCTTCATTCCAGAAACCAAGGCCAACACGAGATTGATTATGTCTCATAGTGATGGCTAAAGGTGCTTGGAGTCCTTTGCCTGAGTTTAAACCAGGAGCAGTGGCTACATCATAACCCATCTTCGCCATTAATTCACGAGATTGTGAACTATATAGGTGGAATACAGGCTTGTATCTATCTTCAAACTGAGGTACAACTTTTACCTCCATAGGGGGTGAATTTCCTGCCAAGATAAAAGTAGGGGTTAGAGAAAGATTGGGTGTGATACTAGAAGTCACATTGCATGACTTAGTCTTTCCAGGCTTCTTTTTAGACAAAGGAGTCTTTCGAGGAGAAGAGGAAGGCGTCTCGAACTCCGTCATTAAATCCGGGTGAATCCACATGATCTCTCCCTTTTTAGTTGTGACAGGAACAAGTCCTTCATTCTGTGCTGGTAGGATGTTCACAACTTCCAGAGTTGCTTTGGGGATAGGAACAATCCCACTTTCCACCATTAATGGAGGAAAGTCACCAAACTGCATTGAAATCACATTTGCTGTGACTGTCTTATCTTTAGGTGTCAGTATCACAGCTCCTGATTTAATCATTTCTTGGATCTTTCCTTTTAATATATAGCAAGACCGGATTGTATGACCCAGCATTCTATGATATGGACAGTATTTTGGATGATCCGTCTTGTTGGCTTTATCAGGCTTTTTGATTTCTGGCAATTGAATCTTGTTACCTTTGAGCAAGCATTCAAAGATACCCTGAACATCGTCATCGTCGAAAGAATACTCTTCCTTCGGCCGAGGAGGTCTCTGTTGTTGATTTGTTGGAGCTGGGGTAGCTTGGGTAGCCTTTGTCTCTTGACTATTGCTCTGGAGATTGACTTCAAGAGCCTCTTTTCCTTTACGATTGTTGGGTCGAGCACTATTGCTAGCACTCTGATTTGATTCTTTGGGAGTCATTTGTACCCCCAGGCCTTTGAAGGTTTTAGTACTGACTTCGGCAGCTTTGGCACTGACGATAAATGAAGGCCAATCTTGGAACTGAGTGAACCCTGTCCACATGCTGATAATTGGTAAGAGATTCGACTTGCAAGTGTCGATAGTAACAGCATCAGGAGTTCCGAGAGGCATTTTGAGGGCTTCTCTTCTGAATCTTTCAATAAAGTCCTCAGTAGTTTCATTATTTTTCTGTTTAATTCTTATGAGGGCCGACATGGTCATGTCATTGAGCCCTTCATAGAACCGTTCAAGAAACATTTGTTTAAAACCGGCAAATGAGGTAATGCACCCATCAGGGAGACTTTTATACCATTCATAAGTCGTTCCCTTGAGACATCCAACAAATACCCGAGTAAGGAGGGCGTCACTTGGTTGTAGCTGGTCAGTCATCACTTCAAAGTGATTAATAAATTGACTTGGAGAAGTGGTTCCATCAAAGAATGAGATAGTAGGTGGCTTGTATTTAGGAGGATATGATACTTGCTTCCATTCTATCGGATAAGGTTGCTTGATACCAAACCTTTGTAAACCATCCTTCTGTTTGAATGCCTCAAATTGAGTTCGGAGATTCCTTAATTCTTCAGTGACAACTCCAGAAGATTGTGGAGTTGTAGCTTGTTGAGTGTAATTGGGGGGAGGGACTGTAGCATAAGTACCACCCCCAGCTCCGGACTGACTTGGAATGGGTTGTACAGGGATATTAGACTGTACCCCCAGAATAGTAGAGGGTTCCGGGTTTGGGGCAACAGGAGTATTTAATACCACTGGTGGTACTGTTGTTTGAACTTGCTGAGTTCGTTGCTGAGCTTGCATAAGAGTATGCATAGCATTCAATGTATCTGCCATAGCTCGCAACTGTTGTTCCAAGGAAGAAATCCTCTGTTCATGAGCTTCAGTGCTAGTCGAAGGCTCTTGATTACCATCTACCATATAAGCGGTAATTGTTCGAGGAATAGACGATGAAACAGTTTGTTCTGAATCATCGCTGTGAGAATCAGTCTCTTTCCTGGGACTATTTATGGGAGTCAATAACGGGAAGTTGGACTCTCCAAGGAAGTCCTCTGTGATCTCCGGATTATCACTTGGATGAGAAGAAGAAGTGACCCTGGTCGAGGCTCCGGTCTTGGATCGGGTGCCAAGGTAAACACCATCTTCAGAATCTGACATAGCATCAGATCGTATTCTACCTCCAATATTTCTAGAGGTCATGTTGACAGAAGCATAAAGAGGTTCATCTTCGTCCAGTATTGGTTCATATTGAATCCGTTCGAATACGGATCGTCTTTTCGGTGAACAACAACACTGAATCACAACCCGAGGTTGGAAGTTACAACCATGCTTTTCATGGCAAATATGAGCAATGTCATAGCCAGATGGAGTGTCGATTCTCCGTTTGTTTTGCAAATGTTCCCGGAGATCTGTAGGAACAGATTGGGAAGTACTTGAAGATAGTTTCTGTGTAGAAACTTGTCTTTTATTCTTCTGTCTTCTCGGTTCTTGAGTGTATAAAGACCGATTAATTTGAGCGATATAGTTCTTGGCATATTCTGCATCAGGGTCTAGTATACTTGTCTCAGTTTGATAAGGCTTCTTATACCGGAAGTGGAACCGAGATGATTTCGGTTAAGCTTGTTACGAAGATCCGTAGGAGATATGACTTTAGTATCAGTCTTGGATACTTGTAATTTGCCTTCCTCAGATCGGGAAATTTTGAGAGACGGAAGATGGACATTATTCCGACTGGAAGTCGGTAATAATCCATCTTTAGAGGAAGTAGCCAAAAGGCGTTTTCCTTTGTTTGATCTAGTAAAAGTACTAGTCAAAATAACTCCAAAGGTAAAGACCTTAGGAGTGGAGGAGTTGACTAAAGAGTCTTTCTCCTTGGTTGGCACAAGATGTGCAATTTGTGGGGGAATCATTTGTATGTTCTGTGGAAGAGAACCCCCAGCCTGATTTTGAGAAACAGTCAAAGGACTGTATTGGTTGGCATACGCTGACTTTAGTTTGGAATTCTGGTCATACGCTGCCTTTCTACTAGCATACGTTGGCTTTGGCTTAGCGTACGCTGCCTGCTGTTGGCTTTTGTTGTACGCCACCTTTGCCGTACGCTGCCCTTTGTCTGCCCTTCATCCTCCATTAAATGTATGCTGTGCTGTCATTCAAGAAATAATAAAATATTCTCTGAGCGTACGGCCTTTGGATGAGCGTATGGCTTTGACTGAGCGTATGGCCTTGAGCGTACGGCTTTTGCTGAGCGTATGGCCTTGAGCGTATGGCTTTGGCTGAGTCTCATGTCAGCGTGTCATAATTTTTCACACCCTACAGTGCACAAATCAGAATGGAAACACTCACTTCTGATTATACTAAGTTGTATGACACTTCCAAAAGATTGGAAATTAGGTTAGGAAAACAGCCTGAGCCTGCTGCTTCCTATCCTAACACGTGTCACTTACCGAAAAATCGAAACATTCCCAAGCCAAACACTGTCAGACCTAACCCTATCAAACCTTTACCCCAAAAGGTTAAGCCCAAACAGGATTATAGGCATGGTTTCTTCTATACTAGAAAACCTAAACCTACCAACCATGCACACCACTCGGCTTTCAACACTCGATATGCAAAATGTTATTATTGTGGCCTCATTGGTCATATTTCATCTGCATGTAGAATCAGAAAGCTTGTTGATTTAAATATTTATGCTTGGATACCAAAGGCTAACATTTCAGGACCCTACAAGAAATGGGTACCAAAAGTTTCATCTGTAAACTATTTTGTAGGTGGAACACCTTTCACATGCTAGAAGCAAATGGATCCTCGACAGCGGTTGCTCACGGCATATGATCGGTGACGCTACCCTATTTGCAACACTGTCGAGGAAAAAGAAGGAAGGCTATGTTTCCTTCGGTAATAACTTGAAAGGGTATATTATTGGTATCGGTGATGTTGGTAAGTCTTCCTATCTTGTGATTAAGGATGTCTGTCTGGTTACCGAGTTGAAACATAATCTACTCAGCATAAGTCATCTAGCTGATCATGGTTATGGCATCAACTTTGGCAAAGACAAATGTATTATAGTTGATAGCTCAACTGGTAATACTATCTTTGAAGGTATCAGGGAAGACAACATATATGTTTTCTATTTGTTGGAAGAAACTAACATTTCAGGTAGATGCTTAATGGCCAAGAGTGATGAGAGTTATCTGTGGCATATGAGACTCGGTCATGCTAATATGGATACGATCTCAAGATTATCCACAAAGAAGCTAGTACGCGGTTTACCGGATATTATATTCAAGAAGGATTCGGTATGCAGCCAATGTGAAAAGAACAAAGCTACCAGATCCACATTCAAGTCAGTAAATGCAGTATGTACTACTAGACCTCTACAATTGCTTCATATGGACTTATTTGGTCCTAGCAGAGTTGCTAGCCTCGGAGGTAAGCTTTATGCTTTCGTAATTGTAGATGATTTCTCTAGATACACGTGGGTATACTTCTTGACACGCAAGAATGATGCATTATCTGAATTTGTCGCCTTTTGCAAGAAAGTACAGAATGAAAAAGGTTACATGATCACTCGAATCAGAAGTGATCATGGAGGCGAATTTGAGAATGCTGATTTTGAGCAATTTTGTGACACACACGGTTTTGTACACGAGTTCTCCTGCCCTAGGACTCCACAACAAAATGGAGTTGTGGAACGTAAGAACAGAACTCTAACCGAAATGGCCAGAGTGATGTTAAACCAGTTTAGTCTACCCAAATATTTCTGGGCTGAAGCTGTCAATACAGCTTGCTTCGTTCTCAATAGAGTTCTAATTCGACCCAAATTAAAGAAGACTCCATTTGAGTTATGGTTTGATAGAATTCCATCTGTTTCATACTTTAGAATATTTGGTTGTAAATGCTTTATTCTTAATACAAAAGGCAATTTTGGAAAATTTGATAAAAAGGCCGATAAAGGTATATTTTTAGGTTATGCGGCCAAGAGCAAAGGATACAGAGTCTTCAACAAACGAACCATGATCATCGAAGAGTCAATCAACGTCACTTTTGATGAACTAAATCAAATGACTATCGATGACAGTGATGAAGATCTGCCTGCATCAAGCTCAATATCAGCTGATCCTCAACCAAGCTCTGCACTAGCTGAACCTCCTAGAGAAGATCCAGGAACCAGCTACCTTCAGAATCTACCGAAAAGGTTGAAATTTACATCTGATCATCCCAAAGATTTGGTAATTGGTGATATTACCAAAGGAGTAAGTACTCGTACATCCAGTAGAGATATTGTTTCTAGTGTTGCATTTATTTCACAGCTAGAACCCAAAACTATTGATGAAGCATGTAGTGATAGTTTTTGGATAGATGCTATGCAAGAGGAATTAAACTAATTTGAACGGAATCAAGTTTGGGAACTTGTTCCCAGGCCTATTGATCATCCGGTCATTGGCACCCGTTGGGTATTCCGAAATAAACTAAATGAGAATGGTTTAGTGACTCGTAATAAGGCTCGAGTCGTAGCTCAAGGATACAATCAAGAAGAAGGTATCGACTACGATGAGACTTATGCCCCAGTTGCGAGATTAGAATCCATTCGCATGTTATGTGCATTTGTATGTTTTCATGATTTCAAACTATTTCAAATGGATGTCAAGAGTGCTTTTTTAAATGGTTTTATAAAAGAAGAAGTTTTTGTAGCATAACCTCCAGGTTTCACGAATTTCAAAAACCTTGATCATGTTTTCAAGTTGAAGAAAGCCTTATACAGTTTAAAACAAGCCCCTCGTGCTTGGTATGATCGTCTAAGCTCTTTTCTACTTGACAATGGTTTTTCAAAAGGCAAGGTTGACACTACACTGTTTATTAAGTCTTTTAATGGCAAACTTCTTTTAATTCAAATCTATGTTGATGATATTATATTTGGATCTACTGATGAATCTCTGTGTCAAGAATTTTTTTAAGTGTATGCAGAATGAGTTTGAAATGAGCATGATGGGAGAGCTGAAATTCTTTCTCAGATTGCAAATCAAACAAACTGATAATGGGACATTTATAAATCAAGCCAAGTACACAAAAGACCTGCTAAAGAAGTTTGATCTGGACAATGTCAAACCTATTGGCACTCCAATGGCAACTTCAACAAAGCTTGATTCAGATGAACAGGACAAGCCAGTCGACACACGTAAGTATCGAGGTATGATTGGTAGTTTACTTTATTTAACTGCTAGTCGTCCAGATATAATGTTTAGTGTTTGCCTGTGTGCACGTTTTCAAGCTAACCCAAAGGAATCACATCTGTCCGCAGTTAAGCGTATCTTTCGATACCTTAAGGGCACTTCTTCTGTTGGCTTGTGGTATCCCAAAACTAAGTCCTTTGACCTTATTGGTTATTCGGATGCAGATTTTGCTGGATGCAAAGTTGATAGAAAAAGTACCAGTGGCACATGTCATTTCTTAGGCAAGGCTTTAGTCTCATGGTTTAGTAAAAAGCAAAATTCTGTAGCCCTATCAACAACAGAGGCTGAGTATATCGCCGCAGGACGTTGTTGTGCTCAGATTTTGTGGATGAAACAAACCCTAGAAGACTATGATTTATTTTACACACATATTCCTATTTTCTGTGATAACACGAGCACTATTAATTTGACTAAGAATCCAGTATGTCACTATCGTACTAAACATATCGAGATTCGACATCACTTTCTTAGAGATCATCATCAAAATGGAGATATAAACCTTGTGTACATAGATACTGAAAATCAACAAGCTGACATCTTCACTAAACCTCTAGCGGAAGATCGTTTCAATTATTTACGTCGAGAATTAGGAATTTTGGACGTCAATAATATTAATTAATTTTGTTTTATAATTATATATCATTATGCAAAAACTGTATTAGAGACAAGCCAATAAAGAGTCTGTCTGTCACCACAACTACGGTTGAAGCGAAGCGGTACTTAAGAGTTCTCCGGTGAACCTCCGCCAGCTGGGAAAGTACTCCTACAGCTAATCTGAAACAGTCGCTGTGTAACGACATTTAATCTATAAAATAATATTAGTTATGTTAATTGAAGTTGAAATGACTAATCTTTGAATTAAATATTTGAAATGAGACAATGAAAAAGAATGGCAAAAATCAACTATAAAGAACCCTAGGCGAATTCGGCCAGAGCTCTGACCGAATTCGGCCCGAGTTCGGTTGAGGGTGTCAAGTTATATATACAGAACCCGAGAAGCCTTTCTTCTTCATTGCTTCCAAACTACATCACAACAGCAGCAGCAGCCGCGAAGGAGCCCCGAACCCTAGCTTTTCACCACCCTCCTTCTTCCAATCCAAGTGGTAAAATCAATCCAAAATTTGGATTCGTGCGGAGTTCGTCGTTCTCTTCGACATACTTTGATTTTGGGAGGTATAACCACATCCTTCTCCACTTTTCAATTAGTGCATTTTTACTTCAATTTGCACAAATGGCACCTAAATTCAATCCTTCAAAGAGGAAGAAGACGAACCCCAGTGAGGAAGGGTCATCTTCGCATCCGCATACGGATTCCCTCTTCTCGCCGGTCCAAACGAACGACGGCGCGTTCGACGGGTTTTTCTTTCAAACCCTAGACCAAGCCCTACTGTGGTATGGAGACTTCTCCATGAGATCCATATGCACAGGTGCTCCAGTCAAATGGACTGTATTTCCTGATCATCGTCATTTCTTTGAGGCATTAGGGTTACATCTTTTTGTTAAAATCTGCTTCCCTATAGCAACTAATGCCATTAGATTATTTTATTGCAATCTCATATTAAACACTTTTGATGTGAGCACTCGTGTTGGAGGTATTGATATCAATTTCAATGATGACCTCTTAGCGGAGATCCTTGGTATCCCTAACGAAGGTGAACCGCTAGTTGACATCACTGAATTTGATTTCCTCGATGGCACGACACTCGCCAGTTTCAAAGGGAAACTCTGTGCACCTGATAGAGTACACTCTGGAAAGTTCAAGGCTAACAACCTGAACTTGTTTAACTATGAATTGCATAGCATCATCTATTCCACTATCCTTCCAAAATCTACTTCAAAGAATGATGTGACTTCTCTTGAGCTGTCCACCATGTACCATATTCTTAAGGGGATTCCATTTTCTGCCCCTAAGACCATGATTTAGATGATGGGTCGTTGTCGTGCAAGAGATAGAAATCTCTCTTACGCGATGATTCTCCCACGCATCTTTCAGCGCTTCGATATCGATCTGTCGACTTGTACTCAGGACCCTGAGTCCAAGTTTCTTCAGTTATCTCGTCGTAGCATGACTGCTTCAGCTCCACCTCCTGCTCCTCCTACTGCACCTCCTCCACCACCTCATCAGTATGCCATGACATTTGAGGGCATACATCAGCACTTATCTGCTTTGCACGTCTCGATGACGGACATGGCTCGCGAGCGTGAGTTCCGCGACGTCACCCGTTATCAGGCGCTTGCAAATTCCTTAGCTGATCTTCGTTTTGCCCAGACTGGTCATTCAGCCGGTTCCATCCCTAGAGATCCAGCTTTCTCTGGTTACCGCTGTGAGGATGAGGCTGTTCATGCCTACTTCCATCCCGGTAACGCATATGATTAGTACCGTTCTGACCGTGCTCCTCCTCGTGATTATGTTGGTGAGTTCTATGCTGGCGCCCCTCCTCATCCTTCTGGCGCTGGTACCTCTGGAGCTGGTCCTTCAGGATATGCTGGTCGAGCTGATGATGATGATGAGGATGATGATGATGATGAAGAGATGTGACTATATGATTTTGAGTGATATTTTATTGTGCACTTGGAAATGCTCCGACATTCTAAGTTATTATCAGTACTTTTTGATTATTATTAACACTTTCTAGTTTGCTTCAGTACTCTGTTATTTTCATGGACATGTTCATTATGCCTCAGTTTATGGCATTCCAGTTTATTTCAGCACTATGTTTCAGTTTCAGTTTATAATAGCACTATCTCTTATATTGCTTCATTCTTTATAGCTGCCTGTGAAATTACATGCCTTTAATGTTATATCATTCATAGTTTGTCAATTATCAAAATGGGGGAGATTGTTGGCCCATTTGGTCATATGGTCAACCTGATTTTAATAATTGATCAAACTCTGTCTGGATATACGAAGCTAGTCGGGACATCTCGAACTCTTGGACATGATCAAGAATGGCTATCCACTGAATTCAAGACCGAAGATCTGTTTGCCTATTCGAGTCTGTAATTCCTTATGCAATGTATTTTTTATTTTATTTGAGTCTAGAAATATGTTGTACACCGAGTCGTATAGGCAAATAGGCTACCCTTAAATGAGTTCAAAATGTTTTTAAAATGTTCTCTCAAAAAGGTTTACAAAAAAAGGTTTTCAAAAAGGTTTTCAAAAATCACCAAAAAGTTTTTTAAAACCCTAACTAAACCCTGACAGAACTCGGACCGAGTTCGGCCAGAGTTCGGTTGGTGGCCGTTTGATTTTTGAATCCTTGTTCCTTGGTCCTCCTGCAGTTACGGATTTGACCGAAATTTGCTCATAGAGTTCTGTCCGAATTCTGCCCAAATTCTGTCAGAAGTCTGCCTTTGGAACACCTATAAATAGAGAAGGATTTCGATCATTTCAACTCACTCATTCACTTTCAATCTTCTCTCTATCTAAAGCTTTCAGTCTTCCGAAGAGTTTTTCTAGAGCTTTCAATTTCAGATCCCAAGCCAATTACAATCCTCTAGTCGATTTGCCAGTACGGTACGGTCTAGAAGTTTCTGAGAGATTATAATTAGAAGGCTTGATTGAAGAATACCTCTTCACATTTGAAGTTAGACGAGTTCTTCGTATCAAAGCTCGCGTTGTAGAAGTTGCAAGGACTTCGTAAGAAAACTTGCTATTTTTCCAATAGTGGATTCAACTGGTAGCAAGAGTTCTACCGACTGGATTAGTCCTCAACAGAGGGAAACCAGTATACATCGCTGTCTTTGCGTTTGCTCTCTTAACTCTGCCTTTACTTTATTTTAGTTGTGATTAATATTCTGTGATTGTGCTGCTAACATTTTTAATTAGCATTATTCCGCTGCCAACTCTATTCACCCCCCTCTAGAGTATTACGCTTTACTATTTTGTTCCTACACATGTATCCAATTTTACATTTCAGACGTGTACTTTGGACATTATACTATATGAGACGACTTTTGTGTTTGGAGCATTTATGACTTTTATTACTTATAAAACTGCTAGCACATTTAGTCTTATCCTGTTGTCTTTAGAACAGCTTACTACGTTTTATATCAAACGTAGGCTGGGCATGACTCGGCCTGGCCCAATAATTTGGGTAGCGGGTCGTGACACGACTAGTATAGCTGCGAGGAATTCTAAATTTCATAATTAAGATATATATATCCAAAGTATGGTACGTTTCTGCTACGTCGGCTAATATGGATGCAATAAACTCCAGGTTTCATAACCAAGTAGATGTTTTATCTTTCCTGTTGTCCTTGTCAACATATGTTATCAGAAGATATCGTAACTCGGGCCATAAAATTTATCTCGATATGAAAATCAAAATCAATAACGAACCATCAAAATCAAACTCAATAACAAGGAGCAAGGGTGAACATAAATAAGAGGAAGGGATTCCAAATTGAAGTTCAAAATAAGATTCTCAAGGATCGTCCCAGGAATCTCTCAGGAAGTTCTACTGTGATTGAGTATCCTCTCATTCTAATACCCTATTTCTTATATTCTATCGCAGGCTCGCAGTAGTACAACTAAGACGTTGTGCTACCACGACATCGCATCAATGTAAATCTCGACCTGCATGGGCCACCACTAAAAAACGTGTCATGACCCACACCCAGTGGAAGGGCACGAGACTATGGGTACGTCCAGCCTACGCCACAGTGTCGGCGATAGAACACTGTTCTAGGTCTCAATAATATCTAAATACAGTATAAGTACCTGTACAGAATATACTCTCCAATTAGAGGACAATCCCAGGAAAATACAACTCAATCACAATATCTAAAGATGGATATTAGCACGAAATAGAATAGATAGAAAGATCTCAAGGTTCAATACAAATCTAGAATTTAAAAAGTTTAAGTGTTATCAACACCATACACAGAGTACGAAATAAATACATAATAAGGAAACTAAAAGACATCCAAACAGTCTTAGCAGTCTACTCTAAGCACTACTGGTGTATCCTCTAGAATAACTGGATCCTCCAAGTTCTTTGTAAAATTTTATCAACATATCTAGTCAGGATTAGAGCGAATACATAACTCAGAAAGCAGTTCCAAAATATGGTAGGAAATATAGAGCTAACAACAGAATAAAGTACATGACGTGCTGTAAAGAGAAGTACAGGAATACAGGAGATATAAATAAGTAAGCTGAGTACATGAAATAGAATAGAGAATCTATGAAATGTAATAAATACAAGTGTTTCATAGCACAAGATGATTATGTGATTGGTTTAGGTTGCACATGAGTAATTTATGGTAACTCCATTATACATGAGAGTATAATAGACATATATATGAGTACACTAGAGGGGTTTAATCACATAACCACTTCTGCTCCCCCTACCCCAATCAATACACAAGGATCCGATCACATTACGTTACGTACATGATTGTTAGTTATACATGAAGCACATGTGAGCACATGAGTGTACATGAGAGCACATAAGAGTACATGAGGTCATGCACCGATCCTGCTAGGGTCGTTCATCCTCGCTTTGATCCCTACGGGATCATTCGCCCTCGCTAAGGGGTGATGCCGTGCAAGCCTAAGTTGCGCTTGCACAAAGCAAGTATTGTATAAGCATGAAATTTTAGGCCAGAGTCTCTTTGCGCCATAAATTCTCATGCGCCCCACACTTATATACGCCAGAGCAGACAAGAGTACTCGGCGCAGCAGAACACAAATAAAGAGTATAAGACATCAAGAAACTAGGCTTTTATTTCATATGGAAGTCTATTACATGTCTAAGCTCTTTACAAAGGAAAATTCTTTTACAAAAGAGAAAGAAAATCCTAAAAAGCTACAGCCAGGCGCATCACTTGTCAGGTGCATCACTTGTCAGGCGCATCACTCAAGTGCTACAGCCAAGCGTATCATTCCAGCATCTCAGCGTAGGTGCATCTCCGTGCATAGTCAGAGTGAATCACTTCCTCGTCAGCATGCGGGCACTCTAGCAGGAGGAGTGGCTCTTGTAGCCTAACAAAATTGGGGCACGATAGCCCTGACATGCGGCTCTTCCAGTATAACAAAAATCGGGGCACGACCACCCCGATCTTTGGATGCAATAGGCACCTTCAGCCTGTGTCGAGACACGACGATCCTGATATTTGGATGCAACATGCACTTTCACAGGCTTATACGAAAACAGGGTCGATGGCGAAAGAACTAACTCGATGCATCTTCACCTTCGGAAGGAGCTCGTCGTCAAAGCTTCTTCGAATGAGGAGTTTGACGGTTCGCTAAAGTAGGGGGCCAACCGAGTTCATCTCTATTTTGGAAAAGACAAGTGAAGAATGGAAATAAGCTTCCCTTCATGCGGCTTTTTGTAGACTCGGGCAACCCACAACCGTGCGCCAAGTGTAAGCCTCTCTGACTTTCGTGTAATGAATTTATATTTACGGCAATAAATTTGCCTCTTCGAATTCAGCCAAGTTAAACAACCATTAACGCCTAGAAGAACTCAACAGATGGGCCAAAGAGGAAGCGACACATGGCAGATGCGTCGTCAACATCATGCTCCCCCTACCAATGCGTCCAGTAGGACATAGACCCATGCACCCAGATCAGAATTAACCGATGCGTCCCTTTCAAACTTGTCACCATCAAGCATTTAATGCTGAGTGACAAAGGCGGCAAGAGCCATCCAATCAGTCGCCTTTGTAGAAAATGAAAAGCCGCTGACATCAGCACCATCTTTATACTTTTGGTCGGCTATGGCTGTCCTTGCCACGTGGCCAATCGTTCATTCGCATGTGCCTCGTAGCCATGCGCCCAAAAGACTACATGCGCCTTAAAAGCCATGCATCCCCAAGACTTACTCCTGATCTCAAGACAGAAGACAAGTCTTTGCATGCACTTCCACAGCCATGCTCCCAAAAGCTCTGCATGTGCCTCAAAAGCCATGCGCCTGGACTTACCTATGACTCCTCGAAGTCATAGACCAAGTTACCCCATGCACTTGATCCTAGGCGCATCCTGATGTGAAGCTCTGCTGTCACGACCCGCACCCTAGAGTAAGGGCACGAGACGTGGGTACGTCCAGCTTACGCCGCAGTGTCGGTGGTAGAACGCTGTCCTAGGTCACAACATTTAACAATATAATGCTAAGTAGTTTATACTCCCCGAATGGGGGTGACATAGCAGAAAGTAAACTCAATCACAACTAAGGAAAAAAAAAATGATATGATATAGAACTCAAAGAAATATAGATGATCAGCAGAGTCTAAGTGTCTAAGATAACATCTCAGCAACATCTAGAAATACAAATCTCAACTACAGAGTATGAAAGAATATATAGAATCCAGAGCCCAAATGACAGTAATAGTAAAACCTAGACTAGGGAGCCCCAGTCTCTATAGCTAATGGATCCGGCTGGAAATACGGATCACTGGTGTCATCTAGAGCTGCCCCATAGTAGGTATCCACACAGGCCTCCTTCTCGTCCTCTGTAATATTTTCAACAGGTCCAGTCAGGACAGGAGCGAGCACAATACATCTCAACAGATCATAGCAGGTTAGAAAATATAATCATGCAGTAAAGTAAGATACAAGAACTGAAAGAAAGTACAGAATATAAACAGAGAGAGAAGTGTAATAGAAATATCTACTATAAGTAGAGAGCTAACAGTGGCTAGTGAGTCAGAGTACAATATAAACATGTGAATGGCATAGGAGATTCTGATGAGACACTATGGAGGTGATCAGATGAGATACTACTTGGATATTATTCACATGTCTACTTCTACTCTCCCGTACCCCCAATCAATACACAAGGATCCAGCCAGGTTATGTTATGATTCCATGCAATGGCCCACAAGGGGTGATACATGGTATGCCCAAAAATGGGTGATTCTAGGAATGCCCATAAATGGGTGATTCAAGGAAGATTCTGTGATCATGAGAGTACATGTCACTACACCAAAATGGCAAATTAGGAACACTATGCATCTTTCAATCTAGAACGCTTATTTTCTGTGCCTAGATTTTGGAACAGAGCAAAAGTGTTCCGGATTAGAAAAACATTCCTAATATATTTTATTTTAATTTTCAAAAAACTTATTTATATAGGTATGCTTTTATACCGTTCCAAATATGTTTCCAATTGAGCATGAAAAAATATTTACCAAAATTTCAAACATCCCTCTATTTCACCAAAAGAGTTATCTAGCCCAATAAAATTTTTCAACCTTTCTTCCCCAATATTGTAAGAAGCTCAAATGTGGAAGATCCCTCTCCCCAAATCAACAAGCCTAAACCTAGAATTCCTCACAAAATAGCTTCCCTCGACGTGATCTCCACAGCTTCCTTTCTCTGCTACCCCCACCAGGTCGAAGCCTATTCTTCTTCTTCTTCCTCTTTCTCTAATTAGGGTTTTTCGTGTCCTAATGACCTATTTTATTTTTGTAGCAGAGCTTGGAGAGGAGGATGATGATGGGGTCGAGAGCCAATATAAGCTAAAGGAGGATGGCAGTGAGGGCGGCTGCTAAGGATGTGGCTTTCGACCAAAAGTCTAGGTCAGCCCTCTAGTCTGGCGCAGACAAGCTCACTGACTTCGTCGGTGTTGGTGTCACTATAGACCCTCGAGGTAACATCTCTTTGTTGTTGTAAGTAAATATTGATATATCACTATTTAAGGAAATCTAAATCTGGTTAGAAATGTTTGATGAAAGATCGAGAAGATATTTCTTTTAGTAGATACCTTACAAGTTCATATTCTCTTTGATTATATTATAAATTGCATGATTACTTTGCAAGTTTGTAGCATTACTTCCTTAATTTGGAGGAGAAAATAGGTGTATCATAGACTAATATGTAGTACATGTGCTATATGCATCCTTAATTTATCGATGTCATCTACGATTGATATGCATGAAAATGCTATACTCTTAAGAGCAAAAAAAGGTATAAGACTGTTGTAGGGAAATAATTCTACTCTATGAGTTCATAATTGATCCTCATTCAAGATGACAAAAATTTGATCTCATTCCTTGTCCTTTTTACCTATAGAGTAGACTACTTTCGATAAACATATAAGTAAAACAAAAACACTAATTCTATATATGTTGTTTTTATATGATGATTCATAAATTATTACAATGATTAAAGAACTTTAGTGCAAAAACTTGAGTGAAAGATGATGGTGGTGACATTGGATCATGGATTTGATGAGTCTTTTTCTTTCTCTCTCAAATCCATATACACTTGCTGACTAGATTTAATTTCAAAAACGTTTATATGCCATTGATGCTTTTAGACCCTTTTTCTACTTTGTTTCTCAGAGAAACTGGTATAGTGAAGCTAAAAATACATGAAGCCAGCATTGGCTGCTCTAGATTATCAGTCATTTTGAAATCTAACATCGAGAATATGCTTCTGCATTATGTTCCAGAGGTAACTACTTATTCTCTGATTCTCTCTTATTCTCTAGTTATTTGTAGGCTTTATGAGCATACAGAAATTGTAGATCAAGGTATACCAATTCCTAGCTTGTATTCTTCAGTTACTCTTATTCTCTAGTCATTTATGGGCTTCATGGGAACAAGAGTAATATGATTGGCCCTCCAAAAATATAGAAAATGAAAAAAAAAAACTAATAGAAAAAAATAAAGATCAGCCTTCATTATTATGTGAGGAAAAAAAGATTTAACCCTAAGATGAAAGGAAAACTTAAAGTTCATGCTTGGATTAGTTTTTGCCAGATTGTAATGCAGATAACAAAATAATTTCTCCTCAAGTGTTTGTTTGTTACTGTCATCATCAGTCTTTCATATTAGGTTGCATAGACATAGATTCAGATATAGATACCGAATACGGTATAAGTGAAAATTTTGTATGGCATGCATATAATTATATATATACATGAAAACACATTTCTATACATACATATTTTAGGTAGTAACTAGATTCTAAAAAGTTCCAAAAATGATTCAATGCAAAAAATTGCAACTTTCTCATATCTCAACTATGTTTGGCATGATCAAAAGTATGTCAAAATTTACTTTGTTTTTTGTCACTTTGGAACCTAGACACGAACAAGAAAAATTCGATACGAGTGTCAAAGAAGTATCTTGCCTTATACGTATAGATGAATACAATAATGGCTATGGTCCTACCAAGCTGTATGAGTATTTGTACAACATAGCTTTCTCCATTCAAAATATGGTTTCCTGTGGAAAAAAGCTAAATAAAGCAGCTTCATTAACTAACTAAGAGAATTAGAAATTGAAGGAATTGAAATCTTATTTAATATGAAGTTTCATCTACCAAAGTTTGGCCGTTTGTTTTCTTTTTTTTTTAGGTAAAAGTTGATAGATATTCAATTAGCACTATCATTTTTAGCTACTATAGCGGATATCTTGGTCAAAGAATTCACAATTTACATCCATGAAGCATGAAATCAAGTCATAAAAGTCTATGTGAAATAAAGTTGATCATGGTAGATAATAAAAATTATGTTTTTGAAAACATCAAGGGATAAATGTCCTACGTGAAAGAAAGAAAGTAAATCTTGTCATACAAAAATCCTAACAACCCCTAAGAAACAATTCACCACAAATCTGAAAATTCAACTTTCTTCTCCCTCCCCCCCTAGCGCGTTTAACAATAGGTGATTCTATATCAATATATTAAGATGGATTTACCGGAATGTTGTTAATTTAGATTTCATTGATGGTTTTAAATTGATTCATGAAAATAGTTCAGGACCAGGAAATTAAAGTTCTAGAAAGCTCTTTACCAGCGCACATTGTACGTTCAAATGGGAAGGCACAATTATTTCAATTCTTTCTAGTTTCAGTTTTGTACTTCAAGTGGTAATCACCTCTTGTTAACCTATCGATTAATATTTCTACGATATTTGTATTGTGATTCATGATAAACTGGTTCAAAAGTAGGGGAATGCTCTAGAAATTTTTGTATCATTTATTACCTGGGTACCAACATCAGAGAGGTTAACCACGTGTTGCAGCTCATTTGACTTGAAGGAATATACATGACATGAACATGAACTGAAATATACATGACATGAACTGAAATATTTTGTTCATGTATAGTGGACACCTCTTTTGTATTCTTCTCTCTTTACTTGTAGTATCATTTGCTGTATTTGCAATTATAATTTATTAATGTATGGATTAACTGTTAATATTGTTTATATTTATAGGGACTAAAATCATTTGCTACCCAATAATATTGCAAGCAAAATCTCTCTTTTGTAGGCACAGGAAAATAACGAGTTACATGGAAAATAGAATAAGTGAACTTGAATTGGAAGAGGTGTATTTATAATTTTATATTCTATCTTTAATTCTTTTGATGCTACTCTATAAAGTACTTACTAATGACTCTTTATTAATACTTTTCTCCTAGTGCATAATCAATTGGATAATCAGTTGTTCATAGTAAGAATAAAATCAACGATCTTAAATATGATATAGCTAAGCAGGAGAAGACCATGACAGTTACTGACCAAATTATGATTTAACTCCAAATCTTTGTCTGTATGTTTTTTCATTTGATGTTATTATTTGGTTTCTTGGTAGGACAATGTGTTTAACTTGTTCTGGAGAAGGATGAGCTCCTTATCAAATTCATACTTTACATAAGGAAGTTTCATGTTTGTCATCATCTTTCATAGTAAAGGAAAAGGAAACTTTAAGGAAGGAGCTTGATAAAGCAAAGTTCAAGTTGAATATACAGACTCCAAGCTTAGAAATATCTTGCAAGAAAAAGTTAAACTAAAGGTTAGTGACTTTTAGTTATATGAAGATTGTTTTTGTCCATATGCTCTCTTTATATCTTGTTCCTCCATGCAAAAATTATGTCCAGAGTGAAAAACATATCCAAAAGTGAGAATCAAAATACGGTGAAAAATTAGAGTTACAAGATGGGGCCAATCCAGGTAAGTCCCTTTCACTCTGGCTTGTATGCCCATGCTCGACATTATGCTCATGTCATCTTAACTAGGCTTTTGATGCATTTTACCATCATCCATTAGTCTTTGTATATCTTATATAATATTCTTGAGAATCCAGGGTTAGTCCTTTCTTGGTGATAATCTTCTATTACTCATCCCATATGCGCCAAGTTGCTCATTTAGAAGGTATCTTGGAACAGTGTAAACTTGATTATGTTTTGCATAAGCTTAAATAATCTTCATTGGCTCTTCTCTGAATGTACATTTTCCCTGAGCTAGTAGTCCATGCTCCCATTATGTTAGCCTATATGTTCGAGGTATATATACACATAGGAAGAAGAGATGATTTGAACTTTTTTACTTCTCTGCAACAAAACTCACATGCATGTAGGAATGATGCCAAATCTTTGTAGTCTTATCTTCTACCAATAACCTCCCTTGATAGTTGTGTATATGCAATTGAGAACTTAGGGCAGTATCCCTGATACCAAATAGCATCATGCCATCAAATTTTGGGTACTTTCATTTGGTTAGATTATAGACAGCCTTCATGGAAACAATGGACCTCACTTGAGATGAATGGTGTTTGATCAACGACTCAATGTTCCTATTTGAGAGATCAACGACATTGTTCCTCATATGAAGATGTGGGAGAGTGCTGATTTCGTAATCCCAATTTTAATGGAGCCACTTCAAAGAAGAGTGCCTTGTGTTCCGCCACCAGTAACAAAGAACAAAATGCCTAATGATGCGAATCAAGGTTATTTTTTAGGCCGAAAGGTTCTAAAGATGCGACATCTGTGGAACATTTAGCTTTCTATAATGAAGAGGTACCTACAGCTAGTATTCAAGTTTCAGATCATCAAGAGGAAGGGTCCACAGGTAAACAATTACACTTTGGTAATCAATCTGTCTCAATTTAATACATGCTGCTTGATAGAGAAATTGCAATACATGGTTCCTATTAAAATAGGTAGTATTCAGTTCTTTCATTAATTCTTTGCCATTGTGATTTTTTAATAAGTCCAGATGGTGATGAAACTGCAGGTGGGTCAATGTTGGACTCAACTGGCCAGAGATCTCAACCTCATGAACCTTCTGGAGACAAAAGCATGGAAGAAAAATGGATGGATCTCAACAGAACTACAATAGCATCACTACTGCAGCAGCTCCCCCTTTAGATACTAATGCTATTTCTGAGATATTGCTGGGAACTACAACTAAATGACTTCCAGTAGCACCATTTTCAAGGTACCATTTTTGCATTTAAGGCATATGCTTCACTTGAGGGATGCAATAAAGGTTTTGTGGGATCAAAAGATTGGGCGTTCAAGAGGATTTGGGCTTATAATTTCTAGTTCTCATTGGGATTTTTTGGTTATTACTTATATTCGGTTAGATTTCAATAATTATTACCTATATTTGTTATTTATGTAAGTCTATGTACTAAATATGTTAATCTCGTTATTTGGAGTAGTAAGATGGATTTGTAGAATTACTCTTATTTCTCTTATGAATTTATTTAACTAAATATTTTTGTGAACTTTCTGCAATGTAGATCCGATGGCCTTCCTAACAATGAGAGAGGTCACAAAGCTTGAAGTAATAGTGACAACTAAGAGGAAGGGAATAGCTATAAGGAAGTACGAGAATAAGGAGAAGATTGTTGCTCAAATTATTTTCACAACTCTAGGACATTTTTTTATCATTCTTGTTAATTTAGTAAAGATGTATTAAACATACAATGTTTATGTAAGACATTTTAACTTTATTAGTCTATATACCTTTTTTTTAATCTATTCTACATGTACTTATGCTATGAATGTTTGCTTACTTTCATTTATATTATAAAAAGCTTTTTTTTTATATAAAATCTCAAGAGGATTACAAATATTTATCAATATATGATATATTAATTCAAGCTACATGCAGGTTTAAAATTTTCAAATAATCTTGAAATTAAATAAAAGATGCACAACTATATTTATATTATCCAAATAGGAACACTTTTCCTTCGTTCCAACATTGGAATATATTTTAGGTGTTCCAGTAAGTGGTATGAAAATTAATCTGAAATACTTTGCCAGGAACGCTTTTTTGGTGTTCCAAAACTGGAACGCATTTAAAGCGTTCCAATAAACGTTTCTTGGAACACTTTATTTTCGTTCCAAGAAATTTGGCAGCCCAAAATTAGGCACGAAAAATAGGTGTTCCTAAAATTATTTGGAACTGAATTTCACCGTTCCAAAATGGCCAATTTGGTGTAGTGTATCACAAGTGATCAATGAACCGTGAAGCATAGTGATACACCATGTAAGTGAAACGCACAGAACATGTAGTATCCGATGCTCCCTGAGGGGATAACATCTCAAGAAGGGATCCATATAGTACTTATCCGTGTGACCAACGTGACAGTATCAAGTAAAACAATTTAAAGCAGGAAAATAATTCTAAACAGGATATAAAATGATCAAAGAATGTACTCGCCTGGTATCTGAGTGTCCAAAATGAAAGTACTGTCCGAGGAGTGGTGTCTGGCTCCTATTTAGAACAACACAAGTCATAACATGTCCAGAATGGTAATAAGATGCACTACAATGCATTCTAAATGAATCTAGGTCAATCTAGGCCAAAGTCAACTCTGGTCAACTCTAAAAGTCAAACTAGGTCATCTATGGTCAAACTAGGTCTAACAAGTTAATCTAGGCTCATCAAGTCTAAACTAGTCTATCTAGTCCAATCTAGACTCAACCAAGTCTAGCCTTGCTAGCACACACATCTCAAGAGCAACAAGTCAAAATAAGTCTAGTTAGCTAGTGCACATAGGACCATAGGCTAAAAGCTATCCACACAGACATCACATCACTATATATATATATATATATATATATATATATATATATATATATATATATATAGTCTATTTATATACACATACATCATATATATTATCCATATATTCATATATGCACATTTGTATCTATATATACATAAGCTCATACATAAATACATATATACATAGATACATAGAGAGGTAGTGAGATAGGAACTAGGTGTCAAGTGTGTGGTACATAGTATATAGGTGTCACAGTGTACATGGCAAGTGAGGGTGCAAGTGTGTGTATAAGTGAACCTAGAAATCAGCATGTGTGTGTATGAGTGTATGGTTCTGTCAAGTGAGGATGTGTGTGAGTGAATTGTGTGTTAGAGTGATAGGAAAATGTGTGTGTGTGTACAGAATCTACAAACAGTGAGTGAAAAAAAAGGGACAACAGTGACAGTCCAACATGGACAGTGAAGAGTGTGTGTGTGTGCTAGGCCTGTGTTCAGTAAAACAGGGAACCAATGTTGTATTCTCAGTTATTGTTTGAATACAAATCTCAGTAATTGGAAAAAAATTGGATTAAAAAGTAAATATATGTGAAATCTGATTAAAAGAAATGAAAGGGAAAGGAAATCAAATCCGAGACAAACACTAACTGAGAATAACTCAGTTCTCACCACGTGAGAATACTCTCAGTTATCTACGAAACATAAACTCATGCATTCATCACAAAACCCAAAACAGAATACCATGAACCTGAGAGCCTACCTTGAATCAACTCCGAGTTTCAAGCTTTACAGTTCAAAAGTTTAACCAAAATGAAATGAAATCCAATTATGACATCAAAACCAAGCTTTACAGTTCAAAGAGAACTGAGAGCCTACCTTGAATCAACTCCGAGTTTCAAGAAAAACTAAAATTAAGAATTAAACATAATAAACCCATTCAATCAAAGCCAACCTCACAGTTCAAATGAACTGAAACTGAGATCACAATTGTAAACCAAATCAAATACCAAAAAGGAATGCAAGCAAACCAATTGAGATTTCAAACCTGTATGAACATTACCAGGTGAACATCTCATGAAATTTGAATTCAGTGACAAAAGGGAAAAACTATACTCAACATATAACTGGGAAAAAATCAGGAACCTAAGATAATCCACATTTAAACCAAATATGAAGACTGGTAGATGAATCAACATTCAGTTAACTAGATACCCAAAACAATACACATAACAGTTAACATATAATCAAAAATTAGTCATGGCTAGGCATTCTCAGGCTAACAAGAGAACATGACAGTTCTCATAGGCCAATGACAGTGAACATATAACAATTTCGAATTAGCTTATAGGAAAGGAATCATGCTCAGGTTTAAGGTCATGTGACAGGGTGTTATTGAACAATGACAGTTCAATAAATAACTCAAACACATTCAGATTTTAGTTTAAGGAAGGAAGGGAAACCAATGTATCAGTAACATGTATATTCGAAATCAACTCATTATCTAATTATCCCATAATCTCAATGCAAAACAAATCTTAACTTGAAAATCAAACTAACATGAACTAATACATGTGTCCAGGATCTAATATGGCAATTTAATCATTAATTAAACAGTTGGAAAAAATAGAATGAACTCGGTGAAATAACAGGACTGGACTGCGTATCAGTCCTCCTGGGGAAACTTCAAATTCGAGCATTAAAACTCAATAATGTTATAGACTAAGGGTTGGTAATTAACCTACAATACTTGCACGTGATATACACAACGTGTCGTGTCCAGAACCTGACAAAAACGTGTCCAAAACTCGCATGAACACTGCACTGCACTGGACACTGCACAACGCGAACCCGTGCGCGTATCCTAACTCATCTGACACAATACCAATGGACACGAGACTTTGGGGGTGTCGTGTCAGACACTGCCCCTAGCTTCGTGTCCAATATCAAGTGTCCACGTGCTCTAGGATGGCCACACAGACACGCGGGTAGCAGGGCAGCCAACCACGTGCGCGCGGGGGCGTGTCCACGGGTCCAGTACGACCCCGACACGATACGAGCCGTGTTCAGAACATTAGAAACGTGTAAGCAACATTAAAACTTAATTATCTATTCAAACACAAACAGAAAACATGAACGAAATGCCCATTGCGGTATTTCGTCGAACACCTTGGTATGCACACTGATACGTGTCCAATACGGACACGTAAAGGACACGAAACCTAGCAAAACCTATACCAACAGTTAGAGGACACCTAGGGCTTCCTATCCATGCCTAGAAATCACAATTTGATGGAGGAAAATGGGAGTTACCTAGGTGTGTTCTTCTCCAAGAAAAGCTTCAAAATGGGAGATCCTTTTTGCTAGCCCCAAAGCTCCAAATTGTCCCAAATTTGAGAATGACCTCCATGAACAGTAGGGGAATGAAATTTAGATCACTATGGAAGAAGTTTGAATGAAAAAGGAATTATTTTGATTAAAATACGAAAGGGTTTCTAAAGGGACAAACCTTGTTCTTGCCAATGGAGAGAATGAACAAAAGAGGCAATATTTTTGGAAGGAATTTTATAGGAGTAGCCCTAGTGGCCGGCCATGTATGTAGGGCTAGGGTTTTAGGGTGATCAATGGCCAATAATCAATCTAGCTAAATCAATGGTCCTCAAACCTAGGTTTCATTCTAGCCAAGTTGTGACCTAGTTGTTCTATCTAGTCATGACTTAACCAAGGCTAATAATTCCTAACAAACACTAACCATAGCTAGCTATGACTAATATAGGTTAGGTCAAATCAAGGTTAGGGCTAAACACACTACAAGGCAATGAATTAAATCATATTTAAATCATACCATTACAATGACCATATTAAATCCAATAAATACATATTAATTCAATAATTCAAAATGACCAAAATATCCTCAAGCTAAAAATGATAAATGAAATACCCTAATCACATGGCTAGGCTCTAGGGTAGACAGTCTCTACGGTTTCACTAGCAAAATACCAAAATCACAAGTCATGATTTTAAATAGTTTTAAATGATTAAAAAATCACCAAAAATCATATTATTATTTAATATCATAATTAAATAAATTAAGACACCTGCATGTGCCTCAAAAGCCATGCGCCCGGACTCGCTCTTGATCCCTAAAGACAGCAGCTCAGTCCTCTCCATGCGCCTGATCCTAGGCACATCAAGACAGATCACTCTTCCCCAAATCTGTGATCTTTGAAGCCATAGACATGCACCACGTGACTTTTAACTCAGTTCTGCTCAAGAATGGGTGCTAACCACCCAAGATCTCAGCAACAACCGAATCCTCGCAACTGCCACATGTCAGCTCTACCGCAGCCCAATGCAGGAGTTCAAACAGATTTGAGGCGCATCATCCATGCACCTCTGCAAGCATCAGCCACATGGCATTCCAATATTCGGGCGCATCCTACATATGCGCGCAGAGGAAGCTTAGCCTGCTGCCTATAAATAGAAGGACCATTCCTTCAAGACAGAGATATACACGGAGATATATCCACAGATCATATCCAGAGATCAGGAGGGACACTTCACGTCTTCTTTCTCTTAAAATGCTCCGGCATCCAAAGCAACCCAGACCTTCAGAGAATTCAAGATCGTCGTCAGATCGTCAACGGAGTCAACGCATTACCACTCGCTCCACCGATACAGTTCCCAGATAAAAACAAAAGTATACTCCAAGGCCAACATACAAGTCCTACATTGTATATTTTTCTGTTTATAATCAAAATACAAAAGTTTTAATCAAAAAACCTTTGTCACATCATTTTCGATGGTGAACAAGCTGGCAACTCTGCTGGGGACTACCTTCTTCTCCAACGAGAAGGTTGTATTGCAATCTGACGACATCAAGATGGGCTCCCCTACAAAACACTTGTGGTGCACCTCGATCAACAGGCGTATAAGGAGTTCATCTCTGAAGGTGTCACGACCCGCACCCAGTGTAGGGGTACGAGAAGTGGGTACGTCTAGCCTACGCCGCAGTATCGGTGGTAGAATGCTGTCCTAGGTCTCATACATCTAACAATTATAAGGTACCTGTATAATATATACACTCCAAACGGAGGACAATATAGAAATGTACAGCTCAATCACAACTAAGGTAGAAGTACGATAAGATAGATAGATAGATTATAAAAATCATCAAATGAGATACAAACAGGAGAAGAAGTCTAAGTGTCTAAGATAACATCTCCACAAACATCCAGAATAATAACAAGATCCCAAATGTAAACATAAATGTATCCAAATAAGACAAGACATCAAAAATAAGATAGAAGTCTAAGCGAACTAGCCTAAACTAGACCGGTGACATCCTCTACTGTTGATGGATCCTGTTGAAGGTCTAAGTTGCATGTGTCATCTATGGCAGCTCCATAATAGGTAGGGCAAAGGTCCTCGTCATCCTCTGTAATATTTTCAACAGGTCCAGTCAGGACAGAAACGAGCACATAATCTCAACAGTTCATATCAAGACAGGAATATAAAGCATGCAATAGAGTAAAATACATGAAACGCTAAAAGAAAGTACATATAGTAAAAGAGAGAGAGAACTATAATGTAAATAGCTACTATAAGTAGAGAACTATCAGTGACTAGTGATGTAGAGTACAAGATAGACATATAAACGGCTTGAATTTGCACATGATTACACTAAAGAGTTTATACAATGACTACTTGGAATTGTTAATATGACTGCTTCTACTCCCCCGTGCCCCAATCAATACACAAGGATCCAGATAAGTTATGTTATTGTACAATATTTCACATGAGGGCCCATAAATGGGTACACATGAAGGTATACATGAGGGCTCTGTAAACATGAGAGTACATGAATCACAAGAGTGTACATGAATAATGAAAGCACAAGAGTACATGATAAAAGTGAAATGCACATGACATGATGTACCTGATACTCCCGAGGAGGATAACATCTCAATATAAAGATCTATATAGTACTAATCCGTGTTAACAACGTGACAGCATCAAGTAAAGTAATCTAGAGCAAGAATATAAATCCTAACAAGCATGAAATGATCAGAGAATATACTCGCCTGATCCTGAGTATCTGGTAAGTATAGATGTCTAGACAGAGTATATGAGTCCTATTTAGAGCAAGACAGGTCACAACATGTCCAGAATGGTAATATTGAAGATTACAATGCATTCTATATGATTTCTAGGTCATTCTAGACTAAAGTCAACTTTTGGTCAACTCTAGTCAACTACACTAGTCAAACTAGGTCAGCTAAGCCATACTAGGTCCAATCCTAGTCTAACAAGTCATTCTAGGCCTAACCAAGCCTATACTAGCAGTCAAACATATTACCAAGCTAAAATGAACCACACAAGTCTATATACCATACCTAAATACATGTATACATACATGTATACATACCTACATTACATGTGTTCTTACATTGCATCTATACCTTACATACATACATTATATACATGTATTCATATCACATATATATAGTTTACATTATTTATTACATTATATTACATATATCCATCTATCTATACACATCACATTCATTCATTCATGCTTTCATTATATATATAGAGAGAAGGGGGAAACTAAACAATGTGTGTGTGTGTACATATTAGGATTTCAGTTAAGGGGGGTCTATGTTCAGTCATGGTTCTCAGTTCAAGCATTTATTCATTTCATTCATGCATTACATACATTCTTACATTACATACATGTATACTTTCATACATGCATATTTACATACATACATATATATATTCATACATGCATATTTACATACATACATATTCATAAATAGAAAGAGGAAAGAAAGGATTAGAAAGGGGCTGAAAAACTGTGACAGTGAGAACAGGTTAGAGTGTGTGTGTGTGTGTGTAGTCTAGTGTCAAGGCATGTAAATTGGTATCAAGTGTCAAGTGATAGTGGCATGTGTGTAGGTAAATACATAAGGCAGGGAGTGTGTGAGTGTTAGTGTGTGGTATATATGTATAGCAGGGGGTTTGGGGTTCAGGTGTGGCTGTGTGTGTGTGAACATAGTAAAAATGTGTGTGAGTGTCAAGGGTGTGACAGTGAAAGTGAAAGAGTGAGAGGGTATGTGTGTGGACAGGGAGTGGTATAGTTATTCTCAGGTTCAGAAATCAGCTTGGGTACTCTAAGTTAACATGTAACTCATATGAAATCAAAATCAGGTTTTTTTTTTCCATTTAAACTCAGTTCAAACTCAATAAATCCTGAGAACACAACTCAAGTATCATAAATTATATATCCATTTTAGATTGGTATAACCCAATCTCAGACTTTATGTGAACAGCAAAACTCAAAACCCATTTCAATTTCACAAACAAACCAAAACTGTGAACCTCTTCATTCCCAAACCAAATTTCAAATACCAACAATGAAAACCCAAATCATTTTCACATTCCATCAATTCTTAGGTTACAGTATATGTATATACATATATATTAATAAATTAATAACATTTAAACTCAGTTATAATTATTAATCTAAATTAGTTGAAAATATCCAAACCGCGAGTTCATGTACTGACAGCATCAGAACATTAGAATCTCGAACAAATTAACATAGGAAAACCCAAATCAATTTCAAACAGAGGTGTACATACGTGTCATGCATGCATACGTGTCAGGGGGAGGTGTCTTGTGTCCAAACGAGTGGATACGAGGTGTCCAAACTATTTTAAACACACAGAGTCACACACTGCACAGAGCAGTCTCGTACAATGGGTGCGAGAGCTCATGGACACGACACGAGCCATGACACATCTCGTGATCGTGTCCATACGTAGCCCATATATAGGGCTACACATTAGACATAATACGAGACGTCCACGTCACGTGTCCATACGACACGAAGTGCGTATCAGACGCAAAATCTTCGTGATTCAGTCCCAGTGTAGAACCAGTATGCGAAAGAATTCGTGTCCGACACGACACGATAAGCTATGAGACTTTGGGGACATATTCGCAGACATTGCCCCCATGTCCATGCCAAGTGTCGCATGTCTAAGTGGCACGGTCACGCAGATCTCTACCTCGAGAAGCAGGGCACTGAGACACTATCTCGTGTACGGGTTCGAGTCCAATTTTGGACACGAAAACTGACACGATTCATGCTCAGCCCTTACGAAATTCAAAGTACACATATAGGGCTATAATCCTATTCAAATAGATTTCAAAAATAATAAAATAAATTTCATTCAAATATTTTATCGAACACTTATGCACACACATGGATACGTGTCCGATACGGATATCAAACTAATTCTAATTCCTACCAAACTTCACCTAGAGCTAGAGGACACCTAGATGGATGCATCTATGGAAAGAAATCAGGATTTAGAGGTGATTTTTAGGGATTACCTATAGAAAGCCAATCCCAATGAAAAAGCCCCAAATTGTTAAGTCTTCTTCCTCAAGCAAAGTCCAAATGAGCTCTCCTCCTTGCAAGCTAGCCTCCTTCAACCTCTATTCCAGATTTAGATCCAAATGTAAAAGATTGGGATCAATTTGGTGGAGGAATGGTGAGATTTGACAATTTGGGAAAGAAGTTAGGGTTTCTAAAAGGGGTGTTCTAAAAGAGGCAAGTGGTTATGTAGAGATACTATATAGGATAAAATTAGGTCAGTCTTTGGCTGTTGTGGCTGTCCAAATGAAGAGCTAGGGTTAGGGTTTCATATGAATGGCTTTGGGCCAAGATTGTTAACTAGTTAGCTCAACTCCTTAGTCATAAGTCCAAATGCAAAACTCTCTCAATCCTCTCATGAAACCTAGCCACACTCAAGTCAACTAAGACCAACTTAAGTTAGATTAGGGTCCCATACAATGCTAACTATGTCACCAAAGTCAAAGTAAAACTCTAGGCTAGTCTCTAAAGTCATAACTAGCAAAAGTCAAAATGACAACACCAATGTAATAAATAATTCACAAAAATCAAAATGACCAAAATACTCTTGGGCAAAAAAGTAGAAATAAATCACCCTAATCACATGGTTAGGTTTCCAGGGTCATGGTTAGTCTCTAGGTCAAGTAGTATCTAGGGTTTCACTAGCAAAATATCAAAATCACAAATCACCAATTAAAATAGTTTTTAAAAGAATTAAAAATTACCAAAAACCATAACATGACTTAAATCTCATTATTAAAAGACTAAAATTACAAAAGTTCAAAATTACCCTTATTTGGAAAAGTGGGTGTTACAGAAGGCAACGTAAGTCCTTCGAAGCGGCTGCCAAAGTCGAAGAAGACTCGTCGAGTCTGGGTGCAAGGGCGATGCGCCTAGCACCATCGCTGAAGGGGATGGTCCACCACAGTTAACCCTTCTTGCTGACGTTCTCAGCAACCAAGATGTGCCCACTAGTGCAGCACGTCTGTCAGGAAAATATGATGTTGACTGCATTCCCCAACTATCTTTTTCCCAGTCGAAGAAGATGTTCCAATGAAGTAGAGGCGCAGCCAATCTCCCGCGCATGAACTCTAGTGCACAGGAGAAAACATCTGTCTTTGACAGACTCACTCGCTGTCATGGTGAGGCATAATTGGATTCTGAGTACTATGTACCTTCGTGGGCTAGTACAAAAAAATCCAAGACAACACAGGCTATGCACCCCAAACGTGCTACGCCAACAGCGAACCAGAAGCATGCGCTCAAAATCATGTGCGTTGCTGATGGCAAGCTGTACAGGGTTGACTCGGGCGCATTTGCTAGCCGACCTTCAAAGTTCCTGTCCCGCTTGAGCGCATCTACTGCATTTCGAACCAAGTCAGGCAGGGCAAAATCTGCGACGTTGAACCCATGCGCCCACTTGGGTAGTGCGCATGAAGTGGATTCAAGTTGCAATAAATATTGTTCCCCCACCAACGAACTAGGTGTATCTCATGCGCGTGAACTAGATCAGGGGGCACAGCATTCACATGACCACCCCGGCGCTTGGCCTTGCCATGCACCTAAAGGGGGTATGAAAATGGAACTCTTCCATCATGATTTGCGTAATGTGATCACTCACAAACGCAGATCAGGAGAGCTGGCCAATAAGCACGATGTGCCCCTCACAGGGCACACTTATGCCATGGTCACCATCAACTGGTGTTGTTGCAAGACAGCAGCTACACCATAAAGGCAGTTCGTGATTCAGCGGCTGCAATCTACGGTACCCATCTGACGTCGCCTCGGTAAGAGAGTACCAATTGAAGACGAAGAGGAGCCTAAGATCGCTTCCTGCCATGTTATCACCAACTCTCACTCATCCGAAAGAAAGACAACTGCCAACTCTTCGACCTCTGCAACGTCGTCCAAGAGTCAGCTGAGGAAGAACAAGACGTTAATCCCATTCTCAGAGGTGTTCGAAAGCACCCGGGCAAGGAAGAAGTCTCTGGCTGAAGCAGTGGCTGGGGGTAGTCAAACTCCTGAGAATCCTCCTCTTGAAGACGAGGAAATCCTCCAAGGGACCAACCTCGACATAGCTGGGGGTAGCCAGTATGAGGCCTCGGAAGAAGAGGCCCTTCGACAAGAAAGTTAGGTCGAGAGTGAGGCTTCAACCGATCCATCCACTTTCACCTATGTCATGACAGCTTACATGGCAGGGGGTAGTAATGAAGGAGAATCAAACATTCCAGCTCTGGATATCGTGCAATGCATAGACACTTTGGAAGGGGCCTCAAAACCCTCTCTACCTCTATGCAGACCTTGACTCAAACCGTGTTCGAGATTCGGACCACTCTAGTAAGGGCACCTGTCTTTAACAGTCCTGATCCAGGGGCCAATTGGGAATCAGGTATACCCCCGCAACGGATATCTTCAGGTGCAGATCATCACGCCGCACCCCGAACATCGGCTCCTTCCAATATCCAACTTCAGGCTCTACCACCTTCACCTGCTTCCAGCTCTACAGAAGATTTGGTCGAAATGATTAGAGACCTGTATGAGCGCTTCGAGGCTCAAAATAGGTAGGAGGAGCGTCAGAAGATGGGAATCCCGCAACCTTACCCCCTCGAGTGGAACAAGGTGGTCTATCTTCCCAAGTATAAACCACAAATACTGACGCCATACGACGGAAAAAATTCTCCTCGCCGGTACCTGACATACTTCTAGTCTCAGACGAGGCATCTTCCGAAGCAAGACGCCCTACTCACAAGCATGTTTGTTGGGGCATTAAAAGGAGTCGCCTACGACTGGTACTGCAGTCTCCCGGACAACTCCATATCATCCTTCGATGACTTGACATGCCTCTTCCTCGATCGGTTCTACGACGATGGAAAAGACATGACCATGTCGTCTCTCATGAAATTTCGTCAGACGAAGAAGGAAACTGTTCGAACCTTCATCGAGCATTTCCGATAAGCATGCCTAAGGTTACCTCCGGGTACGCCAGAACATGCACTCATTGACTCCTGTAGCATGAACATGATCCCTGCAATCAAACTCTGGCTCAACTCCACTCCACCTCCCGATTGGAGTTCATTGATTATCGAAGCCGAGGCTGCTGAAAAGAAGGCACATAAAGCTCACCTTCTGGTGTTAACTTCCCCGCCTTCGACGACAAAAGGAAGTGGCCTGCTACCAACAATAGTGAACGTAAGGCAAAAGGAAGCAGGCGTTGACTGTCAATGCTTCAAAAAGCACGCAGGGCCCCGCTCAGAAGCCTCCACCTGTACCAAGACCAAAGATGGTTTACTCCTTCAATGATGAGGATACCTTACAACTCTTCGAGATGCTGAAGCAGAGTGACAAAATCAAGTTGTCTGATCCAAAGCGTCCTGATGAGTTGGGCAGAGTCAGCGACCCGAGGTACTGTCACTACCATCGATTTGATGGACATCCAACTCAAGACTGCTATATCCTCAAAGACTACATATAGCGCATGATCAATGCGAATGTCATCTCAGTTGATTACAAGAAAAAGACAATCTCGGCCAATATGGTGTCGCTCCAGTTCGATACATTGTCGCCTACCACAGCTCGAAATAGTGTTGTCCCCATCCCGAAGGCGACAATGGAGGTGGTTAACCGTCCTCCAGCTCATGACAATGCGATTGGACTGATTCCACTCACCACACCTCAGGGTGAGATCATGTGGGTTTATCCAGATCTTGCTCCTGAACTTACTCAGCTGGGGGTACGTTCTACCTCCAAGGCCAAAGGCAAGAAGATTAAGTCTTGCTGAATGGTGACTACCTCCCCTGATGAGGCACTTCCTGTACAAACACGTTCACAGCAGAACGCTCAACCAGAGCAGGCCCCTGTCGAAGTGGCACCTCCCGTCACCTCCTCAGTTGCTCCAGGAGAGGGTCCTTCCCAACCTCCAGCAGCTGACAAACAGAAGCAGAAAGATTCTCGCTTTGACATGCCTCCACAAAGAGACAACGCTTCGGGGTTAACCAAACCCCACAACTTCGATATACTGGCACAACTTGCCAGTACGGATGTCCCTGTTCGAACTCCTCCGTCTATCCAAAGACACTCGGAAGGCTCTCTAGAAGCCCTGAAGGATGCTGAGTCTTTCATCAGTCAGGTTAAGCAGCCTGAAGACGATCCAACAGCATGTCCATACTACCATAGTGTGGGGGAAATTATCTCCGATATTACATTCACTCAACAGGACATGCTGCTTAAGAACAACATGCACAACAGACCGCTGTATTACACATGGCATGTCGGTGCCATCAAGGTGGGTCGAATACAGATCGACCCTGGGTCTTCTCTCAACATCATCCCCGAACTCTGCTCCAGACACTGGGGATCCCGATGCATCGTTTGACGGTATCCCACACTACAATCAGTGGGTTCAATGCCAGCAAAAGTAAGCCGTTGGAGAAGATTCGGCTCAAATGTCACATCGGTGATCTCCAGACCGAGGTGACCTGTTATATTATGGATAAGGACGTCAACTACAACATTCTGTTAGGGCGCCCGTAGCTATACGAGTACATGGTGGTGTCGTCTACTCTCCATCAATGTATGAAGTACGTATCCAATAACGGCATCGTCCGAACGGAGTTTGCTGATGTCGATCCCTTCAGAGGGATTGAAGCCTTCTTCACTGACACGAACCTATACAAGTCAATTCATCTCGAAGATGAAGCCAATGACGCCGACGATGAAGCTGAAGCTTATTTGGAGGCAAAAATGATAATCGAGGCTCCCCTGAAAGTGCGACTCAAAGGGAAGCCACCTCAAACATCGTCTCCTATGGTGGCTAAACTTAGCGGGAAGGCACTAGCTTCCCTGGACGGAGCGTCCATTGAAGCCCCCTTCAAGGTATGACTTAAGGGGAAACCTCCTCAAGAGGTGGCTCCCCTCATAGCCAAACTACGAGGAAAGGCACCAACCGCCGGGACAACAACTGAGGCACCCTTCAAGGTGCAGCTTTAAGGCAGACCTCCTCAGTCGTCGGCACCTATCACCGCCAGGCCATAGGAAAAGGCCCCAGTGTCTTTCTCAGCACAGACCGAAGAGCCAGTATGGGTCAAGCTCCCGATGGACTCTCCTAAACTGCCTAAGGCTACTCCAGTGCTCACTGACGAAGAACTGGAGGAGCACATATCCGCCAATATCGACGCTCCATCCTTTGATGATGTAATCCCTCGGGATAAAATTTCAAATTTTATCAATAAAAGGGTGTCTTTCAATTATTCTAGTCTTCCACACTGGAATGTGATGTATACTTCAGATAATGCCCTGCAATCGTTACAAACACAAATAACGATTGTAAATCATGTAAATTGAGTCATCCCGTACCAAGGAGTCTGTTACATAGTCCCACCTCAGAACCAGGACGAGAGGCCTATTATCTTCGGCAAAGTCGAGCGTCATCAAGACCTTCCACCGGCAGAGCCAAATCTCGATACCGGTAGAATGCAAATTTATCGGTATAATGATCGAGCCAAATATCTCATCCAAAATATTGCTTACAACCTAAAGAGGGGCCAGGGTCTGAACTATGGCAAAGGTCGACGACTTTCCCTATGACTTCCCGTGCCGAAAGGAAAGTCGTAGGACTATTACCACTGTACTTGACGGGGGGTGGGCTACGTCACGCCTCCGACAACCCCGGAGAGTTCAGAAGCAGAGGATGTCACACATTCTCACTCGTCTGAAGCTTCTACTTGGGACTCTGACACTAGCATCGGCCTAATCTTCAGGAAAGTGCTGTCAGCCAACATGACATCCATACATCCTTCGGAAGATGAAGACGACGACCAGGCAATAGAGTTCTTCGAAGAAGAACCCTGGGATCAACGCCTAGGTGCGCAATAGGAATCTCGCTTTGAATTATGGGAACCCCCTACTGAATACGAAGTCGAGCAAATCGACTTCGGAGATTGATCTTCCTCCAAACCTATCTTCATCAGCAAGAGCTTGGCTGGGAAGGACCGAGAATTCTTGGTTCAGCTGATCAAAGAATACATCAACGTCTTCGTCTAGAGCTACGAAGACATGCCAGGCCATGATCCACAAGTTGCGATGCACAGGCTTAATATCTTACCTGACGCTAAGCCTATTAAGCAGCAACAACGACGTTTTCGTCCTAACATCATGGATGCTATCGATAAAGAAGTAGATAAAATCCTAGGCAGCGGGTTTATTCACGAAGAACAGCACCCAGACTGGGTAGCCAATGTTGTTCCCGTCACTAAAAGAATAGAAAGATCCAGGTCTGCATCGACTTCTGTGAACTCAACTCAGCTTGCCCGAAGGACGAGTTTTCGCTTCCGATCACTAACGCAATGATCGACAACACATGTGATTTTGAACGCATGTCCTTCATGGACGGCTAGTCAGGCTACAACCAGATCAAGATGTTCCCAGATGATGAAAGATATACGTCGTACAGGACTCCGAAGGGGGTTTACTGCTACACAGTAATGCCCTTTGGCTTGAAGAATGCAGGTGCCATATACTAACGAGCAATGACCACCATCTTCTGTCAGCATCTCCATAAAACAGTCGAGTGCTATGTTGACGATATCGTCGTCAAAAGCCATCTTCGGGGTGGTCACCTACAAGACCTGAAGACAGTCTTCGATCTCATGCGGGCGCATCAGCTTAAGATGAACCCCTGCTAAATCCTTCCTTGGGGTTTCTAGCGGAAAATTCTTGGGCTTCATTATCACTGCAAAGGGCATTCATGTCGATCCCGAGAAGACCAAAGCCATCCTTGACATGTATCCTCCGAAGAACCTTAGAGAACTTCGAGGCCTACAAGAACGTCTCGCATACATCTGAAGGTTTATTGTAAACCTTTTCAGAAAGTGCCAACCCTTCACCAAGCCCATGAAGAAGGGAGTCTCCTATGTCTGGACGAAAGAATGTCAGAAAGCTTTCGACGACATCAAAGCTTATCTGACGAGTCCCCCAGTTCTGGTGGCACCCGTCGCAGGCAAACCATTCCTACTCTACGTCCGTGCAATGGACCATTCCCTTGGCGCTTTGTTGGCCCAAAACAACAAAGCGGGCCATGAGCAGGCTATCTACTACCTAAGTAGGATAATGGTCAAGGCCAAACACCGGTACAACCCCGTCGAAAAAGAATGTCTAGCTCTGGTGTTTTCCATCCAGAAGACTCAACATTATGTCTCGGGACAAATAATTCATGTCATCTCCCGAGTCAATCCACTCAGAGTCCTTATGACAAAGCTGGGGGCACTAAACTCCCGATTGGCTACTTGGGCGATACTATTGATACCATATGACATGGTATTCATCCTGCAAAAGGCAGTCAAAGGCCAGGCTCTGGCTGATTTCTTAGCAGTGTACCCAATTCCGGAATCGTCCAGACTCTATGAAGATATTCCCGATGAAGTGCAAGAATCGAACATCACCGAAGGAAACCCCGTTTGGCAGATTTTCTTCAATGGTGCCTATAGAACTGGCTCCAAAGGCTAGATCATTACAGAAGTGGGGGTGGTCCTGATCTCCTCCGACACGCTGATCATCCAGCACGCCTACTCTCTTTCAGAGCCGTGCTCCAACAATGTTGCGGAGTACAACACCCTCATCATGGGACTCCAGTTGGCAAAGCAGCTGGGGGTAGATTACTTCGAATCTTACGACGACTCAAAACTCATCATCAATCAAGTTCGAAGGTAATACGAGGTCCGCCATGAAGACCTCGTCCCCTATCACAAAGCAGCATTAGACATTATCTCAACCTTCGCTGAGTTCTTCATAGAACACGTGCCTCAGCTGCAAAACTTAGAAGCTGACGCTCTAGCTGGCCTCGCTGCCTCATTGGCTGCACCAGTCGAGACTTAACACTTTATTACAGTGGTGGGTCAGGATTTGGCTTGCCCCAGAAATAATCTGTACATGCGGACAACTCATGCCATGGCTACAGATACCAGCATTAACGTCAGAGACTGGAGATTCCTGTTCATCGACTTTGCCGTCTACAAAATCCTTCCAGAAGACCCGAAGAAGGCAGCCTCAGTTAGAAGGCATTCCCTCTGGTTCTATTACGATACGGCCACTAAAATGCTGTACCGACGATCCTACGATGGACTTCTCTTTCGATGTCTATCAAACGAAGAAGCTGCTGAAGCCCTTCGAGAAGCTCATGACGGAACATGCGGAGCTCATCAACCAGGTCCTAAGCTACAGGACCGACTCCGACATATGGGCTATTACTGGCCCACCATGATGACTGATGCTATTGAGTATGTAAAAAATGTCGTGTTTGCCAGCTACATGCCGACTTCATTCACAGACCGTCAGAGCCTCTACATCCTACGATCGCCTCTTGGTCATTTGAAGCCTGGGGCATGGATATAGTAGGACCTATCACCCCTCCCTCATCCAGGGGACACCGCTTTATCCTAGCAATCACCAACTACTTCTCTAAGTGGGCAGAAGCAGTGCCACTGACGGAAGTAAAAAGCTCAAAAGTGATCAGCTTCATCAAGTATTACGTCATCTACCGTTTCGGGTTGCCCCAGAGGATTATCCACGACAATGGGCCTCAATTCATCAGTCATGCATTTAGTAGATTCTGTGACAAAAATCGTATTCAGAATGTGGCATCAACGGCCTACAATCCGACAGCAAACGGATTGGCGAAAGCTTTTAATAAAACCATCGTCAAGCTACTCAAAAAAGTCGTATCATCCAAGAAGCACGACTGGGAGGAGAAGCTCGGTGAATGACTTTAGGCCTATCGCACAATGGTACGGACCCCGACAGGTAACACACCGTTCTTCTTAGTCTATGGGAGCAAAGCAGTATTGCCACTGGAAATCCAGATACCCTCACTCCGAGTGGCAATCACGAATCAGCTGACGAAAGAAGACAATCAACGTCGTCGTCGTCTACAAAAGTTGGAAGCGTTGAACGAAAAATGCCTCTTGGCTCAACAGCGCATCAAACTCTACCAAGCTCGCATCTCACAGGCTTTCAACAAAAGGGTCAAACAGAGGACTTTCCAAGTAGGTGACTTGGTTCTGGCAGTCAAAATATCGATGGTAATGACTCACAAGACACTGAGAAAGTTCGAACCCAAGTGGGAAGGACCCTTCATCATAGAGACGGTATACTCAAACGGTGCTTATCGTCTCGCTCAACCTAAAGGGGACTTGGTCATGATACCCATCAATAGCAAGTTCCTAAAGAAGTACTGTTCTTGACGCCCGTCAAAAATGTACTAACCTCTCCCCAGAAGAGAGAACTTCGTGAACTTGACAAAACTAGGTTTACACCCCTTTCTTTGACAATCATGTGCTTCTGGAACCCAGCTGTTCCGTTGCATTCCCAGTAAAAGAATAACTATGTCCATATCACCTCTGAGTTTCTTTTCTACACCCTATGAAGCAGGATTTTACACTATGTAAGATTATGCTCGTTACTATGTTTATCATGTCCATATTACCTCTGAGTTGTTCTATAAATCTCTACAAAGTTCACTCCTACCACGTCCATATCACCTCTGAGTAGGAATACTCCACCATTTAGCCCCATATTTATCATGTCCACATTACCTCTGAGTAAATATGTCGGTTCTCTCTCTCAACTTATTATCTGTACCTAAAACCCAGGTACGCCAAGGATGATAAGTCCACATAAAATTCTCAGTGGAAGTACTCAAACCTATCACGTCCATACTACATTTGATAGGATTGTCACACCTAAATAGCTCTACTGTCCATGCTTCTTGTTCAAAGTATTTCAAAACCTGTCCAAAAGTTTTAAAAACTTTGAAGGGGGACTTATAGAAGCATGAAAAAGGGATATTACTTTTAATCCCACATCGGAAAGGAGAAGAGGAGAAGTCTCATTTCACTCTATATAAAGAGCCCCCTTGCCTCCTTTGAAAAGGGCACCAAAAAAAAGGAGCCCGTTTCCAGGGAGCCCGTTCGAGCCACAAAAAGTTGCAACAGTGCCTCTTCTTCTGGATCGACTGCAAGTTCTTCATTTGTCATCTTGGTAAGGAAAAGTTAGGCTATTATGAAGAAATCTAAGACGGCATGGGCCATGCGCCCTCAAAGTGCTATGTCAGCAGCAAGCCAGAAATGTGTGCTAAAAGTCATATGTGCGACATATAGCAGGCTGTATAGAAGTTGACTCAGGTGCTTTCGTACCCGGAATGGGTCAACACTTAAAGTCCCCCTTCCACTTGGGTGTATCTTCTGCATTTTGAACCAAGTCAGGGGACAAACCTTGCGGTGTCAAAACCATGCGCCCACGTGGGCTGTGCGTATGAAGTGGGTTCCACTCACAATACGTGCTGCTCTCCTACTTATGATCTGGGTACATTTCATGCGTTGGAACTGGATCAGGGAGTGCAGCATTCACATGACCACCCCGGCACTTGGCCTCGCCATGTGCCTGAAGGGGGTGTAAAAGTGAAACTCTTCCCTCATGATTTGCATAATGTGATCACTTACAAACGCAGATCAGGAGAGCTGACCATTAAGCACGATGCGTCCCTCGTGGGACACACTTGTGCCATGGTCACCATCAACTGCTATTGTTGCAAGACAGTGGCTCCACCACCAAGGCAGTCTGTGCTCCAGCAACTTCAAATCTGCTGTACCTGTCCAATATTATCTCAAAAATATGATGCCAATTGAAGACTTTGTAACAGCCTACTCTCAACTAGGTGCATCACTCTGACGTCTCAGCCCGACACATTAGTCTGCAGGCACATCGTTCTCCATCGTAGAGCGAGTCACTTTCTCGTCAATGCACAAGCGCATCTGCCAGCCTGGGGATCTTTCATCATAATGAGGCTTGGGCACATCAAACCCAAACCATACATTTAACTCGACACTCGATGTCATCTCATAGAAGAATACTGCCAGCAAGGGGCTCGAACATAAACTGTCGTATCTATTTCTGGCGCATCTCAGTCTTCTTAAGGAGTTCATCGTCAAAGCTTCTTCGAACAAGGGGATCCACAACCCACAGTGCAATGTCTTGCCACCAAGGAGGATCAGTCAAATTCATCTTCGTCGAGAAGTCGAGAGAAAGACGAACAAAACTCTCTCTCTCTCTTAATTATTGCTATTCATAGGCCGGGCAAATCAAACCCATATGCAAAGTGGCAACATTCCTGAAGTCAGTGCAACGAACTTGCATTTATGGTGATCAATCTACCTCTTCGAATTCAGCCAAGTTAAACAGCCATTAACGCCTAAAAGAACTCAACAGATAGGCCAAAGAGGATGCGACACATGGCAGATGCACCGTCGACATCATACGCCACCTACCGATGCATCCAGTGGGACATAGACCCATGCGCCTAGATCGGAATTAACCGATGCGCCCCTTTCAAACTTGTCATCGTCAAGCATTTAATGCTGAGTGACAAAGGCGGCAAGAGCCGTCCAATCAGCCGCCCTTTGCAGAAAACGAAGAGCCGTTGACATCAGCACCATCATTACACTTTTGGTTGGCTACGGCTGTCCTTGCCACGTAGCCGATCGTTCATTCGCATGCGCCTCGCAGCCATGCGCCCAGAAGACTGTATGTACCTCAAAAGCCATACGCCCCCAGGCTTACTCCTGATCTCAAGAGAGAAGCCAAGTCTCTGCATGCACTTCCACAGCCATGCTCCCAAAAGCTCTATATACGCCTCAAAAGCCATGCGCCTGGACTTACCAATGACTCCTCGAAGTCATAGACCAAGTCACCCTATGCGCCTGATCCTAGGCGCATCCTGATGTGAAGCCCTATATGTGCCTCAAAAGCCATGTGCCTGGACTCGCTCCTGATCCCTAAAGACAGCAGCTCAGTCCTCTTCATACGCTTGATCCTAGGCGCATCAAGATAGATCAGTCTCCCCCAAATCTGAGATCTTTGAAGCCACAGACATACGCCATGTGTCTTTTGACTCAGTTCTGCTCAAGAATGGGTGCTAACCACCTAAGATCTCAGCAACAATCGAATCCTTATAACTGCCACGTGTCAGCTCCACCGCATCCCAACGCAGCACTTCAAACAGATTCGAGGTGCATCATTCATACGCCTCCGCCAACATCAGCCACGTGGCGTTCCCCACATCCGGGCGCATCCTACATATGCGCACAGAGGCAGCTCAGCCTGCTGCCTATAAATAGAAGGACCATTCTTTCAAGACAGAGATATACACGGAGATATATCCACAGATCATATCTAGAGATCATGAGAGACACTTCACGTCTTGTTCCTTTCAAAATGCTCCGGCATCCCGAGTAACCCAGACCTTCAGAGAATTAAATATCGTCGTTAGATCGTCAACGGAGTCAACGTATTACCACTCGCACCACCGACACAGTTCCCAGATAAAAAACAAAAGTGTACTCCAAGGACTACATCCAAGTCCTACATTGTATATTGTTCTGTTTATAATCGAAATACAAAAGTTTTAATCAAAAAACCTTTGTTGCATCATTTTCGATGGCGAACAAGTACCTGCACAAAACAACTAGACAAAACAAAACACACGCACACAGCATATATAAGCCAACATTGGAGAGAGAGCTTTGAAATAGAAATAGTTCTTTTATTGATTTACTTGATAGGAATACAAGTACAAAGCTTTGCAAACTCAGAGTGTCTTATCTTGGCTACATATTTCTCTTTGAAAACCCTTTTTGTAAATAGCTGTAATGCCCATACATCATATCCCTTTATTACATGCTTGAAATGTGAAGACACCTTCAAAGGAAAAAGAAACTTGCGACTTGACCAGAAATAAAAAAGTAACTTCGAGGCAATCCACAAGCTCTACTGGACTGGACGAGTTTAGTGCCTCACTTGAAATTCCCTTGTCTCCTTGCTTTCTAAAAAGGATGCCCACAACGTGGGTCAGCACACATCATGTACTGGCGAGCGGCTTTTCGGCAAAACTCACAAATATCTGCACTAAGTCAACATGTGAAGCTATATATTTACTAGTGATCTTTTTACTTGTCTAGGTTCTTTTTAACAATTCATAAGAAACATGACATTAGAATATTTCATAACCATCTTACCCATCGCCGACAGTCATCCCTGCATAAAACAGTTTAGCACAACTTGCATATGATATAAAGTATGCTATTTATCTCTGCATTTAGTGTTAGGTTGCAATACACTCTGATTTTACAAATGTACCTAACTATACGTTAGTCCACGGGTCATTTCCCGTGATTAGTTGTTGTGACACATGGGTTCAGCTCATCGCTATTTGGACGTGATGCAACACCCAAGGTTTTTTGTACCTCAAAATGTCTAGACAATCTCCCCCAGGCCGAGCGATTCGAGGCGCCCCAAGAACCACCTGAGAGATCTAGTTTCCTTGTGCACAAGTTGTCCAGGACCTATGCATACTCTATAAGGCAACTGTTATGGAACACATGTATTTATACTTTTTTTGGTTTACAACAGAGCTATAGCTCCTAGCTATGGGACAATTCTCTTTTCTGTGGCAACGTGTACAAGTCCATCTGTATACATCTAAACATTTGAAGCATTTTCATAGGCAACTGATATTGTTCATATGGAAATAGATAAAAAGGCAGCATATGATTAATTCATTATCTTTTCTTTATCTTTTGTTATTGAGGTATCATTGATCGTAGGAAAAGACAACAGAGTGGACTAGAGATCATTTTTATTAGGGCGTACAAATAAATGCAAGCCCGGTTAGAGCAACTCACCAAGATGAATCTTAGTTGAAAGAATGAGGGACTTTACGCACCTTTCACGAAATGTTCACGCATCCTACATTGGCACCAACAGTTGATTAGCATACTTCGGTCTCTTTCTGTCAAGATTCGAAATGAATGCAAAATACGATAAAAGTGAACAATGAAAACCAATCATCAAAAACCAACACGAAAATGCATTCATCAAGTCCGTCTAGCAGCGAAAGAAAATATCCAACAAAACTCTTGGATTTATTTCAATGGAAGCCGATACATTAGTTGGAAAGGTTCATTGCATTTCATCCGTGATCAACCGATACCGACAAAGGTTTCCCCAAATACTCAGTTCAAGACTGAATCAGCAAGCTGTGGGTATTACATAGTGGACCGCGAGGAGCGGGGCACTACATAATAACCCACTAAAAAAAAGTTTTGTCCTCAAAACATAAGGAATAAGCTCACCTCCGCCAGTATTGCAGTCAGGATCAAGTAAGGTGGATAGGTTAAAGATACGAGCATTAGTCCGCAGCTGCTGATTGTGCGAATTGTCTCTGATTGGCGGTGGGTCCCTCAGTGGCCCACGCTCTTCAGTGTCGCTTCAGTTTCTTTTCGGACAATTTCTGACAGCGTAACCCTATTGGCCACAACCAAAACAAGCTTTGCTCAAGGAACGACAGACTTTCTTGGTGTGACCCCGCATGCCACAGTAGCCGCATTCCAATCTTTTTGTGCAACAATTTTTTATGGTATGGCCTGGCGGCCGCAGAATTCGTACTCTACTCTATTTCGATTATCTTTCTCTATTTTCTTCTCTCCGTCGTGGTATCTTTTTGTAGGCTGATTGCGACCGTACTGAACTTTAGCTGACGCCTTCCTCAGGCTAAATTGTTTCACCTGCAGCGCCGCCTCAAAAGCCTGGGAATATGACTCACATTCTCGATTCAGTACACTCAACTGAATGTCATCGTTCAGACCTTGAACGAACCGATTTATGAGAGCCTGCTCAGTTGGTATCATTACACTTGCAAACGTGGGCAACTTGGCAAATTCAGATTTATAGTCTTCAATGGACATGCTCCCTTGCTTTAATGATATGAAATCATTCTCTATTTTCTGACTGATAGCAGAAGGGAGGTACTGCTCTAAAAATGCTTTCTTGAACGAGACCCAAGAAATCTTTCCACCCCTAGCAGTTGTGAACAGTTCTGGTTTCTTCGCTTTCCACCAATCTTTTGCCCGCAGTCGTAGTTGCAAAGCGGCACAAACTACCTTCTTGCTACTCGGAACTCCTACGAATGCGAACAGACTCTCTATTTTATCGATCCAGTCCATCACCTTATCTGTTTACGTCCTGCCCTCAAATTTCGGAGGTTTCACATCAAAGAAATCCTTTGGCCTAAAGAAAATGTGCATGTGTGCCGGTTGGGGTTCATCACCACCCATGGGCTCAATCTCGGGTGTTCCCATCGGTTTGGTCGCTGCGGTGGTATCTCGATTTTCTGCTACCGAAGTTACGAGCTGGGCCAAGGCATCCAGTTATTTCTGTTGAGCCTCTATTTGGGCCTGTTGTATCTGGCTACGCTCCTCGACATCCTGTTTCTGTAGTTCCATCATATCCATAATCCTCTCTACCGGGTTGGTCGGGCCAGATGGTCGAGGAGGAACCATTTCTCTACAAAAGAGTATAACTTTTGTCAGTCTCATAAAATACTATGGACTTATTGTATGGGGCATTGGTTTTCCATAACTCAAAATTAGGACATTTTTTAAAGCCATCAAAATAGTTTATATACTTTTCGAAAACGATATTTAGAAGAGGCCAAGGACGTAAAGCTGTGCTCTAATACCACTCTGTCACGCCCCAATCCCACTAAGGTCGTTCGTCCTCGCTTTGATCCCTGCAGGATCGTTCGTCCTCGCTAAGGCGTGATGCCGTGCAAGCCTAAGTTGCACTTGCACAAGGCCAGTACCTGCACAAAATAACTAGACAAAGCAAAACACACGCACATAGCATATATAAGCCAACATTGGAGAGAAAGCTTTGAAATAAAAATAGTTCTTTTATTGATAAACTTGATAGGAATATAAGTACAAAGCTTTGCAAACTCAGAGTGCCTTATCTTGGCTATATATATCTTCTTGAAAATCCTTTTTGTAAATAGCCGCAATGCCCATACATCATATCCCTTTATTACATGCTTGAAATGTGAAGACACCTTCAAAGGAAAAAGAAACTTGCGACTTGACTAGAAATAAAAAGTAACTTCGAGGAAATCCACAAGCTCTACTGGGCTGGATGAGCTTTAGTGCCTCACTTGAAATCCTCATGTCTTCTTACTTTTCTGAAAAGGATGCCCACAACGTGGGTCAACACACATTATGTACTGGCGAGTGTCTTTTCGTCGAAACTCACAAATATCTGCACTACGTCAACATGTGAAGCTATATATTTACTAGTGATCTTTCTACTTGTCTAGGTTCTTTTTAACAATTCATAGGAACATGACAGTAGAATATTTCATAACCATCTTACCCACCGTCGACAGTCATCCTTGCACAAAATAGGTTATCACAACTTGCATATGATATAAAACATGCTATTTATCTCTGCATTTAGTGTTAGGTTGCAATACACTGTGATTTCACAAATGCACCTAACTATATGTTGGTCCACAGGTCATTTTTCGTGATTAGCCGCTGTGACACTTGGGTTCAGCTCGTCGCTATTTGGACGTAATACAACACCCAAGGTTTCTTATACCTCGAAATGTCTAGACAATCTCCCCCAGGCAGAGCGATTCGAGGCACCCCAAGAACCGCACGAGAGATCTAGTTTCCTTGTGCACAAATTGTCCAGGACATATGCATACTCTGTAAGGCAGCTATTATGCAACACATGTATTTATGCTTTTCTTTGGTTTACAACAGAGCTATAGCTTCTAGCTTTGGGACAATTCTCTTTTTTGTGGCAACGTGTACAAGTTCGTCTGTACACATCTAAACATTTAAAGCATTTTCATCGGCAACAGATATTATTTATATGGAAACAGATAAAAATGCAGCATATAATCCAGCATATGATACAATTCATTATCTTCTCTTTATCTTTTGTTATTGAGGTATCGTTTATCGTAGGGACAAGGCAACGGAGTAGACTAGAGATCATTTTTACTAGGGCGTGCAAATAAATACAAGCCCGGTTAGAGCAACCCACCAAGATGAATCTTAGTTGAGAGAAGGAAGGACTTCACGTGCTGTTCACGAAATATTCACGCATCCTATATTGGCACCAACAGTTGATTAGCATACTTAGGTCTCTTTCTCTCAAGATTCGAAATGAATGTGAAATGCGATGAAAGTGAACAATGAAAACCAATCATCAAAAACCAACACGAAAACGCATTCATCAAGTCCGTCTAGCAGCGAAAGAAAACATTCAACAAAACTCTTGGATTCATTTCAATGGAAGCCGATCCATTAGTTGGAAAGTTTCATTGCATTTCATCCGTGATCAACCGATACCGGCAAAGGTTTCCCCAAATACTCAGTTCAAGACTGAATCAGCAAGATGTGGCTATTACATAGTGGACCGCGAGGAGCGGGGCACTACATAATAACCCACTAAAAAAAAGTTTTTTCCTCAAAACATAAGGAATAAGCTCACCTCTGCCAGTATTGCATTCAGGATCAAGTAAGGTGGATAGGTTAAAGACACAAACATTAGTTCGCAGCTACTGATTGTGCAGATTGTCTCTAATTGACGGTAGGTCCCTCAGCGACCCACGCTCTTCAGTGTCACTCTGGTTTCTTTTCAGACAGTTTCTGACAGCATGACACTGTTGGCCACAACCAAAACAAGCTTTGCTCAAGGAACGACAGACTTCCTTGGTGTAACCCCGTATGCTACAGTAACCGTATTCCAATCTTTTTGTACGACAATTTTCTATTGTATGGGCCTGACGGCCGCATAATTCGTACCCATACATATGCATACAAAGTTACCTGTAGATAAAATAGGACAGAAATATGGAGGTGCAGGTCAGTATACAATAATAGGGTGACTGAACTTGGATTTTGTGGGGTCTTGTCACGACCCACTCCCGAATATTCAGATACGAGTCGGACACGCCCAGCCTCCGTCGTTAGACACGACGAAGTAAGCTGTACCAAACTAGAAAATCTAACAGAAAACATGAATATATACAATCACAGCATCTGTAAATGATCCCAGAATCAGAGTACATGTCTAAGCATTATTACATTCATCCAGCAAAAGTAAAGTAAATATAAAGTCTGACTATAGTCTCCAATACAATAAAAATCAAACAACTAAAGGTGAGGTAGCTAGGCCTTCTCGGCCTCTAGGTCATGAGCAACTCCAGCTGGCTCAACTACCTCGGCAGTCTCCTGCCCGTAGTACGTGTCACAAATAGCCTCCATCTCACCTGCAAAATATCTAATCAGGAGCGGAGCAAAGTACTATTCTAGGTAATGAAAAAGAACATTATGATATAAAATGAGTACAAGAGAAAATAGAATGTAAAGTACAAGAAAAGAACATGAAAGTATAGGAATGTAAATACAGGAAGTACAGGAAATAAAGTACATGAAGTAAATCCTGAACATGAAGTACAAGACCTGACATGTGCACAATATTTAAAATACAACTAGTATATGTGACCGGCTGGAATAAGTACAGGAAGCACATGAACTGGGTACGGCTTAGGGCCCGCGTGCACGATGTGTAAAACCCCTAAATTTCTACTATTTTTTTAATATAAATTTGGTACTGATTTTTTTATTTTCTATTGTATGTCGCATAGTTGTATTGTACGTCGTGCACAAAATTTCGTTTTTCGTAATTGCTCGACGAGTGCGAATATGTGCGAGCGTACATATTTTTAGAAAAATATTTTTTTCTATTTTTATAGTTTCAAAATAATGTAGGTAATAATTATTTTTACCAATAGTACCAAAATTTTCAAGTTTATAATTTTATTTATAAAAAGCCTTTGGTTTATAACAGTTATTAATAATAAATAATATTCTTAGTGCATACATATATTTCATAAATATTTTATTAGTTTATTTTTAAATAAAAATGTAATTTTTGAAATTTATTAATATTAATATTTTATTATTCAAAAAGATATTTAAAAATATTTATTATTTTCGAAATTATTATTATTGGTATTTTTCGAAAAGATATTTGAAAATTATTGTGGCCATTTTAAATCTCGATTTAATTTTATGGATTTAATTTAAATAGTATAAAGGTAGAATTTATAGATTTAAATTGAAATTGAATTTGAATTTAGATTTGATTTCATTGATTTAAATTTAATAATTATCTATTGGATTTTAAAATCAATTCTAATCCTTATCCAACTGGGAATTCCCACATCCTATAAATAGGCAGATACTCCTCCATAAATTTCTGACACCCACAAATTTTTCTACAAGTATACGTGCGTGCATCGTGTCCATATTTCCCGTCCAAAATCTTATTCCATATTTTTTTTACAAATACAAATTCATCTTCTCCGTGTCGGACACCCCCGACACACCATCAAATCCCTAAATGTCGCGACCCGCACCTACTGTGAGGGTACGAGAACGTAACAACGTCCAGCCTACGCCGCAGTGTCGGCGGTAGAATGCTGTCCTAGGTCACAACATCTAACAATATAATGCTAAGCAGTTCATACTCCCCGAATGGGGGTGACATAGCAGAATGTAAACTCAATCACAACTAAGGAAGAATAAGCACGATATGATATAGAACTCAAGGAAATACAGATGATCAGAAGAGTCTAAATGTCTAAGATAATATCTCAGCAAATATCCAGAAATACAAGTCTCAACTACTGAATATGAAAGAATATATACAATCCAGATCTCAAAGACAGAAATAAAGCCTAACTAAACTAGTCTCAAGACAACATAAGTAAGATAAAACCTAACTAAGCTAGTCTAGGCAGTAAGGGTAAAGTCATCAGCTAGAGCTGGATCCTCCTAAGAGTCCAGCTCACAAGTGTCGTCTAGGGCTGCCCCATAGAAGGTATCCACATAGGCCTCCTCCTCGTCCTCTGTAATATTTTCAACAGGTCCAGTTAGGACAGGAGCGAGCACAATACATCTCAACAGATTATAGCAGGTTAGAAAATATAATCATGCAGTAAAGTAAGATACATGAACTGAAGGAAATATAGTATGTAAACAGAGAGAGAACTGTAATAGAAATATCTACTATAAATAGAGAACTAACAGTGGCTAGTGAGTTAGAGTACAATATAGACATGTAAATGGCATAGGAGATTCTGATGCTACACTACGGAAAGATTCTGATGCTACACTCTTGGATAATATTCACATGTCTACTTCTACTCCCCCGTACCCCCAATCAATACACAAGGATCCAGCCAGGTTATGTTATGATTCCATGCAATGGCCCACAAGGGGTGATATATGGTATGTCCATAAATGGGTGATTCTAGGAATGCCCATAAAAGGGAGATTCAAGGAGACTCTGTGATCATGAGAGTACATGTCACAAGTGATCAATGAACCATGAAGCATAGTGATACACAATGTAAGTGAAACGCACAGAACATGTAGTATCCGATGCTCCTGAAGGATAACATCTCAAGAAGGGATCCATATAGTACCAATCCGTGTGACCAACGTGACAGTATCAAGTAATTTAAAGCAGGAAAATAATTCTAAACAGGATATAAAATGATCAGAGAATGTACTTGCCTGGTATCTGAGTGTCCGGATGAAATGTACTGTCCGATGAGAGGTGTCTGGCTCCTAATCAGAACAGCACAAGTCACAACAAGTCTAAAATGATAACAAGATGCAATTCAATGCATTCTAAATGAATGTAGGTCAATCTAGGCCAAAGTCAACTCTTGGTCAACTCTGGTCAACCCTAGAAGTCAAACTAGGTCAACTTTGGTCAAACCTGGTCTAACAAGTCTAAATTAGGTTAAACAAGTCATCCTAGGTCTAAACAAGCCTACACTAGTTAACACACACCATTACAAGGCTATGTAAGCCATCAACTGGACACGAACCAAAAGCTCGAACATGAACCAAAAGCTCTGGTCTTCCCATCCTAGGTTAAACAACTCTTTCTCAACTCTGGTCTTCCCATATTCCTCCATGTCAAGTCGCCTCAAATTATCAGTTACTCCTCATTGGACACGACAAAGCCTTGGACACTGAACCGACTTAATCACAAGCTCAACTGGACACGAACCAAAAGCTCGAACACGAACCAAAAGCTCGGACAAGAACCAACTGGACATCATGGCCGAAATCAACTAATCGTCGATACAGATTAGGAAAACAGAGACATAAAAGTAGAGTAATTACCTGAGGAAAGAAGAATCGAAGAAGACTCAGTCCCAAGAGATTGGATACTGCCTCTTCGTTCCAGAATGCAATATAAAATCCTGTTGTGGTATTACAACAAACAAGTGGTGCTCAGGAAACAGAGTTATGAATCTGTATCTCTGATGATAATACAAAACCCAAAAAATATGAGAATCGCATCGAGGATCACAAGGATCAAACTTTGATCAATAATACTCAATAAAGAGCTTAAAGAACTTCATGATTCAGAGACAAATCCCCACACAAAAGAAAACTCAACGAAAATTCAAAGAGGAATAGAATTAGAGTCATCTCACCTGAACTAGAGTTTGTAAATCAATTGAATGAGGCTTGATCAACTAGATCTCATCGATCGATCGGTTCTCGTCTATCGGAGGGGGTCGCTCATCTATCGAAGATCAATCAAAGTCTGCCACCGCTCGTCGACGTCCACGATATTGCAGTCATCACTTCGTGAAGTAGACGTATCAACAATCGATCCAGATCTAGTTTGGGACCAAAAAGGAAATCGGAACCTTAATTCTATCAAGAACACCTTGAATTCATTCCACAGTATGAACAGACTTGAGATTGACACTTACCAAATCGTCACTGCCAGAAAGAAGGAGAAGAAGATTCGTTCGTGCACTGCCGATCAGAGGAGAGAAGAGCACCCGTCGTTGATCCACTCCTCACGACGTTGATCGGAGGAACTCTCGTTGCCGCAGAAATCACTAGTGCAGAGATGAAGCCATCGCCATCACCATCACTATCGAAGCTTCTTCAAAGAGATTAGGGTTCGGTTTAGGTGAGGAGTTGAAATTTAGAAAAAAGGGAAGAGTTGAAGAAGTGGAGTTCGTAATAGAAATGAATGGTGCTCAGAATGGATTTAAATAGGCAGTTGGCCGATTGTTTGCTTGATGCAAACACCAAGTTGGCACCCAAAATCTGTTGAGCTAGCAACAGAATTTGATTCCTTTCTTCATTCAAATTTTTTGAATGTGATAGGCTTCAAAGGGCTGGCTAGCCCAATTGATAAGAAACTCAGCTAATGGCCCACAAGTAGAAGCCCAACCCACGATAGTAGTCCAAAGCAGAGGTTTAATAATCATGAAGAAAAATCAAATTATTTAATAAGTAAAGAAAAATTCCTTAATTTCTTTTGGTTAAATATCTAAACATTTATTAGAAACTTAAATCAGGAAAGCGGGGTTACAAATCTTCCCCCCTTAAAAGAATTTCGTCCTCGAAATTCGAAGGACAGAATTAAATCTCAACAAATAAATCTTAAAACAAATAACAATGCTTATTCACACACAAGTTATTTATTAAATTTGAAAATTCCCAAAAATAAAAGTACAATCAGGCAAACAAATTGGTATAGCGCTCCCGCATCTCGTCCTCACGCTTCCATGTGGACTCTCCTGGAGAGTGATGTCTCTACATGACTCAGATAAGCGGTATAGTCGGATTCCACAGCTACTTCTCTCTTCGGTCAAGGATCTCCACCGGCTGCTCCACGTAGGTCAAGCTCGAACCCACCTCTAGCTCCGAATAATCTACAACATGACTAGGGTCAGGAATATAGCGACAGAGCTGGGACACGTGAAAGACATCGTGTACTCCCTCCAGACTAGCAGGAAGCGCTAATCGATACGCAACCTTGCCAATCCGTATTGTTACGTCAAAGGGCCCGATGTATCTGGGACTGAGCTTCCCGTCTCTGCCAAATTGGATAGTGCCTCTAGTCGGCGAGATCTTCTGGAACACCATGTCTTTAACTGCGAACTCTGGCGATCGTCTGCTACTGTCCGCCCAGTGCTTCTATCGATCCTGTGCGACTCTGAGATGCTCTCTGATCAGTCTGACCTTCTCGGCTGAATCTACCACCATCTCTGGCCCAAGAAAAGTCCTCTCGCCCACGTCGTCCCAAGATAAAGGTGTGCGACATCTCCGGCCATATAGTGCTTCGAACGGTGTCATCCCGATGCTAGCCTGATAACTGTTATTATAGGCAAACTCCACAAGATGCAAGTGATCCTTCCATGATCTGCCAAAGTCGAGTGCACAAACCTACAGCATGTCCTCTAATATCTGAATGGTCCTCTCGGACTGCCCGTCTGTCTATGGATGATAGGCCATGCTGAACTTCAACTGTGTACCCAAGCTCAGCTGTAGACTCCTCTAGAAGTGTGATGTAAATTAGTTGTCCCTGTCTGAGATGATACTCACTGGCACTCCGTGAATCCATACAATCTGTCATATGTAGAGGTCTGTAAGCTTCTCCGTCGACAGCCTTACCTTAAACGGAATGAAGTGAGCGAATTTCGTCAATCTGTCCACGATGACCCAAATAGAATCCTTGCCACTGGGTGTACGTGGTAAACCAGAAACAAAGTCTATAGTTATGTGCTCCCACTTCCACTCCGGAATAGGTAAAGGCTGGAGTAATCATGCTGGTCTCTAGCGCTCTACCTTGACCTGCTGGCATACAAAGCATCTCAAGACAAATCTGGCAACTTCTTGCTTCATCCCATACCACCAAACATACTCCCGCAGATCCTTATACATCTTGGTAGCCCCAGGATAAATAGAATACTGCGACTGGTGGGCATCTTGTATAATCTCCTCCCGCAATCTATCCTTCGGTACACACAAATGGTTCCCGTGCCTCAGAGATCCATCCTCTGCAATGACGAAGTCCTCTAGCAATCATGCCTTTGTCTGAGCCTTGAACATCGGAGTCCCTTATCTAAGAACTGAGCCTCCTTGATTCTCTCCATCAATTTTGACTGCATCCGCATGTGCATCAGCTGTCCCCGAACTCCCAAAAGAATAACCTTGATCCCTAGACTCTCAAGATCATCAAGAAGATGTCGATCCATAGTAAGAAACATGGCTACCGGATATCGACTCAGAGCATCTGCTACCACATTCGCCTTTCTAGGATGGTATTACAGATTGATGTCGAAGTCCTTCATAAGCTCCAGCCATCTTCTCTGTCTCATGTTCAATTCCTTCTGAGTGAAAATATACTTCAGGCTTTTATGGTCCGTGAAGATTTCTACTCTCTCCCTATATAAATAATGCTTCCACAGTTTCAAGGCAAAAATGACTATTACAAGCTCCAAGTTATGAGTAGGGTAATTCTTCTCATAGGGCCTCAACTGTCTAGAAGTATAAGCAATAACCTTCTTGTTCTGCTCAAGCACACATTCCAAGCCCTTTCCCGATGCATCGATGTAGTTGACGAACCCTCCAGATCCTGACGGTAAAGCTAATACTAGTGTTGTAGTGAGCCTCTCCTTCAGTTCTTCAAATGCTGATTGGCAGGCGTCGCTCCAAATGAACTCTTCGTCCTTCCATGTAAGCTTGGTCATCGGCTCTGCTATCTTGGCAAAGTCTTTCACAAACTTCCTGTAGTAACCTACTAGCCCTAGGAAACTACAGATCTCAGCTACTGACTTTGGAGGTGCCTATGCTTTCACAACCTCAATCTTCTTGGGATCCACAGCAATCCCATCTCCAGTCACCATATGGCCTAAAAACTCTACTCTATCCAGAAAGAATTCGCACTTCGAGAGCTTCCCGTATAGCTTCTCCTTTCGCAGAATCTTTAAGACAATTAGCAGATATTCCACATGTTCTTCCTCAGCCTTCGAATAGATCAAGATGTCGTCGATGAAGACTACGACAAACGTTTCTAGATACTTGTGGAAGACCTTATTCATAAGGTTCATAAATATCGCTGGAACGTTGGTGAGTCCGAACGGCATCACCAAGAATTCATACTGGCCATAGTGGGCTGTCTTAAGAATATCCTGCTCCCGAACCTTTATCTGATGATACCCCGACCGAAGATCAATCTTCGAGAAGACTTTCGCCCCACTCAGCTGATCAAACAACTCATCTATCCGCGACAATGGGTACTTATTCTTGATGGTGATGTTATTAAGTGCACGGTAATCGATGCACATTCTAACAAGTCCCATCCTTCTTCAGCACGGAAAGTACCGGTGCTCCTCAGGGTGAAGCACTGGACCGAATAAAACCCTTGCCTTCAAGCTTATCTATCTGGGCCTTCAACTCTGCAGCTTCTTTCGGGTTGATCTTGTAGTAATGCTGGGACTTCGGTGTTGATCCGGGCACTAAGTCGATGGTGAACTCCACATCTCGATCCGACGGCAATCCTAGCAAATCTTCGGGAAAGACGTCTAGAAATTCTACAATCAGCTGATGCGGCAACACTTAGTCTTCTGCAACTGCTCCGAAGTAGACTCCTTTTGGCCTCTCTGTAATCCGTCTTCTGACCTCGAACGACGGAACTCCAGGCAGACTAAAAGTAACCTTACCCTCATGACAATCTATTACAGCAAATTGTTCACTCAACCGGTCGACGCCGAGGACTATGTTAAATCCGGGTAATGGCATCACTAGGAGTCGAGCCCTAAGCTCCATTTCAGCTATAATGATAGGGCAATCAATCATATCACTGACTGGCACTACCCCACCTCTTGTCATGATCCGACAGTTCCTTCTAGTGGGCATAGGTATAAATCCGTTTCTATGCAGAAACTCATATAATACAAATCTATGTGTGGCTCCAGAATCAAACAATGTTATGGCAGAAAATGAATATTATAAAATAGAACCTGTGATCATGTCTGGAGCTGCCTCATCCTCCTCAACTGTAGCCATGACGTAAGCACGTCCCTACTGTGGTCCTCCCCTCTGCTGTTGCTGATGCTGTGCAAATTGCTACTACTAAGTGGGTAGAGCCAGTCCCCTCTATGGTGTAGCTGGTGGTACTCTGGATGGTACAGGTGGGGGTGCTCCAGCTCCTCGGGGTCCTCCTGTCAGTCGAGCTGCAGCCTGTGGGCAGTCCCTCATCTGATGTGCGTCTGAGCCGCAGAATAAGCAAAGCCCGAGCCTCTTGTGGCACTCGTCAGTGGTGTCCCAGACGGTGACAAAAAGCACAAGCAACTGACAACTATTATCTCTGTGGCTGAGTTGCTGGAGCTCTAGCAGGGCGAGGCTGCTGATGTACTGTCTGCTGGGGCGGCTTCGCCTGAATCTGTGTCCTCTTCGCTGGTGCCTGATAGCTGATGCTGCCAGTGTCCCTGTCCCTCTTTAGCTTTGGGTCCATCTCTTTTTTGACTGCCTGAAAGACCTTGAGGATGTCGGTGTAGGTCGTAGCCCTGCTGATCACAACTGTCTATCGCAACTCCCTGGTGAGGCCCTTCTTGAACCTCCTAGCTCTCTCCTCTGGTATGTTGACGAGGTTCTCCCCGAACCTACTGAGTCGGGTGAACTCTGATTGTACTTTGTGACTGTCATGCTCCCCTGTTGGATCGCTTCAAACTGGTTTCGAAGCTCATCACGCTTCACCTCTGGGAAGAACTTCTCTTAGAATAGTAGTTTGAAATCCATCCAAAGAACTTAAGGTACTGCCAGCTGAGGCTCCTCTCTGTACCAGGCTCTAGCAATGTCGAAATGTTGCATGCTCGCAACCTCCACCTTCAGGTCTTCTAGAATCCTTGCCATCTTCAGCAGTCTCTCGGCGTTCTCCAGCCTCTCGTCTGCATATACTATCCCCTCGGTGCCCCCAAAAGTCTATGGAGCAAAGGTTCTGGTAATCTCTGGCGGTCCCCGACCTCGGTGCTGCTGGTGCTGGCAGAGTCGGCTCTCAGGCTCTGAGTGCATCCACGACCGTAGCTCGGAACTGCGCAGCTTGATGGTTCTGTGCCTCCATGAACTGTTGGAACATAGCCATCACCTGAGCGCCGTCGAACATCATCGTCGGAGACAATGGAGGAAAAATATGAGGAGGTGGTGGAAGCTGATCCACTAGTACATCGACCGTAGTCTGATCCGAAGCTCATGTAGCTCTGGGCTGATCTGCGGTCTTCCTGGTGGTAACCATCCTGAAATAGAAAGAAAACTTTGTTGATTGCTAAAACCTAAACCTACAAGTAATAAGTTTTTATAGAATGTCAATATACCAGATATTTCATGTTTTCCCGATTTTTTCTATGCTATGATCAAGTTTCCCTAGTTTATCAAGTCCCTCAATAGTACTCTAGAGCCTAAGTACTATTAGGATAGACCGGCATGGGCCACCACTAAAAATATGTCACGACTCGCTCCCGAATATTCGGATACGAGTCGGACACGCCCAGCCTCCGTCGTTAGATACGATGAAGTAAGCTGTACCAAGCTAGGGAATCTAACAAAAAACATGAATATATATAATCATAGCATCTATAAACGATCCCAGAATCAGAGTACATGTCTAAGCATTATTACATTCATCCAGCAAAAGTAAAGTAAATGTAAAGTCTGACTATAGTCTCCAATACAATAAAAATCAAACAACTAAAGGTGAGGTAGCTAGGCCTCCTCGACCTTTAGGTCATGAGCAACTCCAGCTGGCTCAACTACCTCGGCAGTCTCCCGCCCGTAGTACGTGTCACAAATAGCCTCCATCTCACCTGCAACATATCCAATCAGGAGCGGAGTAAAGTACTATTCTAGGTAATGAACAAGAACATCATGATATAAAATAAGTACAAGAGAACATGGAATATAAAGTACAGGAAAAGAATATAAAAGTACAGGAATGTAAATACAGGAAGTACAGGAAATAAAGTACATGAAGTAAATCCTAAACAAGAAGTACAAGACCTGACATATGCACAATATTTGAAATACAACTAGTATATGTGACCGGCTGGGGTAAGTACAGGAAGCACATAAACTGGGTACAGCTTAGGGCCCACGTGCACAATGTGTAAAACCCCTAAATTTCTACTATTTTTTTAATATAAATTTGGTACTAATTTTTTTATTTTCTATTGTACGTCGCATAGTTGTATTGTACGTCGTGCACGAAATTTTGTTTTTCGTAATTCCTCGACGAGTGCGAATATGTGCGAGCGTACATATTTTTAGAAAAATATTTTTTTCTATTTTTATAGTTTCAAAATAATATAGGTAATAATTATTTTTACCTATAGTACCAAAATTTTCAAGTTTATAATTTTATTTATAAAAAGCTTTGGTTTATAACAGTTATTAATAATAAATAATATTCTTAGTGCATACATATATTTCATAAATATTTTATTAGTTTATTTTTAAATAAAAATGTAATTTTCAAAATTTATTAATATTAATATTTTATTATTCAAAAAGATATTTAAAAATATTTATTATTTTCGAAATTATTGTTATTGGTATTTTTGGAAAAGATATTTGAAAATTATTGTGGCCATTTTAAATCTCGATTTAATTTTATGGATTTAATTTAAACAGTATAAAGGTAGAATTTATAGATTTTAATTGAAATTGAATTTGAATTTAGATTTGATTTCATTGATTTAAATTTAATAATTATCTATTGGATTTTAAAATCAATTCTAATCCTTATCCAACTGGGAATTCCCACATCCTATAAATAGGCAGATACTCCTTCATAAATTTCTGACACCCACAAATTTCTCCACAAGTATACGTGCGTGCGTCGTGTCCGTATTTTCCGTCGAAAATCTTATTCCATATTTTTTTTTACAAATACAAATTCATCTTCTCCGTGTCGGACACCCCCGACACACCATCAAATCCCTAAATGTCGTGACCCGCACCCACTGTGAGGGTACGAGAACGTAACAACGCCCAGCCTACGCTGCAGTATCGGCGGTAGAATGCTGTCCTAGGTCACAACATCTAACAATATAATGCTAAGCAGTTCATACTCCCCGAATGGGGGTGACATAGCAGAATGTAAACTCAATCACAACTAAGGAAGAAGAAGCACGATATGATATAGAACTCAAGGAAATACAGATGATCAGAAGAGTCTAAATGTCTAAGATAATATCTCAGCAAATATCTAGAAATACAAGTCTCAACGACTGAATATGAAAGAATATATAAAATCCAGATCTCAAAGACAGAAATAAAGTCTAACTAAACTAGTCTCAAGACAACATAAGTAAGATAAAACCTAACTAAGCTAGTCTAGGCAGTAGGGGTAAAGTCATCAGCTAGAGCTGGATCCTCCTGAGAGTCTAGCTCATAAGTGTTGTCTAGGGCTGCCCCGTAGAAGGTATCCACACAGGCCTCCACCTCGTCCTCTGTAATATTTTCAACAGGTCCAGTCAGGACAGGAGCGAGCACAATACATCTCAACAGATCATAGCAGGTTAGAAAATATAATCATGTAGTAAAGTAAGATACATGAACTGAAGGAAATACAGTATGTAAACAGAAAGAGAACTGTAATAGAAATATCTAATATAAATAAAGAACTAACAATGGCTAGTGAGTCAGAGTACAATATAGACATGTAAATGGCATAGGAGATTCTGATGCTACACTACGGAAAGATTCTGATGCTACACTCTTGGATAATATTCACATGTCTACTTCTACTCCCCCGTACCCCCAATCAATACACAAGGATCCAGCCAGGTTATGTTATGATTCCATGCAATGGCCTACAAGGGGTGATACATGGTATGTCCATAAATGGGTGATTCTAGGAATGCCCATAAAAGGGAGATTCAATGAGACTCTGTGATCATAAGAGTACATGTCACAAGTGATCAATGAACCATGAAGCATAGTGATACACAATGTAAGTGAAACGCACAGAACATGTAGTATCTGATGCTCCTGAAGGATAACATCTCAAGAAGGGATCCATATAGTACCAATCCGTGTGACCAACGTGACAGTATCAAGTAAAGTAATTTAAAGCAGGAAAATAATTCTAAACAGGATATAAAATGATCAGAGAATGTACTTGCCTAGTATCTGAGTGTTCGGATGAAATGTACTGTCCGAGGAGAGGTGTCTGGCTCCTAATCAGAACAGCACAAGTCACAACAAGTCTAAAATGATAACAAGATGCAATTCAATGCATTCTAAATGAATGTAGGTCAATCTAGGCCAAAGTCAACTCTTGGTCAACTCTGGTCAACCCTAGAAGTCAAACTAGGTCAACTATGGTCAAACTAGGTCTAACAAGTCTAAATTAGGTTAAACAAGTCATCCTAGGTCTAAACAAGCCTACACTAGTTAACACACACCATTACAAGGCTATACAAGCCATCAATCACATAATTTATATTATATATAACTCATATATTGCATACACTAGATATACATTTAGGCATACACTATGTATACCATAGGCCAATCTACAATATATACATATCAATATACATATACATATATATATATATATATATATATATATATATATATATATATATATATATATATATATATATATATATATATATATATATATATATATATATATATATATATATATTTATAATACCATATATATATATATATATATATATATAAAATATATATATGGTATTATATATATATATATATATATATATATATATATATATATATATATATATATATATATATTTTATATATGGTATTATATATATATATATATATATATATATATATATATAACCCTATTATATATATACCAATATATACCAATATATATATAATACCATATATATACTCAACTATGTATAATACATATATATTCATGCAAACATAACATATCTATATATATATTATCAATATATATAGCCTAACTACATATATACCAATATCTATATACATAACCAACTAAATATATTTATACACACACACACACACACATATATATATATATATATATATATATATATATATATATATATATATATATATATATATATATATATATATATATATATATATATATATTTATATTTATATATATATATATATATATATATATATATATATAGCTAACTATATACATAACATATATATAATATATATATATATGGAGAGAGGGAAAAATGAGAGTGAAAGGGTGTGAGAGGGTGTGTGTGTGAAACAAGTGTATGTGCACATAGTGAACTAGGAAGAGGGGTAGTTGTGTGTGTTTGTGTGTACTGTGTAACAGTGGGGGGTCCTATTCTCAGAAATCTGAGAAGGGACACACAAACACACACACACACACACACACACACACACATTACACATATATATACACACACATATACATACCTATATAAACACATATACACACTCACATACACATACACATATACCCACACACTCATATACATATATACATACATATACAGTGTATATACAGGCAAATACACACATATATAGATAATAAAATCAAAATCTATTTTGAAAACTGGAAAAATACTGGAATTTTGGGAAATACTGTGCATAATGAAGGTAATGGGGAAAAACCAAAATTAAACCTAAAAAGCTAGCTAAGACACGAATACAGTGGTTGGTAACCGTGCCCCCATGTGTACTCGTGTCGTGTGTGTCCTTGGGAGTCCACCACGACACAATACGACGTGTCCAGGAGTTAAAATACCAAATCGGGTAACACAGTCTGTGCACTATCTCGTGCACGTGTTCACCTAGGTCTAGGACACGACACAGGTGTCCAAGTGTCTCGTGGTCGTGTCCCTAGGTTCGCCTAGGGTTGGTCTAGGGTTAGGATAGCCTGTCTCGTGTCCACGTCTCCTCACGTGTCGACACGAGACCCGTATCAGTCGAGTTTCTCGACTGATACACGCGGTTAGCACTGCGTCGTGCAGTGGTTCACGTGTCTCGTAGACACGATACGAGCCACGTGGGGCCTCGTGGTCATGTCCACGTGTAGCCCACGTGTTGGGCTATACACTCGTGTCAACACGAGGTGTCCTCAATGTGTCCAGAGTCGACACGACTCACGTGTCAGTGCTCAAAACTGTGTTCGTGCAGTACAATGAGGAACTAGTACGAGCGCGTTTTCTCACTCGCCACGACTTGACACGAAACTTTGGAGATGACTTGTCAGACATTGCCCCTAGGTCTGTGTCAAGTGGCACGTGTCCACGTGTCATGTACAGTGCACACGAGGTGTCAGTGAGCAGGACAGTGCACAGTACAGTATACAGCGTGTTCGTGTCCAATTTCTGACACGACACGACACAAAAACAAACTCAGACCACTGGAAAACATCAACCCACACCTAGATCTAAATTTCTATTCAAACACTTTTCAAAAATCAAAACAAAATGCCTATTGGGGCATTTCATCAAACACCTATATGTAGGGACTGATACATGTCCATTTAGGACACAAAATGGACACGAAACCTAGGTTTAGGTTTACCTACAGTTAGGGTAGACCTAGGGCTTTCCAAATATGCAAAGAAACTGAAATTTTAATGGTGTTTAAATAGTTTTACCTATTGGTGTCCAAATATAAGAAAAGCTTCAATAGGGGTGTTCCTCTTGATGGCCAAACTCTCCCAAATTATCCACAAACTGAGATTGAACACCATAAACAGCAAGTATAGGTGATGTAGAACCTAATGCAATTTGTTTGAGAGAAAAAGGAAATAAAATGGAATTTCTATGAATTAATGAAGTTGGAAAAATACCTCTTCTTAAACTTGTTCTTTCCTAAAAGAGGCTAGTCCTAAATGGAGGAGAGTATTTATAGGGGGGTTCCCAATGTGGGCTGGTCGGCCATGCTAGGTTAGGGTTAGGGTTAGCTAATGGGTTGGGCTTGGGCCTCTATGGGCTAAGTTGCTAATTAATGGTTTCAAACCATAAGTCATGGCTTATGACTAAAAGCCTTTCTATTCTAACTTGAGTTTAATGACTAACCATAGGTTAACTCTAGTCTAACTAGGGTTACATGACCTAACCAAGTCCAAACACAACTAGGGTTAGCTTCTAGGTTAGTCTACCAAAGTCAATGCTAGTCAAAGTCAACCTAGTCAACCATCATTCAAATAATTCCAAAATAAATCCTAAAAATTCCCATAAATTCAAATAAATAATATTAAAATCAAATAAACCCAAAAATGACTAAAATACCCTCAAGCTAAAAATAATAAATGAAATACCCTAATCACATGGCTAGGCTCTAGGTCACTTATCTATAGTGTTACTCTAGCAAAACACCAAATCACAAGTCATGATTTTAAATAGTTTAAAAATGATTAAAAATCACCAAAAATTATAATATGAAGTAAATATAAATAAATTATAATTATAATTATAAAATTTCAAAATTACCCTCATCTGAAAAACTGGGTGTTACAATCCTACCCACCTTATAAAAATTTCGTCCTCGAAATTAAGATGATCGTAACCCCTTCTAGGTCAAACATAGTCAAGGGTCAATCACTAGTCAATTTTCTCAACATCCTAGTACTTGTTCATCCGCTGGTCAACTTCTTAGGATTTTACCTATGCTAGCTACCTAAGTGTTGGCAACCAGAATTTAGCAAAAAGAGAAACTCTATAATAGGCTAGCTCTTAACTTCCCAATCCTATCAGGGATGATACTATAAATCTCATAAGCTACAGGTTTATAAACACACATTCCCCACATCAAGGACTAACCTATATATATATATCCACAGTTGATACTATGGGGGTAACATCCCTATTTCCCGACAATCAAGGTACTAAGAATTTTATCTAAACCATGCAATTTGAAGGAATAGCATACAGGGTCAGGGCATACTGTTGCAGTTGGAAGTCTCACCTAGGTCCACTGGTCATTCTAGGTCAGAACAGTACTATGGTATCAACACACAAGCAATCTAGGGTGTCCTAATTGGGAAGGTAAGGGAACAACAACCATCAAGGTTGTAAGGGTTGTCTACCATCCTATATAAAAAATTAGTCATTAACAAACAACTGAGAAATTATTAAAAGGTTACTATTCCATAAAATGGTAAAAATTGAAAATTTAGGCACAACAAATCACAAATAGATTTTTGTCTTGACACGATCTAAGTTGATCAATTTCGGGATAAATCGATATTTGGACAAGATGGGGAATCAATGAAATCAAGTATGAGCACGAGCATCCAATGATGAAGATCCAGGTCATGATTAAATTTAATTCAACTGGATACGAATACGAGGTTCATAGACGATAAAAATAATTCCAAGAAGAATTGTCAAGGCTGTTGCGGATAAGATTCTAGAGCAAGTTTAACTATGTCTCCATCCACGTAGATTAATATGAAAAGCGAACCAAAACGCAATAGGTTGATCAGACCATCATACACCGGTTCTGATTAGACAATATGTTAGTGGGTGCGCACCCAATAAGATATGTCATGATCAAGCTCGAAAAGGATAAGCTTGTAAAACTAAGGATAATTAGCAGCATAGGATATAAGTAAGGGTGGTAGTGATGAACAAGATACATAGTCCAGATTCTTAACTAAATGGGTCAAGCAATCAAGATAAGGTACAAGGTTAAGCATTTAAGGAATCAAGCAGAACATCATCACATATCGGGTCGAAGGAATTGAGTCAAGACTGGATCTCTAATTGAAATCAGGAATAATTCAGTATCATGGTAGAGGTTATAGTTTAGCCATTTGACCAGAAAATCATATCAAAAAAATAGAGTACAAGGAGACGGGTTTTAGTGGGACATGATATACCTACACGAAGATGAGTTCGTCTAGGTCTTGCATATAAGATTTGTTGGAGGGTAACAGCTAGTATTACATTCCGAATGTCAAGGTCACGATAAAGAACGTCAAAGGATCTCAAATAGAAAGTGGGGGTTCAAGAGGTGGTAAATAAATGCACAAGATAAAGAAG